>WOAB01000616.1:1200000-1800000 GCA_027886185.1 Rheum nobile | reverse complement strand
CCTACTAAAGTTGGCCTGAAGCTTGTTCGAAATCCTGAAGGAAGAAAGGTTGACAGCCGTTTATACAAGCAAATTGTGGGGAGCTTGATGTATTTAACATGTACAAGACCTGACATCATGTATGCTATAAGTTTGATTAGCATATATATGAAAAATCCTAAGGAGAGTCATCTCTTGGTTGCAAAGAGAATTGTTAGGTACTTGTGAGGTACCACTAGTTATGGGATTTTCTACAAGAAGGGAGAAACATCAGAGTTGATTGGCTATATAGATAGTGATTATGCTGGAGATATTGATGATAGAAAGAGTACTTTAGGATATGTCTTTATGCTGGGTTCTGGAGCTGTCTCTTGGTCATCAAGGAAACAAGAAATAGTCACTTTGTCAACTACTGAGGCAGAATATGTCGCTGCAACAGCATGTGCTTGTCAAGCAGTTTGGCTCAGGAGGATTCATGAGGGGCTGAATTTCAAGCAGGAAAAGGAAGTTGAATCTACTGCAATTTATTGTGAACAATTCATCTATCAAATTGTCAAAAAATATTGTCTTACATGGAAGGAGCAAGCACATAGATGTAAAATTTCATTTTATACGGAATCTCACAAAGGATGGGGTGATTGAACTTCATTACCGCAAAAGTGAAGATCAGATTGTTGATGTGATGACAAAGCCATTGAAGATATCCGCCTTTCAGAAACTCAGGGCAATGCTAGGTGTACGTGATAAACTGAATGTTTGAAGACTTTCAGTTTAAGGGAGAATGTTAGAAATATTATCTATTTATGTTATTTATGTTGAAACTGATTTGTTTAAGTTTGTCCTAGTCCTTAGGGATATTTGGTTGAGTCAGTAGTAGTTGCCAGAATACCAGGAATATGTTGTTAGTGGTTTTCTAGTTCTAATAAGTAAGCTTTGTAGTCGTTCTTTTTTTTTCAAGTCAATGAATTCAATAGTTTTCGTTCTCCTCTGTTCTCTAAATTAACATTAAGAGAGTTATAAATATTGATTTTGTACGGATGTAATAAATCAAGAAAGATGAGATCAACCTCTATTTTATCTTAAGAGGGCCAGAATTTTTCCAAGATGCCCTACATAGTAGGGTATGGGTATTTACCAAGTCGGTTAGGACGATTGACCACATTAAAAACGTGCCAAAATAACCAACTGTGAAACTTCACAGACCGTGTATTCCTTCTTGTCATGACTTTTCGCTTAACATAACCAAGCGTACAGTTTGTGCATAAAAACACATGGGCCACAACATAGTACAAAGCGTACCGCACGACTCGTGCACCAAAAAGCATAGACCACAACGCATTACATAAACTAATGCACGGTTCATGCGTTTTGCCTGGTTCTAGTGTTTTTTTCACGATCCTTGCGTTTTGTCCGGCTCTGGTGTTTTTCCACGCGTAATACTGCAAGGTCCGTGCATTTCATTAATAGTTGTATGTCATTTCGAAACCGTGTTCTAATCCACAAAGTGTGAAATTGTAAGCCCCGAGTTTGAGTCCACTTGTACGAGTATGCACACTGCACCTTCATGCTTGCATTAGAGCGAACCGAACCCCATACATATTTTGTGTGAACCACGATCACACCAAATGGCTGACGACGCTAAAATCACTAACATACTTGTTGTATCCTTTCATAATATAATTTTTTAATTTTCGTAATGTAAAACCATGCACATTCGATTGGGTTAATCGCGTACAGTGCGAAATTTGAGTGTGATCACACCTACTGTACGTGGTTACATGTTCAAGAGTATACGTCCATTTCAATCGCCAATCTCATAATGCAATTTAATATATTATCACCTACTATCCAAACGAAACCTAAAGCTCTAAAATGGGGCTGAATTTTTGCATGGCAAAGAATACTAAAATTATCATGACTTCGGTCGTTACAAGGCATCTATCTATACTTAAAAGTTGGCTTTCTTGCCAATTCAATGCTATCTTTGTTGGTTTTTTTGTCAATTCAATGCTATCTTTTAAATGCCTAAAATGCAGAAATCTAAGCAAGCAAAAAATAGTACAATACTTTGGGTCCAGCGGACTTTGTAGATTGTTTGTTAAATGGGCCAGAGGCTGCTATAATATTTTGGAGGCTGCCCTTTTCTGCACTTATGATAGACGTTGAAGAGATTGTGAATAGGCTGCCCTTGATAGAACGTTGAAGAGGATGTGAAGAGGCTTTGAAAAACCTGCAATGATGAGAATTAGAAGCTGCCCTTTCAGGTACACAAGTGGGACGTTGAAGTGGATTTGAAGAGGCTTTCACAAATCTATTATTTCTAACGCAAATCCGCTTCTTCTCTCCCTCTGCATCTCTGACACCTCGCCTGGTCGCGCCTGCCTCGGACCCACCGCTCGAGCCACCACCAACTCGGCTCAACCCAGATCTTCTCATCTCGCACCACCCGCGACTAGCCTTGCGCCCGGACCACGTGCCCAGATTTCACAGACCCCGACTCGACTTCGCAGACCGGACCCACTTGGGTTTACTGGTAAAATCTCCGAGTTATGTGCTTGGGATTTAGATTAAGTTGAATCTGCTTTGTATCGATGTATGTATCATATAAACAAGATCTGGTACAGCTTACTTATGCCTTTGCAAATCTGTCAATTTTAGTATATTTGCAAAATTGGGTGTTGAAAAATCAGAAGTAATTATTCCTTGCCTTCATCTTCCTTTGTTTTTTGCCCTCATTGTTCAACAGGTGGAGCAAGAACTGATTTAAACCTTGGTGGGACAATGCTTGGCTACTATCCCGTTCAGGTACTGCCTTCAAAGTCTGCTATTTTGTGGATCTTCTCTTTTATTAGAAGATGCAAAATTCTTGTGGGACAGTGCTTGATGTAATGCCTTAGTGTTTTTCTTTCTTTTATTGATTTGTTTTGTGCTTTTGATTTCTGTTTTGAAGTGTTTTATTTGTACCCTTGAAATCTTCCCTTGTGATATGCAAGTTTGATACAAATTCACATTTTTAAGTCAATGTGAATCTGGAAGTTACCCAAGTGCCCCAGAGATGCTGAAGACAGAGCTGGGGTCAATATATACCCAATTGTGCCAAGATGACATGCCTATGGTGAGGAGGTCTGCTGCCACAAATCTTGGAAAGTTTGTTGCCACCGTCAAACCAACTCATTTGAAGACTGATGTTATGACGTTGTTTGACGAGCTTACACGGGATGGTAACTGATCCCACACTTACCTTTGTCATCTTTATAATGCTCAATGTCTTCTCTTTAGTTTGTTGATGTGAATTTTTTTGTTGGTTTTGCTAGATTTTCACGATTTGTATTTTTTCATTTAGTAACTTATCCAGTCTACTATATACATTTCATCTTCATTTTAGATCAGGATTTTGTGCGCTTATTAGCTGTCGAGGGATGTGCTGCCCTAGGAAAATTACTAGAGCCCCAGGACTATGTTGCACATATTCTTCCTGTCATCGTCAATTTCTCTCAGGTATGATGATGTACAGACTTATGCTGCAGATTAAGTGTTTTAATGAACTATTCACATATAATTGGCGACACTGATGACATGAGCTATAGAGAAGTCCATAATAGCAAGTTGTGAGTCTGTATGTAACATTCTATATTATTCAAATAGCGACAGGAGGAAAACTATCAAGATGCGATGTACAGACTTATGCTGTAGTTTCTTTCCCATTCTTGACTAACAATAACCTACAGCAAAAAACAAGTGTTTATAACATTGTAAATCTGAAGAGGCCAACTATTTTTACTCTTTTTTTCCTAACTTGCAGGTACCATGTATTCTTGGTGTCAATTTGACTAATAACGATCTGCTAGAATTTGATAAACAAGTATGCCATATATCTCCCTGCTAGAGTTTGTTCAAGGGTTTTGGTCTCAGAGCGACCAATATACATTAAGCAGGTACGTTTTGTGCTATTGTGCAATTTAGATGATGGTTCATTACTAAATTCTAATGCGTTCTGTTGAATAATTTATCTTTAGGGTCACTAAATTCTTATTAGTGGTTGACTTGCAGAATATTGCCTGCAAGGTCAGACTACTTGAGACTTGAGAGATACATTTCAGATACAGGAAGGAGAGTTTTTTATTTTACCTTTGATGCATTGGTAGATCTCGGTTACTCTTATTGTCATTGTTTTTTTGTTCTTCAATGTGGTTGTATCTTAAATTACCATGATGACCAGAGGCAAGCTGCACAATGTGTTGGACAAGTTATCCGGTTTAAAAACAGACTATGGAATGATGAACTTCACCGGCAAGAGGTATGCCTTTTCATGGGTAATTAGAATAATGACGTGGAATTTTAAGATGACAGCTTTGCTTTTATGTTTTAGCCTCACTTCAGATTGAAGATGGTGGAAATTATTTATAATTATATAAATTGGTGCATGTTTGCTCTGAGTAAGTGAGTATGAACTCCAATTTAAACTCTTAAACCTTGTATGATCGAATTTATTTGATTTAATTTTCCCTCTAAATTCGTTTGGTCTAAGAGGCAAACAAGTTGAATAACGATGATATAGTAAACTGATTGATATTTGAAAATGATAAACATTAGTGTGAAACACTCTATTCAATTTATGTGTTGATTTGTAGGAGTTATATGGTGTCCTTTGTAGGAGTTATACATCCTTCATGTAGCTGTGGTACTTTATTATATAGTTATTATAACTAAAACCTCACATAGGGTAGGGTAATATCTTGATATTTTATCGGTATATATATCATACATAGCTAAATGCTCTTCCATCCGACCATTGCAGGAAACTACTAATTTGAATTTTAGAGAGACCTTGCGGGATAATGAACTATCTCAGAGTTGACAATTCGGGTGTCATTGATGTTGTATCTTCTCCTTGAAGGTGTTGTTGTTTACGCGCTTAAAGTACTTCTGAGTATGGCTAGCCACCTGACTTGGGGTCTTGGTTTTGACAAACTCACATGATATCCTCCTCCACTCTCCTTTTCCATTCTTTGGGAGCCCATTGAGAAACAAACCGTCCAAACTCTAAACCAAGACAAGAGTTAGAGACCTTGGTGTAAAAACTGAAGATCGATCTACATATAAATTAATTATATGTTTACTTTTGTATGAAGTATTTGTTGCTTCAATTGATATTATCTTTTTGGTAGATTTATAGAAATGTTGATATTATTATTTTATATAAATCTTAAGTCATTTATGTGGAATGAAAATTGTCTACATGGATTTACAATGTTTTTGTCTGCATCTAAAAAAAATCACATCCTGATTTCTTAGTTTCAATAATTTGATGTAAGTGACCATGCATGTTACTTCTACATTGTAGTGAATTTCTTTATTAAAAAAAAATAGATAAAAAATATTTATCGTGAATTCTAAACAAGAATTTAATAGCGAAACATTTAATGAAATTGGGTTCAATACTTGAAAAAAAAAAGATTAAATAAATGAAGAGGTTCAACAGATTGGGAAAAAAAAGTGTGAAACTTATGAGAAGTTATATTATGGTTATTTTTGTGGGTATCTGTTATTTTTTTACTCCTGGATTTAGCAAATTTTCTAGAATTATATATATAGACTACTTATTGGTACCCTTTGTCTTGTCGTTTGTCATTAAATTATCTCATATATAGTTAATATTCCTAGCAACTTGCACTTTTTAAAATGCCCTCTTTTGAAGTGTCAACTAGAAGTAACATTGAAAAGAAAAAGAAGAAAAAAACTTGGTTTGGCATTTGCAAATCTATAGACAAAAGAACACGTGTTATAGATTTCTACATTGTCTTAATTGGCTTTCACTAAATTGTTTGCTTCTATAATATGTTTCTCTAGAAATGGAGTCACCACAATCTGTTGTGTCACCATTGAAGAACCTCTATTTTGCCGGTGAAATAGCAAAGCAAAAATTTAATGTCATAGACTATTGAGGACCGGTCTCAACATAAGAATCGAGCTTTGGCATTAGCTCTCATGCGTGTTCAATTAGCTCTTGATGGTAATTTTAAATTAGGACATCAGAATGAATATATGTTGTTGAAAAGTGTTGAAATTGTTATGTTCAGCATGGAATATTAGCATTACAACTTATAAACAAACGTGTATATCAGTCAATAGTATTCCAATCCATTCAACAATAAAATCTACAAGGAAAAAAATAATTCATTTCAATAAATATTTTATACAATAAAAACAACAACACTTAATACTTTTACCAATACTACATTAAATACATGACTCCTTTGGGAAAAAATTTCACAACGAAATTATACAAATTCTAAAGTCGAACACAAAATACACAATAACTTCAGAAAGGGCCCGTGCGTAGCAAAGGCTCCGTCTACTAGTAATTAGAAAGATTGGATTGGGTTTTGGTAAAGAGTTAAGTACCTACATTTTAGAAGGATTTAATTAGTAGAGTTAAAAAAATAGAAATAAAGTTAAAGATATTTTTAATCGTTAAAATCAGGTTTTTTAAGAGGTGGATGTTTTAGTAGGTTAAATACCGTAAAATAAAAACCTATAGATATATAAAGATTATTTGAGGTTTTAGAAGGTTAAAGAATTTTAGCTTACAATAGTATTGTAAATTTATAATTATTAATATCATTTTTTGTAATCTCAAAAGTAAAACCTGCCATAAGACCTTATAATACCAAACACTCAACTACATTTTAAGAGGTTTAAAATAATAATTCAAATACCTATCAAAAAACCTACACCTACCCAACAACTTTCAAAAAGAATCTTGACCTCCCTAAAATATTTGTTTGGCGAAACATAGCCTTAGATTTTCAATTCGGAAATTTTGCCTCGTACCCCTGAGGTATGGCGAAATTCGCCTGGTAACCCAAAGATTGACCAATTTCGTGTGGTGCCCCCGAGTTTTAATTTTTTTTCGCCAAATACCCTTCTGTCAAATGTTAACAGAAATCGTTATTAAAAAAAAACCCCAAAAATACCCAAAATCTTATCTCTCTCTCTTCACGAACTCTCCTTTTCACGAACTCTTCTCTGCCCTAGCAAGCCTCTGCCGGTCGTCGAAGGAGAAGCGGAGCCTCTGCCGGTCGTCGAAGGAGAAACCCTCGTCCCACCGACGACCCGCCGGTCCTCGTCCCACCGTCGTCTCTCTCGCCTGCATCCGCCTCCACCCGCTCGCCTCCCTTCCGCCACGTCCAACTCGCCTCCGCCTCCACCCGGTGGCGACCCGACCGTCGAAGGAGGCCGTCGTCCCTCGTCCCGCCGGAGACCCGACTCACCTCCGTGACCGGCCGACCCTCGTCTCTCTCGCATGCTGCTTTCAGTGGTATGTAATCTCCCTCCATTTTTTTCCTGAACACTTATCTAGATCTCTAATTGCTGAATTTGGAAGGACTCAAGGACGTAATAGTTTGCTAGTGTAGATTAGTTTTCGGGTTACAGCATTAGCTTGTTTCAAGAATACTTTAAATAATAGTATGAAAATCAACTCAGAGTTCAGTTGTTTGGTTAGTTTTGAAAATCAGCTCAGAGTTCAGTTGTTTATTGTTTGGTTAGTTTTGATCAAGAATCGAGCTCGACTAGAAATCAGAGATTACTCTTGATATTTGTTGTTTGGTTAGTTTTTATGGATGAAAGTGCTCCCCAATGATGAAAGTGCTTGGTCATCAAATGTTGAATTGAAGATCAGTGGGATTTTAATTTGGTTGTTGTAGATGGAGTAGATTATTAGCGGATTAGTTAAGTTCAAAAAGTGATTTTTGCAATCACCAGATATCTGTCTTCAGGTTCTTATTGCTGATTTTGAAGTTTCATGTGAAAATGAGTGGTCAATCGTCAACAAGTTGGCGAATAAATGTCAGAAATTGTGAAAGCGTTCTTTGCTCGCACCAACTACCCGTCGTGGTTTTGACGGTGACCGATCAGAACAAAGCTAGCTATGGAAAACAATTTTATAAGTGTCCTAGGTGGAAGGTATTTATGTCTCTAGAATTTATCATTTACCTACATAACTAGATTGTGTGTTTATTTATGTCAGATTCTTAGTTTATGATTTGATTGTAGGGTATGTACAATTGTGGGTTTTTTAAATGGTGTGATAATGAGACTTCTACTACGGGATCAAATATACAAGTGGATAATGCGCATGAAGATTTTAAAACAAAAATGAAGACGCTTGAGGAAAAAATTACAAAGATAAAAGGTAAGAAGAAGACATGGAAAATGAAGGCCAAGGAACTCGCAGCTGAAAATAGTGACTTGAAGACTGAAAATTCTACCTTGAAGACACAAAATCATATGATTGCTACAAGAGAAAAAATAGCTATGAGACTTGTTCTATGTTCTTGGGTTCTCGATGTTTTTGTACCACTAGTTTTTTATGCCTTTTTAAACCTTAAGTAGTTTATCGAACTCGTCTGAATGTATTTTGTTCTAATTTCAGCAAGACTAGTTGTATTTGTACATGGTTGGATTTAATTAGGCAACAAAGCCACTGCAGTTGCTTTGTTGGACTACTGGCGGTCAGATAACTTTATACAATTTTGTATGGATTTCTGCCATCACTAAAAATTCATTGGCACTAGTGGTTGATCACTCAAACATACTAGTAACACTCCTTACCCTCTCCCTGATCCCTCTACCCATGTATTCATTTCTGTCATCACTGAAAATTCAGTGGCACTAGTGGTTTAATTAGGCAACAAAGCCATGTCATTCAGCTCTCTTTTGCATCTTCAGTGGTTAAAGTTCACATATACTCTGATACAGCATTCAGCTTGTAATTCTGATACAGCATTCAGCTTGTAACTCTGATACAGCATCCAGCTCTCTTTTGCATCTTTAGTGGTTAGATTCACATATACTCCTTGGTGCTTCACATTTTGGGAAAAATAAAGCCTTTATGTATTCATTTAGCCTAAATTTGATGAGGCTGCAGTTATACTGCAAACAAGCAGAGGAAACCTGGAACAGATAAACTTCAAGTGTCCAGTAAAAAATGAAAATATGACTGAGAAGCTATACAAAAGCTACATATTTATCCCCTTTACTGACGGGGTAACAGATAAACTTCAAGGTGTCCAGCAAGACCTGCATAGAAAAATTAGCTATCTTCAGAAAGACCTGCGGATTTGGTGAGCATCAAAGAGTGCAAGACAATGGATTTTCTAGCCATAATTCTAGTCTCACATAATGCTTTTCTAGCCATTAGTCTAGGATAAGTAGTATAATCAAAAGGACGCAAACAAGGTTACATTCTTAGATAGAGTATGTCTCTAAAAAGACAATGGATTTTCTAGCCATTGGTCTAAAAAGACAAGGATGCAAATAAGTCTTCTATTGGCTTCTCGGAATCCACGGGGCTGAGCACATCACGTTCTCCATAGATTGGACTTGTTTCATGCACTCCTTTGCTTGTTTTGCTTTCTTCTTTTGGTTCCTCTAAACTCGAATACCTTATTCCTTGAGTTCTCTAGCGGTTGCTCCACCTTTACAAGTCTTCACATTATGTCCAAAAGCCTTGAATAAGAAAAATAAGTTAGTTATGAATTGGTGTCAACAAAGGCAGAAACAACCCTATAATTCACACAAATAATTTAGACATGAAGGGCAAAATACCTTGCATCTTCCACACCGTACAATGCGAGACCTCTTTCCTGACGCAACTTTACCCTCTGGCCTTCTTCTCTTTTTTGGAGGTCTTCCAACTCCTCTTTTCATTGGTGGTGGGTTGATCATTGGGAGATCAAATCTAGGCCATTGTTCTTCATTCGGGACAGGCCTATAATTCACAGAATATGCTATCTTGTACATTCTTGTGGAATACCAGTGAGAAACATAATGCTCTGGATGTCCCCTCTTGTCGATTATAACCCTCATAGCATGACGACAAGGAATGTCGCGAATTTGCCACTCACCACATCCACAAGTTCTGTTTTCAATGTTGACACCTAATGTTTAATGACCTTCCGTAACTTCATATTCTATGGGAGATGCCTTGAAAATCTAAACATAGATCAAAATGTAAGAAACTCCACATAAATTCTGCAAACCTTAACGCAGTTTTTCAACTGCAAATTCAAAGCTTGAGGCTTCACTAAGGATAATAAGACACAAAACCTGTAAAGAACGAGATGCCATCTCTGCCTTTGCTAGTTTTTCTTTTGCATGTTCAGTAATGCCATCCAAAGGCATGTTCGCAGCATCTTCTTGTCTCATACAATGTCTCCCCATAATTGTTCGTCTAAGTCCTAGAAAATTGAAGATGAATAAGTCTCATACGCACTATAATAAGAGCAATGGGCATGTTTTAATGCCAATACTTGGACAAAGTTATACAGCAAGTTCGTAAGGACGAATCATTATGTCATAGCAAACATCAACAATTAAAACTCAAGTTAGAAGAACAATAAAAATCCAGGAGCATAGATAAATGTTGCGTTATATGACTCTACAAGTTAGAAGACATTTTACCTTCGAGAAAGCTCAACACTGAAAGGCCCCTATCGGCTCCTAATGTTGCGTTATATGACTCTACAAAGTTGCTTGATGTATGAGGAGCATGTAAAGTTGTGTCATACTTGTATCTAGTCCAACATTCATATCCACTCACACTTTGTAGCCACCTAACAGCACCCAAGCCTGCCTTTTCTTCTACCTCCTCCATTGCTTTTTTGAATTTGAACTCAGAGAAGGCTTTGTAACATTTCCAAAACAAATTTCCCATAGGCTTTCCTGGAAATGCTTTCTTGAAGTTGGCACAAAGGTGTGTGCCACAATAGCGTCTTGAAACCGATGGCCACACTTCCCTAAGAGCCGGTTCAATCCCCTAAAATACAAAATCAATGTTTGTTAACGAATAAAGAGTATTTAAAGTATTAAAATAGTATAATATAAAAACAACAATACCTTTTGTCTATCCGACACTATACACCAATTGTCTCGCTGAGAACTACTCAAAAGCTCCTTCAAGAGATAGAAAAAAGAAGCTCATATTGTCTTACTTTCATTGCCATACACACCATATGCTATAGGGAAAATACCCTTGTCTCCATCTACACCAACAACAGACAAAACGACCCCGACATATTTTCCTTTTAAATGGGCTCCATCTACTCAAATTAAGGATCTACATCCGCGAATGAATCCGTCTATCATGGGTTTCAAAGCAATAAAGACATTCTTAAATTGAATTGGCCTTTCGGGATCACCGTCACCATTTCTCCAAACAATATGAGCCATTGAGCCAGGATTAGAGACTTTCAGGATCTCACAATAGCCAGGCAAAATCCCATAAGAAGTGTCATCATCTCATTTAATCAACTTAAGGGCAAGTGTCCTTGCCTTGTACAAGGAAGTTGTTTTCATATTTATACCGTACTTCTCAAACAAGTGGGTTTGAATGGCATTTCCCTTAACCTATGCATCTCCTCTCACCAATCCAATAATCTTTCTTGCTGCCCATTCTGGAGTTGCCATGGAATTATACTTACGCACTTTAAGGCAAATATGATTTCCACTTAGTGATTTTATTGCCCATGTAACCTCGTCTGACAATCTCGATGCATGAATCCTCCAATTACAGTTTGAATCTCCACACAAAGCTGTATACCTTCTATGATCAGCTTTTAATACTACTACAGAGAAACCCTCTTGGACACAATAATCCCTCAAAACATCCATCAAGTGATCTTTGTCAGAAAAAATGATCGATGCCTTCAGTTTGATTTTCCCAAAGTAATGCTCACCATAAATTTCTCCATTATCATACACTCTATCAAAGTAATCCTCAAAATCACTTTCATCACTAGCAACAGATTCAGCTTCAGATTCAGAGGCCAGATCAACATCAGGTATATAAATAGATGGCGCAACAACACTACGTGCATCAAGAGAAGGCAAATCAGACTCAAGAAAATCGGCCTCAGACAACACAACGTCATGCAACACAGAGTTAGGCAGCACAGCCTCAGGCAACACAACATCAAGTGACACAACATCAGGCAACACATCATGAGGCACTACAGTTTCAGACAAAATTAAATTTGTCCTGCTAAGATCACCAGAAATAGGTTGGCTACCTATCAAATGAGAGGTACTTACTGATTTTGGAGCATGCATCCCTTTTCTTCTTGTAGATGTGGCAGGAACTCTCCTACCGAAAGTAGGTTGACTTCCATGACTTGACTTTTGAAGTAATGAGTTCTCTGCATATCTCTTTGATTCAATCAAACCTCATGCCAACTCCAGATTTTTTGATGGTGACTCAGCAGATCCAATGGCAATTTAATCAGCTTTTTGTCATGAAATACGGTAAACATCTTCACAACATCATTGTCACTTTCCAGCTGAAAATTCTTAGCACTATGTGCATACCATAGAGTTGGATGTTCGGGAAGGAACATCCCGGTTTTTCCAGCCCCTTCTATTAAATCAACAAATATATCCAGAATAGTGCACTTATCAGAATCATCCACCACTATGTCTAAATATTCCTGATGAATGTACCGTAACCTCAACAATATCTTATCTTCCATTCTACAACACATGAACAAATATCAACTTTTAAATATCATCATATAAGAATTAAGATCATAAAACAAACAAGTAACTAGAAAATACAACAAACTAGCAACTAAGACATAGAAGGAAAGACAATGAAGCCTTTTCAAATAAATTCAATGTTTGAAAGATATATAGGAGCAAATTAAACATAACCACGGTTACAAATGGGAAAGTAAATTGCACAGGATCTGGTGCAACTTGGTTGAATCTTAAAGATGTTGAAATTCCTTATTGTCTAAATTTCCACCTAAATGAGAGCCCAATCACAATATGGTTCCCTGACATCTAAAATGCACCCTAACCCCACTTGGGTTCTGATCTACCTGGTTGCACATTTCTCTCAACTGTAAAATGTATCTTTTTAGTCTCCACCACCTTCCCCACCCGATCTTCATGCTACATCATACAACAAAGCATTGCCCAGAAACAGGTAGGTACACACTTTCTCTGTAGTACTGCTAGGGCAGAGGAGAGTTCGTGAAGAGGAGTATTACCAGGGTGGAGGCGGGCCGGGTCACCACCGGGTGGAGGCGGAGGCGAGTTGGACGCGGCGGAAGGGAGGCGAGCGGGTGGAGGCGGATGCAGGCGAGAGAGACGACGGCGGGACGAGGACCGGCGGGTCGCCGGCGGGACGAGGGACGACGGCCGGCAGAGGCTCCGCTTCTCCTCCGACAGCCGACAGAGGCTCCGCTTCTCCTTCGACGGCCGGCAGAGGCTTGCTAGGGCAGAGAAGAGTTCGTGAAGAGAGATAAGATTTTGGATATTTTTGGGTTCTTTTTTTTTTTTTTTAATAACGATTTCTGTTAACATTTGACAGAAAGGTATTTGGCGAAAAAAAAATTAAAACTCGGGGACACCACACGAAATTAGTCAATCTTTGGGACACCAGGCGAATTTCCATACTTGACGAAATTTTCGTTTTCAATTTGTATGTTAGTTAAGCGAAAATTACGCTTACATTGGTTGAGTGTATACTGTATACATTCATATAGATATGCAGATCGGGTGAGTCTCTTTATGGGCTTATATACATTAGTTTGATAAATCTGGCCCATCTCCCATAAAAGCACCCTCCAAATTGCATTAGTGCCTATTGAGCAACAAGGCCCAACATGCTACAAATGGTGACTGTAACCTTACACTGAATATATAATTTACAAGGGTGACTATTTCTAGTCAATTAACGAATGGTTTCGTGTAATATAACTTTATATATATAATATGTAATATACTGTGGGTTCTATTAACGTGATTTTTTTTAACTTCATAATGTATAAACAATACTTATTTACTTGTGTTGATTTATGTAGATATTTACTTGTCATTAAGTTATGAATTATGTATAGAGACTGATGGGTCAAATCAAGCCTAATCATTGTATCGGGTCACTCATTAGTAGTGAGTATAAGATTGTCAATTTAGACTTTTTTTGCTATAAAATATTTGCCATTATAGTATTGTAAATGAATAATTTATTAAACACTTGTATAATTTGTTATATTTTTGGTCAAAACTTATATAATTTGTTATTATAACTTCTACATATCAATTGTTTTTATATGATTTTTTTCTACTTATTGATCATAAATGAAACAATCTATCTATAAGTTACAAATTTCATAAAGAAATTATAATTTTTAATGAAATTATTTTCTAAATAGTCTTATTAAAGACTAAAACGGCAATTTTGATTAGGATATATATGCGTAGAAGAAGAGGGCAAGCGAAACATTGACTTTATAAAATTAATATAATAAATACCGCGTACTAAACATTAACTAAACCAAAATAAAACATTAATTAACTTTGACCAAAAAAGAAAACATTAATTAACATGAATCCCATACATGAATCAAAAGATTAATTTTTCCGGGTCCATTGAACTAAAAGATCACAAATCTTAATATTATCAGTAATAAAAGATATAAAACTTGCACATATTATAATTATTCGTTACAGTACTTTAGCAAATCTGAGCAAGAGCCCGGTGCATCCTCTGAGCCATAACAAGAACAGTGGACTCGACAAACGCCAGCAGATCCTCTGCGGTCAACCCCACCACAGGATCCGCCACGTACGACCACTCGATCACGCACCCTTCATCCCCACCGTCGATCAGCTTGAACGTAGCGACGTACGACCCGAACCCGGCGTTGTTCTCCACGATCTCGTATCTGAACCACTTCTCCGCCGGGTCAATCGCGAGCAGCCTCTCCTTGACCCACTTCGTCACCGCTGGATCATCGTGATCGGACGGCTGGGAGGCGCAGTAGCGGACGAGGCCGGGCTCGCCGGAGACGCCCTCGATCGGGTAGCAGGTGTCGACGTGGGGGAACCAGCGGTGGAGGCTGCAGAAGTCGGAGAGCAGAGGCCATATCTCGTCGGATTTGGGGCCTCTGAGCTCCGCCGTTGCTTTGCCCTCCCATTTTAACGCCGGTTTTTTCAGGCTCTGTTCTGCCATTTTTGGGGGGGTTTTGGGTGGATGAGAGAGCTGAGGAAGAGAAGAAAGCGTTACGTTTACTTTGGGATAGTGCTTCGGTTAGGTGGTTTTATAGATGCACATTGCACATATACATTAATTTTGATTGGCTATTAAATTAAAGGACTCTCACAAATAAAATAAACGGGAATTTCGCGAGGTAACCTTGAGGTTTTGTAAATTTCGCGAGGTGTCCATATGTTTAGGTTATTCCGTGAGGTAACTCTGAGTTTTTTAAAAAGTCCGTCAAATAACCTTCCGTTATCTTTCCTGTTAAAATACCGTTAATTCATATTTTTTTAACAGAAATTTCGCGAGATAACCCTCAGGTTTTGCAAATTTCGCCAAATAACCCTATGTTACTTAATCCGTTAAAAAATTGTTAATTTTTTTTTAATGTGAAAAACTGTTAATTGATTTATTTTTAAAAAGAAAAAATAATTTAAATTCTATTTAGTACCAACCATAAAAAAAAATTACAATTTTTAATAATAAATTACATGAATGAACAAAGTAATTAAGTAAACTCATTTAATAATAAACTACATGAATGAACAATGTAATTAAGTACATTCATTCATATAGTTAATTATTAACTTTTAATACTTTTTAAAAAGTTATTAATTGATTTTTTTTTAAAGGAGAAATAATAACAAATGCTAATATTTAGTATCATCCATAAAATAAGAAAAAAATTAATAATTAACTACATAAATGAAAATTGCAATTTTTAATAATAAACTACATGAATGAACAAAGTAATTAAGTAAATTCATTTATGTAGTTAATTATTAATTTTTTTCTTATTTTATGGATGATACTAAATATTAGCATTTGTTATTATTTCTCCTTTTAAAAAAATCAATTAACAACTTTTTAAAAAGTTTTAAAAGTTAATTATTAAAAGTTAATAATTAACAGTTTTTCACATTAAAAAAATAAAAATTTAACATTTTTTTAACGGATTAAGTAACAGAGGGTTATTTGGCGGAATTTGCAAAACCTGAGGGTTACCTCGCGGAATTTCCGTTAAAAAAATATGAATTAACGGTATTTTAACATGAAAGATAACGGAGGGTTATTTGGCGGACTTTTTAAAAAACTCAGGGTTACCTCGTGGAATAGCCTAAACCTGTGGACACCTCGCGGAATTTGCAAAACCTCAGGGTTACCTCGCGGAATTCCCGTAAAATAAAATAAAGAGAAAAATGTGTAATATAGAAGGAATAGGGTGGTTGGAAGTTGGAACTGATGGTACGTGAATGAATTTCGATTTCCTAAATAGATTTCTATTAGTGTAATACCCGTGCTTTGCACGGGATTTTTTTATTTTATTTTACATTTGTAAAAATTATATATTTTTATTATCGAATAATTATTATTTTAATATATACTTGATTAGTTATTTAAATTAAAAATGATAAATTGACTAAATAAATTAAAGATGTAAAAAATTACATTATATAAAGAGAGACGATACTCTCCATAACTTTATTAATCGTAAAAATTAGTTAAGTAGTCTTACAAACATGCATATATAGCGACAGTCTTTTACATCAATATTTCTAAAACGATAAAACATAATAAAAAAATCATTTAACTCTAATACATGAAAATGACACGCTAAACATAATAAATGGCACGATGTTCAAAATTGCTATAAATTATCAAAAACTTCCTTGTATACTACATTAGTTGTAGTGTTATATCTCTTATTGTCTTTGTCACAAATCAAGATCTTCAAATCTTTCTTGCTAGTCACCATTGAAGAAGCAACATAAAACTGACCATGACTGAAAACAGGGCATGAAAGATACAAACCAATATTGGCAAGAGATTGTCCTTGGCTCTTGTTTATGGTCATAGCAAAACACACACTCAAGGGAAATTGTCTTCGTTGAAACTTAAAAGGAAATGAAGTGTCTGACGGTGACATTATCATGCGAGGAATCAAAACCGTATGTCCAATATTGTTGCCTGAAATAATTCTACCTTGTATGACATGACTGTCAAGCTGCGTGGTTATCAATCTCGTCCCGTTACATAAACCTGAAGTCTGATCAATATTGCGAAGTAGCATAATAGGGACCCCAACCTTAAGTTTCAGTACATGATTCGGCAGACCAAAACATCTAATACTATTCAAGAAGTCAGACGAATAAATATCATCATCACTATCTTTAACAGAACCTGTCTTGCACAAACTATCGGAACTGAGATAGACCTTTTCATCACCAGGCAACGAAGACAATATATACTCATTAACTTTATCTACCTCTTCGTGTGTTGAAGCAAGAATTGCTCGTTCTTCAAAGTATGCCGGAGTCAACT
Organism: Rheum nobile; assembly: GCA_027886185.1. Classification (NCBI taxonomy): domain Eukaryota; kingdom Viridiplantae; phylum Streptophyta; class Magnoliopsida; order Caryophyllales; family Polygonaceae; genus Rheum; species Rheum nobile. The sequence goes on along the minus strand of WOAB01000616.1, from coordinate 1,782,653 downwards.
GATCTTCCATAAGAGAGGGATAAACAGATTTGACAACTGCTGGAATTGGATCTAATTCAAAATCATTCACCAATAGTTCATCGGGAATTTCAATTTGCGCTTCTCCGTCATTGTCAACACCTACAGTCCCATCTCCGATGCTTAATACCCAAGCAGAAAATTTATTTGCCTCTTGGATCTCAGATTCAGATGTACCTTGTTGAATCCTCATGTTTCTTGTTAGAGTAAGAACTTTGCAATGATCCCACAAATAAGAGGAATTAACTGTAGCAAAAACAACATCTTGCATGCTACCTTTTGAGATAACGGGTAGGATTTGCCTAAAGTCTCCACCAAATACTATGACTTTCCCTCCAAAAGGTTGTTCTAAACTAAGAGGATTTGTAGCCCGTAAAATATCTCGTAATGTCCTGTCTAAAGCTTCAAAACATAACTTATTCGTCATGACAGCTTTATCCCAGATAATAAGTTTGGCGGCACATATCAACTCAGAAAGTTCCGTACCTGAACATATATGACACGTTGAATCCTCATTAACTTGCAAAGGTATTTTAAACCTCGAATGAGCAGTTCTACTGTCGGGTATTAGGAGAGCCGCATTTCCACTTGAAACAACAATAAGGACTATTTCACCTTTTGACCTTATAGCCGACGAAAGTGCCCTCCATATATAAGTTTTGCCTGTTCCACCATAACCATATAAGAAGAAGACACCCCCGTTATTTGATATAACAACATTCATTATCTCATCATAAACCCCTTTCTGTTCCATTGTAAATCTAGAAAGTAATTGAGCATGCTCCTCGGCTAGAATTGTCGTGTCATATCGAAGTTCATCTTGTATAAGCTTGTTGACACCTTCACTAATAAGACTTGAATCTACAAGAGACATGGTTTTGTAGTGACTCAAACTACTACCATTCCGTTGTAATAACTTGTCAATTTCGGCAAGTGCGTAGTTTTGTAGTTGCTCATCTGTTAGATGCAAATCTGCATATATATAGCATGCATGTGTCACAACAATTAAATGAATACAAAATCTGCATGTAAGAGTAAATGCAGTTAACATTATGATCATTTAAATATTATTACTGAAATGCATACCCTCAATTCTTAGAATTCGCCTCTGTTTGTTGACAATATCGTCTGCTAGAAGCCTCCATGTTTGTTCCCAAACAAACTCTGGTTGTGCCATGCTATCAGACAACAAAAGAAAAACATATAGACTCCTAATGTAGTGCGCCGATCCCCAAAAACTTGCTTCAGTTATCCCGTCGATGTATTCTCTGTCATCATCTAACAACCCCAATACATAACAAGCTTCTTTAAATGTAGAATAAACTATACCCTCAACAGTACGTAAATCTTCATAGCATGTGGGTCCTTTAATATGATTCAACATAATTCTAAGATAGTACTTCTCGCCACTACCTGGAGGTACATGATAAATTCTTCCAATTGAACCACGTCTATCACGTTTTTTCCAATGTTTAGATGAAGGTACCCAAACAAATTTCTCTGGAAATTCAGAATATGTCAAATCTTTACCTTCTGGAAACTTCTTGTTAGACGTCATCCATTGGAGAAACATTGATTTTTCACTTTCATGATCGTTTAAGACTGCATCAATAGGATCATCATCATCAAATAAAACGCTTTCCTCACCAGGAAGGTGCAAATTCAACCGTTGAACAGTAGGAGTCCTGTAATGAATATCAAAGCCAAAAATCCTCCAAGCAGCTTCACACGCCGATATATAGCGGCAATTGTAGTAGTTTTTTATTTCGTCAATGCCACCATCACCCAAATTGTTTGCATCAGACCTTGTTATTGCAACAGTGACGTGATCATGCCCTTTATTTATGTACTTGAACAGATACTTGATAGAGCCCGATCGATTGCACCATTCAACGTTTATATGTGCATTGTACTTTAATAGAAGAAATGCATTGTAAGGAACCACATACCGATTATCAAGAGGAACTCCACTCTTTTCGATCGTTCTACCATCTTCACGCCGTCTATATACAGGGTATCCATCTTCATCAACAACCGTATGTTCAACAAATTGTTTTGGAAAGTACTTTATACACTTTCCATCTGTCATACACGGAGATGATGGATTAGAAGCTCCGCATGGACCATGCATCATGAAATTTGACACCGCATTGTATAACTCAGCATCCTCTGTTGGGTGTGGTATTTCAGCCGAGATGACCTTATCAATATCTGTAGTGGTTGGCAACTTAGATTCCTTATCCAGAAACAACAAAATATGGGCATGAGGCAAACCACGCTTTTGGAATTCGATTGTGTAAATAACTGCACAACATCCAAATGACTTAACAAATACAAATTATCAAATATATTAAAATAAATAATAAATTGAAAAATATATAGAGAAATTACCCGAATTAACCTTGCCAAATATTTGTTTAACTTTGAAATCTTTTACCATGGACTCCAGTTTCATGTGGAAGACTCTACATATAATGTCTGGACGATCCTCTGGATGTAGACACCTTTCTTCGCAAAACTTTACAATTTCAGGCCATTTTGAATTGTATGTGAATGTTATGAATAGATCGGGATAACCATGGTGTTTGCATATTGCCATTGCATCTTGATAGTTCTGCTGCATGTATCTAGGACCGCCTGTAAATGAAGATGGCAATACTATTCGCTTTCCAGATGAACCTGGTGTTGTCTGACCCATGCTTGTTGCCGCTGAAAGATTTTTATATGAATCAGCCCGTATGGTATACTGATTAGTTCGATGGTAGTTCAACCTCTCTGTTTCAATCATCGTATAAACATCAACCAAGAATTGTTGATACAATTTTCTAGATAATCTCAAAGTCCCGGCTTCGCCTCGACGCTCGTGGATTCTAAACTAACAGAATTCTTTAAGCATCACCATTGTCCTCTTCCTTGCAGAAGTACTGCATCTTTCACTTAAACCTATGTCAATCCTGTAGCCATCCTCACCATAAGGGAATGCCAATGGATATTGAAGTGCAAGGTACGAAGGATGCAATTCGTGAATCCGTTATAATTGACCAGACCTTGTCTGAAGTATAATGTCCCTGTGCGAGTGATTTGTATCAATATCACCAAGAATAAGAGCAGCAACCTCGGAGCAGGTTGGGAGATTATATCTCTGAGCATCAGTGTTTCTTGTGCTAAGTAGGCGCAACTTAAGATCTACCACACCTTCATCCTTAAATCTATCTCGGGCCATTCTAAATGCCTTTGCATGGGGGTTGTGTTGATCTATCATCTTTCTCAACTCAGTCACAAGAGAATCATCAACTTTTTTGACCCTAGAGCTGTCATAATTAAACATCACAATAATATCTTGATAATAAAAATAATATTAAATAATCATCCATATTAACAAAATGAATATAAATATACATAATCGACATACCTAATGACACTGATTCTGTTTGAATCCTCGTTTTGAGTATCATATATATAGAGTTGCGAAAACTTTGGTGTTTCGCCAGGAACTGGTAACAAACTCCATATTCTGTGGAAATTTTGGCCATGCATTCGATAACAATAAGGTCCACGACCTTTCTTGATGGGTAAGACCTTTCCTCCCAAAGAGGTGAAAGCAAAAATCATATTATAAGCTATAATATTCTCACAAAATTGTTTGATGGATGCCTATTTGTCAAAAGATTCTTCAGCAACGGTGGTGGCTGTTGCAGCAATGACAGCTCAATTTTTCCTTTCATGCAACATAAGGAAGATATATGACATATACCTTCGCTTGAAGGGTCTTGTATATTTAATATTTCAGCATGCCACAGTAATGCACCACAATGTAGACACTCATACACAGCTTGACCGTGATCTAGGTATTGGACTACGAAATATAGATGAGCATTAAACAATATACAAACTAATATTACAAATTCACCAAATAATACAAATGAAGTACCTGGTTTACCAGTATAATTTCTCATTGTTCTATTCACTTCTGCGACAGGAACTGTAGAGTATAATATTGTAATACCAAAATAAATGTCGATCAATCAAGTATTTAAAAATAACACACACTCCTAAACATTATAAATATTTTGAAATCAAGATAGGATATTATAACGTGTTAAACAATCTTAATGTAATACAGAAAAAAATGGTTTTATCAGTACATAATAATACAAATATTGATATAAAATACCATTACTAATGTTTGGTAACATAGATGAACGCCCTCGCAACGCAGACGAACTGGTAGGACCTGAAAATTACGTGAAAAGAAAATGACATATTATAAACAACATCGGAATTAATATAATATATGTATGTATAGCGATATATGCGACCGGAAAACTTCATAAGGAATTACCATTAACCGTAATAGATAAGGGTGTAGCTTCGGTACGTACAGAGTTCTCAATATTTCCAAGTATAACTCCTGCACAAATGTCGCTACTTGTAGGTTATATATTATTTTGTAATGTTCATTTACTACGACATATTTTATGCTTACCTGATTCAATTAGGGGTGTTCCATGCCTCTTATGCCTAATCTTATTCATTCTCACCATTCTCTTGCGTCGAGCTAATTTGTAAAAGAAAAATAATTACAAATATTGTACGGCAAAAAATGAATTTTTTTTATTGAACAACATCATACCTAGTTCAACTTTTGTTACGTCAATTTGATTGGTAAGACTCGCATTTTGTAACGGATCTGTAAATGATAAATAAATATATCATAGTATAAATATTGATGTAAGATAAAATATAGTATAATCCTTAATATACATGACTTTATAAAACATAAATTTGTTACCATCATTTTTCTTGTCATTGAGGCTTATAGGTAGAAGCAAGTTTTTAGGAGTTTGATCCAGTAATGGTAAATGTAAATCTTTTGGCGTAACGTTGACGCACACTGCATAAATACATGGATATTAAAATTTATCTTTGTAAATTAAACCTAATCGACGATTATAACATAACTACTATATTTAGTATACTTATAACTATAATTGAATACTACCATCACTTATATGCGGTACATTAGATGAACATCCTGATAATGTAGATGAATTTCTTGTACCTGAACATTAAAGTATTAAATAATGATAGATTAGTAATAATCTCAAACTTAAGATCATGCATGTCTACCCATTAAAAATTTATAAAAACAATGTAGGTTAATGACTAACCATTAAATGAAATAGACAATGGTCTAGCTTGGATAAGTACGGAGTCGCTCATATTTCCAAGTATATTTTCAGCATAAAATTATGGTTATGCATGGTACCCTTGAGTGTTTTCCATTGTAATTAAATATAATATATTTTTTCTAACCTGATTCGATTAGCGGTGTTCCATGCCGCTTATGCCTTATCACATTCATTCGCAATTTCCTCCTCAATCGAGCTAATTTTAGCATGAAAATAAATATTAAATATTATAAATTAATAAATCACTCATTTCATACCACTTTAAAAAATACCATACCTTGTTCGACATTTTGCAGATGATTTTGTTCTGTAAGCATGACATTTTGCAATTGAGTTGCGCCATAGTTTTCTTTGTCACGAACACTAATAGGTAAATGTGAATTATGAACGTTTTGATCAGTTCTGTAATGCAAAGTCATCGGAGTAGATGAATTTCTTCTACCTGAACATTAAAGAATTAAATAACGATAGATAGTTTTTTTTTATAAATAATCAAACAATCTAATCTAAATAATTTTTGTTCTAATTAAAAAAATGAAATTAAATTTATTTTAAACATTAATTTTTTTCCGACACAATGATATTATGTCTTCGAGGAATATCAAACACTAACTACCATATAAACGAAAAAATTGAAGTAAATAGATAATCTACTGTAACAAACATTACTAACCATTTGAAATATCGGACATTGGGATACGATCATTAACGGAATAATTGGGAGTACCTGAATATTAAAGTATTAAATAATGATGGATTAGTAATAATCTCAAACTTAAGATCATGCATGTATACCCATTAAAAAATTAGAAAAACAATTTCATTAATGACTAACCATTAAATGAAATAGATAATGGTCTAGCTTGGATAAGTACGGAGCCGCTCATATTTCCAAGTATATTTTCTGCATAAAATTATGGTTACGCATGGTACCCTTTAGTGATTTACATTGTAATTAAATATAATATATTTTTCTAACCTGATTCGATTAGCGGTGTTCCATGCCGCTTATGCCTTATCACATTCATTCGCAATTTCCTCCTCAATCGAGCTAATTTTAGCATGAAAATTAAATATTAAATATTATAAATTAATAAATCACTAATTTCATACCACTTTTAAAAATATCATACCTTGTTCGACATTTTGCATATGATTTTGTTCTGTAAGCATGACATTTTGCAATTGAGTTGCATCATAGTTTTCTTTGTCTCGAACACTAATAGGTAAATGTGAATTATGAATGTTTTGAGTAGTTCTATAGTGCAGAGTCGTCGGAGTAGATGAATTTCTTCTACCTGAACATTAAAGAATTAAATAATGATATATAGTTTTTGTTTATAAATAAGCAAACAATCTAATCTAAATAATTTTTGTTCTAATTAAAAAAAAAAGAAATTAAATTTATTTTAAACATTAATTTTGTTCCGACACAATGCTATTATGTCTTAGAGGAATATTTGAGACTAACTACCATATAAACGAAAAAATTAAAGTAAATAGATAATCTACTGTAACAAACATTACTAACCATTTGAAATATCGGACATTGGGATACGATCATTAACAGAATAATTGGCAGTACCTCCAAGTGTAGATCCTGCATAATTAGTATTTATATTAAAGTTCATATTACTATTTAGTAAACAAAATTTAAACAAAAAAATGCAAAATATTAACTTGATCCATTAGAAAATGTCCGTTGTCGTTTCTCTCTAATAACAGGCAATCTCAACGTTCTATTATGTCGGGTTAATTCATCCATAACAAAATCACCCTGACAAACTAAGATATAAATATTTAAATAAATATATCTACATAAGAATAATTTAATTTTCATCTTATTCAAATACATTAACATGTTTACCTACATAATTTATAATATTAATTAAATAAGACATAGTATTTTACAAATCTAATATTGGATATTAAAAATAACAAATTAATACATGAAAGTACTTTAAAAAATATTATTCAACATTGCATTAATAAATGTCATTATTTATATATTATTTTATTACTATATAATTGCAAAAAAAATTGTAAAAAAAGTTATTGACTTATAGGCCGAATTTACTTATGGATAGATGAGTTATTAATACATCATTTTGCCATTAAACCAGAAGCCCACAAAATTAACATGTAACCCGGCCCAAAACTCACTCCCTCACTCTGGGCCACATTTCTCAACCAAGACCATTAGCCCAAAACCTTCACCAATGTAACCCGTGCCCTAACCAACAAACTTGCCTCATTTGTCTCGGCCTCAAACCCTAGCTTTCCAGATACCTCTCTTTCCTTTTCCAGATCTCGTCACCCTGTCTCTCGTTCCATTTCCAGATCTTGCCATCCATGGCGATTTCAATCCGAGATGTCGCCATTTCCAGACCTCTCGTCATCCTCTCTTTCGCTCCATTTCCGGCATCAAACCCTAGCTTTCCAGAAACCTCTCTTTCCTTTTCCAGATCTCGTCACTCTATCTCTCGTTCCATTTCCAGATCTCGCCATCCATGGCGATTTCAATCTGGAAATCTCATTTTTTTTCCTTTTCCAGAAACTCTCTCTTACTCTTTCTATTTCTCTCGAAACGTCAATGATCGCAAGGAAGCGCAAATCTGGTAGTCGGATGTTCTGCGGAGCTAAATAACCCCAAAAAACATAAGATCTCTCTCTCTCTCTCTCTCTCTCTCTCTCTCTCTCTCTCTCTCTCTCTCTCTCTCTCTCTCTCTCACACACACACAGTATATTTCTCTTTTTTTTTATTCTCTGGATTTTCTTTTCGATTTTGCAGATCATCTGGAAGTCGGAGGTTGTGGAGAGCTCAATATTATAGAAACGTAAGATCTCTTTCTCTCTCTGTCTCTCTCGCACCTTCGTCTCCCTCTCTCTCTGAGTATGTATGTCTTTTTTTTTTATTCTCTGGATTTCCCTTTCGATTTAAAAATCACCAAGAATTTGTTTCAATGCTTTGTTTAACTATCATTCATGCTTGTTCTTCATCATGTTTTAATGTTCGTTTGATCTGCTATGTTACCTTGCTTCGAAATAAACCCTAAATCATCAATCTCTTCCATGAATCATTAAAGATCTGTTTGAAAATTGTGTTTGGTTTTTTTTCATGTCTGCATTGATTAGGATATTGTGTTTCTATTATAAATTTTATATCTAGAATCTTCTCGCTCAATCTATATATTATATTTATTATAATTATATTTGTTATAATGGGTTCAGTAATAATAATATATAAATCGGGTTCAATAATAGAATAACTATTAATTTTATATTTGATACGAATTGAATTGGATTCAGATAAAAACATTGATTTGCTATAACGGGTTAGTGGGCCAAGTTTATATTGGGCTTGATTAAATGATGACTTTAGGCCCAGTCATTTATAACTTAATTTCTATCTTTGATATAACGGCTAAGTGGCCCATTTTTTGTATGGGCTTCTTTAACGACGGCCCAAATGTGTAACCAATTATGGCCCAATTTAAAAAAAAATTGGCTTACTAGTCCAATCTTTAAATAACGGCAACAATTAATGGCATTAAAAAAATTAACAGATGGGCCTAGAAGTCAATGGGCTTATCGGCCAATTTCATTTCGTTATCGTTATTGGGCTTAGTGGTCCAATCTTTAAATATTGACAACAATTAATGGCATTAAAAAAAATAACATATGGGCCTAGAAGTCAATGGGCTTATAGCCCCATTTCATTTGGGTATCGTTATTGGGTTTGTAAGTGAAATTCTTCTGGAATGTAGGCCTGATAAATAATTGTAGTCGTTCACATTTTAGGAAACCCTACCACATTAAGAAATTTCTTATTGCGCCGCTTTCATTTCTTCTCTCTATACCTGTTCTTCATACACCTACTTCACCATTTCCTATTGTTGTTGCTCTTAATCTCTCTCTCTATTGCGTTGTTTATCTAATTCTTTGGTTCTTCTCTAATTACTTTCTGAAATACTAACATCAGTACTTTATTCTGAGGATATGAGGAGATCATTCACTGTAGAGTGGAATTTGAAGAAGAAGATAGATTTACCTGCGTGCGACCATGTAAGTTCTCTCTCTCTCTCTCTCTCTCTCTCTCTCTCTCTCTCTCTCTCTCTCTCTCAAAATTTCTCTCGTTCTAGAAATCCATGTATGTGTAGATCTGTAAATATATGTGTCTCATTCTCTCTATGTCGTTGTATCTACCCAATTTCCTCATGTTTTAAACCCTAAAACATAAATGATTTAATGAAGTGCGAAAAAATGTAATTTTAATCGTTTTCTTCTTGTTGCATACTGTTAGTACTTTGGATACTTTGTAGCATTTTAGGTAAATGAAGAATGTTAATGTCTGAAAACAATGATTAAACTACACTCTTAGAGTATGAAAACATTTATTAATCTATAATCTTCTTCATTCACTGTTCTTCGTATAAAAAAAATATATGTTTTTAGTTTAATGGATTAATTAATATAATTATATTACCTACAACAGGAACGACTTATGCTAATTGTTTAATGTTACAATTTATAATCTTAATACTATAATTTTTAAAATCAGATCTATAACTGTAGCAAAAAAATAAGTTAAATGTTTAATAAAACTATACTTGTTTAAACTTGACTATTATTGTCTGAAAACATCGATAATTTTTTTACATGGGCCGGCCCAAAATTGACTTTAGGCCCATTTAGTAATAACTGAAATTCTATTTTTCATATAACGACTTCGTGGCCCAAGTTTCTTATGGCCTTGATTAATTTTGGCCCATCTACTCTATTTCTATCTTTTATATAAATGCAGCTCTCTCTCTCTCTCTCTCTCTCTCTCTCTCTCTCTCTCTCTCTCTCTCTCTCTCTCTCTCTCTCTCTCTCTCTCTCTCTCTCTCTCTCTCTCTCTCTCTCTCTCTCTCAAGATAAACAGAACAAAATAATACGATTAATGTAACATGTAGTTGCAACTTAAATATATACTGAATCATTATTTCATCTAGTACACAACTAACCTTTGCAATTACTCTACTCTATCTGAATACAGGTAATCACTCCACGTGGTTCTGATAACAGCAGTCAAAAATAATAATGAATTAATAAAGTTCACTGAAGCTTCAAATCTGCAAGGTAGAACATTCGAAATTGGGACCATTTAATTTGTTAATAATATGAAATGTATTATTACTATTCTAGTATATATAAATCATGTACATTTAATGTATTAACCTTATTATTTTCCTTTATAGGTTTGAAGGAATCAATATCCATGATATCTGCTTCTACAAATGTGGATCAATAATATATACACATGTATTTTTCTTATACAACTTACAATATATACAATTTGTTTATTACTTTTAATTCATATACTAATTAATGATTGCATATTGTGCAAGTGCAAATACTAAAAACCATAATTTGAACTGCACTGGAAGTAAGATAGCTCTCTGGGTGATATAATATTACAAGGTATTATTATTTACACTGCAAGTTATATATTTCTTTCAGCTTTATTTTGATCATTACAATACAGAATATAATTCATATATTAATTAGTGATTGTTCTACTTATTTCAGTTTAAACAACTTAAACCAGAAATTGATATGCACTTGAAGTGGAATGGCCTTCTTGTTGTTATAATATTTCAAGGTAATTGTAGTAATTTACATTGGAAGTTATACATTTCTTTCAGCTTTATATTGTTTATGTGCATATAAAATATTAATTGTATGATCCTATTACTTGAAAATACAAGTTTTAGCATTGGTCTCCAATCTACATATATTACTGGGTTTGAAGATAAACATTGAGGTCATGTCTTTATTTGTATACTTGTTCAAATTACTACAACTTTTCTAAATCTTTGAACTAATAAAGATTATTTAATCTTAGTGTAGGTTAACACTAATATTAGTAGTGTTTATCAAAGATAATAGATTAGAATCAATGCATGTTTCAGAAATCTTACAAAGTAGAAAGCAACCTAGATATTATACATGAACCCTACACACCAAATACAATTTTGAAATAGAAATACTTAAAACACTAAAATACCTTCACAATCGAATCTCTGCTCAAAATCTCTAGGTTTCAACCGTTTTCTTTGTTTTGTCTTTGTGTCTTGGTCTACAATCAGCGAACCTTATATACAACTCCATGATAATTCGACCAATAAAGGAACTTATAGAAATTGACTTAATTATACTTATAATCAACTATATAATCTGATTTGGTAGTCGTATATGGACTTAAATAATATATAAATTGATTTGGTAATCATATATGGACTCTAAATTATACTACACTGGATAAAGATTTCTATAAGGCCCAAATATGTTACATTTATTAATGCTTAAATTTATTCGATCAATGGGCTTTAAGGTACAGCTATGACATTTTCTAAACATTTATTCATTGGGTTAATGGACAGAATAGATTAATGGGCTTGTAAACATTTTCTAAACATTTATTCATTGGGTTAATATATGTCTTTGTTTGTTTATTTCTTTTTCTCTCCTAGATCATATAATTCAAAAAACTAATAAAATACTTCATTTCATATGAGCAGATCTAGAGGTTGGTGAAAAAATATCAAACAGGACATATTCTGCCAAGCTCAAAACGTAAGCTATCTATGTCTATATATATTTGCTCATGGCTCCCATGTCATATAGTAATGAAAATTATCAATATTTAAATGTGTTGCAATGTATATAGGAAATACATCTTTTTTAAAGTTGATAGAAATTTGTAAGTAGATAGCAGAATTGAAGATAAATGACATTGTTGAAAATTGAGGGGATATTATTAGTCGGTGTAGAAGTTGCTCCGAGAGAGTATTTGTTTCATTGGCAAAAGGACTAATGTAATAGTCTCTCGGAGCATCTTCTACACCGACTTGGTAAACATGCCTCCTCATTAAAGAACAAAAATAGTAATAAGGTTACAAAACTGTAAAAAACATATAAGCATTCTCATCTCAATTCATATCTTATATAGAGGGGGTATTATTAGTCGGTGTAGAAGTTGCTCCGAGAGAGTATTTATTTCATTGGCAAAAGGACTAATTCAATAGTCTCTCGTAGCAATTTCTACACCGACTTAGGATGTATTTGTATCTGTCTTTATTTTTTTCTACTTTGTTTCTCATTGTTACATCCTTTTTTTTCTTCCCTTGATGAGGATGTCTGGAGGCTGGGAACAGATCATTGACTGTCCTAGTTGATTGTCTATGGAGTGGACTTTGAAGAAGAGGATGTAGTTATCTGCATGCGACCATGTATGTTCCTCTCTCTCTCTCTCTCTCTCTCTCTCTCTCTCTCTCTCTCTCTCTCTCTCTCTCTCTCTCTCTCTCTCTCTCTCTCTCTCTCTCTCTCTCTCTCTCTCTCTCTCTCTCTCTCTCTCTCTCTCTTATCGTAGAACATTAGTCATATATCCACCCTTGTTTTTTGATTTAGGTTAAGTAACAAAATTTCATTAAGCAAAAACAAAATCATGGATGCAAAATTATATAAATTAAACAGAATTCTGCAATAGAATAAAAAAAATAGTCTAACTTGGAGGAATTAATAAACATGAAACTTATATGAAAACTGTCATTCTGAACTTTAAAAATAAATGGTCATACGAAATAATGCAATTAAATCCTAATATGAAATTATTTATTCATCTAGCTTTTCCTCTTTCAATTTCTTGAATATAAGCCTCTTCCTGGTACTTGAGTGCTCCCCACGATTAACTAAAGGAAAATCATCAGCTTTAGTAATCTCCTCTTCATCCGATTCACCTCTCTCTCTCTCTCTCTCTCTCTCTCTCTCTCTCTCTCTCTCTCTCTCTCTCTCTCTCTCTAAATTCTATATTTAAAAAATAATAACTGAATATCAGATATAAAGGTATATTATTTCTAGATATTAGAACTGTTGGATTACATCTCTCTGAGGGTATTAGTTACTGCAGAGTAGGCTTGGAGAAGTTAATAGTTTCATCACCAAAAGGAATAAACTATAACTGCTATAAGCGTATTTTGCACTGACATTCAATTAATTATGCCTACTTGTAAAAGTCTGAAAACAGCAAGTGAAAAGAACAAACAAATTAACAAATCAAACTTCAGTAAATAAAAAGTGAAAAAAACTTAAACACGCATACTCAGTATTAATAATAATGTAATAGCTAAAGCAAACATAACTAAGAGTTAAATGATTTTAAAACACGACATACTGGAAATTAAAAACAGCAAAGTTTAAAACAAATAACACTAATGCTACCCTAATCTTAATTGCCTTCTTCTTCTTCCTCAAATGGTTCTTCATCGTTATCGTCTACTTGTTCAATATCTTCTTCTTCCTCTAAGTTGACTTGTTCTTCTTCGTCTCCTTGTTGAATATCGTCTTCTTCCTCTTCGTTGACTTGTTCTTCTTCATCACTTAAATTAATCACTTCCTCTCTCCCGTTTAAGTATTGCCAAGGTAGAAAATTAAGCCTTGCAAATTCATCCAAAGTACTTCATAGTAGAAGTCCAGATATTTCATTATCCACTTCATAAATACATGAAAGTTGCCACGCTTCAACATACTTGCTATTGAATTTCAATATATAATCATTTCCTTCCCTGTCAATCCATATATTTACATCACGGCTGCGCCATGTGATGTAATTGTGTTCATTGTTGTATAATGAATCAATACGTATATAGCGGTCATGGCCATATGGTAAAAACATTTGTTCAAGAAGACTTTCTTCCAATTCAGCATGTGTAAGCACAATAATCATAGGATTATAGGATGTAAATGTTGAATGAAATCCTGCCAGTTGAGTTGGACCGAAAAAACCTACCACATTTCTTATTGCAACATTCATATGAATGTTTGGGAATATAATAGGATCCCTCTCATAAATAAATGGAGTATATCTCTTGTTCATTTCATCCAAAGCATCTTTTAACCTGCACATGCATAAAACAAAAAAAAAATTACAATATTACATTAACACAAAACGACATATAATATTATTAAATTACAAAAAACAGTATAATAAAAATACCTTTGTGTTGCATTTGCTATATCACTCGGCATAGTAACTGAACATTTTATGTAATGTTCATCGTCCGATAAATCAATTGGAAAGGAAAGTCCAATGTAAAAATTGTTTGTGATACTTGGAAACCTAAAAAAAATGGCTTTCTGGTACAATATCTGTAAGGAAAAGCACCTCAGTGTCAATTGAGACATCATGCGGAATGGGATGCACCATACTGATTACTATAAAATGAGAGCCTGGAGAACTTAACAATGTTGAACGTGATATAAGACTTTAAGAATGTGGTACTTATAGTCTTTATTTAATGATTTGTAATTTTGTCCATATTTTGAGATAGTATAAAAATAAAAACAAGAAAGGAAATTTCTGCATAGTATGAAATCAGTAAATAAACTTTATGACCTAAATTTACTTAAACAAAATTCTGCATTCAACACGTAAGGAAATTTCTATTATAATGTTTCCATGTAATATAAATACTATATTATGTAAGTATGATATATACATATAGGGAAATTTATATACCAACAGCGTAATATGAAATAGCTATAATGTTTCCATTTAATATAAAAAATATATTATGTAAGTATATCAATATACATATATGAACCCCCAAAAAAAAGAATTTTCATATGTTCTGCTTTATTAAATAAGGAAATTTCAGATTTCACAATTCTATAACTCATATTCATTAATACACTTGTATAAAACCTAATTTGTTTCTCCATAGATAATATACCTTACTCTAGACACTAAACCCTAAATCCTATAACCTATATCATATAACTACATTCTATTGATTTAGTTTTAATTTTAATTATTAATATCTAAAATAATCATACTTTACAAAGCAAACAGAACAAAAATAAAGAATACAATTTTTGCTTCATTATGCAAAGGAAATTTAAATAATTTAATTTTGCTTGATTATTATAACTAATTTGACTTTTGTGTAACAGATTTTAACCTAACAAATAGGTCAGACGTACAACTGAAAACAGAAATTGATATGCACATTATGATAAATAATTTACAATGCAAGTTATACATTTCTTTCAACTTTAAATTGATTATATTTGCATACAAAATATTAACTGTATGATCCTAATCCTTGAAAATACAGAAATTGTTGTGTGGATTGCTACCAGCAGACAATTAGGTTAATATTATTATAAGTAGTGTTGTATCAAAGAAAATAGTTTTTCTTCATTGCATGTTTTAGTATCGTAGAACCTTAGTCATATATCCACCCTTGTTTTTGATTTAGGTTAAGTAAACAAATTTCATTAAGCAAAAACAAAATCATGGATGCAAAATTATATAAATTAAACAGAATTCTGCAATAGAATCAAAACAAATAGTCTAACTTGGAGGAATTAATAAACATGAAACTTATATGAAAACTGCCATTCTGAACTTTAAAAATAAATGGTCATACGAAATAATGCAATTAAATCCTAATATGAAATTATTTATTCATCTAGCTTTTTCTCTTTCACTTTCTTGAATATAAGCCTCTTCCTGGTACTTGAGTGCTCCCCACGATTAACTAAAGGAAAATCATCAGCTTTAGTAATCTCATCTTTATCCAATTCACCGTTATCATCATCTTTGTCGATATTAATATAACGACGCTTACGGGGTGAAACCATTTCATTTGAAGAAACTTTTGACATAACATCATTGTCTAGGGTGAACGATTCCAGATTTTCCTATCAATAAAAAAATTAAACATGTATTAAATTTGTGATTAGTAATAAAATAACTCATTAATATCATAATCTTAATTCAGCGAAAGATACCTCAGATTCTTTGGTAGTTTGCTCAAATTTCTCAATGAGAGTGCTATCGTCGGTCATATTCATCACGGTATATGCAGAAGGTGTAGGAAGTCTACTGATTTTGAATTGCGAAATAAGAACTCTAAATAACATATTTTTGTTCAGCAATACATTTAACTCTTTCGGGATATTATTTATGTCCTCATCCTGAAAAAATAATAAGTTCAATAAAAACATAAATTAATAAGTAATGCATTAAAATTTATGTTTTTTTTTGGAAAAGGTAAATATATTGCATGTATAAAACATGTACAAAAATCACCGACTTAATCGGGGGATAGGCGTTCAGAATAGTTTAGCAACAAAATGGAAACACGCTCAACAAGCAATGGACTTGCAAACACAAGCATCTTCAACAAACAAGTCAACCAAACCACAGCTAGCAATCTGCAGGGATAAGCTCAGAAAAAGGAGTTCAACTCACTCTAATATGGTGGAGCCATCTGCGCGTCTTCCTATCGTTCCCCTTACACTTGCCCATAAGGCGGGTTTTCACATCTTTGATGGTTTTGCAACTGCAATCTCCCTCAGTAACTGTTGTTCCCTGCCAAGTTTTTGCATTTCTGGAGGCCCAAATGTTATAAACTGCGCATGTGAAGGCACAAAAACGAACCTTGAACACAACTGATCTCGATCTCTTGCTTGCTGAGAACCATAGCAACCATTCCTCTATAGAGGATTTGCATTGATAGACCCCAGTCCACTCCATAACTTGTTTGATCACCGCACTTGAAAACGGGCATTCGAACCATCGATGGAGGCTACTTTCAGTTGAGGCATTACACATAATACAAGAAGTTGAGTCAACCAAACCAATTAAAGAGAGGCGATCCAATGTAGGGGCTTTGTTCTTTGCAGCGATCCATGTAATAAATGCACATCTGGGGATCACAGCGGTATCCCATATTACTTCTCCCCAGGGCACCTCATTGGCTTTAGATCTCCAAAGCTCGTAGAGGCCATTACAGGTTCTCGATCTATGTTCACAAGACCATATCGCGTTCCAGCTGTTAGTCTCCAAGCTTCTCTGAGTTGCAATGATCTCATCCCTAACTTGGAGGACGGAACGCCATGCCCAACTATCATTGTCTTTCTTCCTAATCTGTCAGATGGAACTCCTTTTGAGGAGAGAAGAGTTTGCCCATTCAGTCCAGAAATTGTGTACACCTTGGTCGATATCACGGATAAGGTTGGCCATTTGTACTCGATTCCAGGCAAGAAGCTCCTTGAAACCCAAACCCCCCTCCGATCTCGGTCTAGCAACATCATTCCAAGCAACCAAGCATCTACGAGATTTCTCATTTCCACTCCACAAGAAGCTCCTCAACATGCCCTGGATAACCTTGATCACTTTCCGAGGGAATAAGATCACTTTAAGCCAGAAATTGAGCATGCCCATAATCACAGACTGAATGAGCTGCACACGGCCTGCATAAGACAGGTTGCTAGCTGACCAAGAGTTGATCTTTTTGCTAATTTTTTCAATAATGGTACCGTACTCATTCACATGCATCTTTCTAGAGTGGAGAGGGAGACCAAGGTATGTAACTGGGAGCAAGCCCTCCTGAATATGCAGCGCACTGAGAATGCTGTTTTTGGTTGAGTCGTCCATACCGGCTAAGAACACTTGGGATTTGTCTTGGTTGCACTTCAGGCCAGACACACTAGAAAAGGAGTTAATGGTGTCATTGATAATCATAGCAGATTGGAGGTTACCCTTGGCAAAAATGAAAAGGTCATCTGCAAACGCCAGATACGAAGTTTTGGACTACTTGCATCTTGGGTGGAACGAAAACTGAGGAGCTGCAGTAGCCTTATCAATTAGTCTGCTGAAATATTCCATGCCAAGAGCGAACAAATATGGGGCCATGGGGTCGCCCTGCCTCAAGCCTCTCTTTCCTTTGAAGAAGCCCACAAGACTCCCGTTGATGTTGATCGAGAAAGAAGTGGTGGAGATACATTCTTTGACCCATTGCACAAATCTTGGAGGAAAACCAAACCTTGTAAGGACATCAAGAATGAAGCACCAATTAATAGAATCATATGCTTTCCATAAATCAACTTTTATGGCACATCTGGGAGAAGTAGTAGTGCGCCCATAGTGTTTCAGGATATCCTGACACACAATGACATTATGCCAGATGCCTCTCTTAGGAAGAAAAGCTCCTTGTTTTGTAGAGATCAGCTTGCAGGCAGAAGAGGATATTCTAGACGCCAAAATCTTGGAGATGATTTTATAAACCGTTGAGCAGCAAGAAATCGGTATGTAATCACGGATGCCTTGGGGAGAGCCATTCTTTGGAATAAGGTGGATGATAGTGGCATTGAACTGTTTATGGAGCTTGCCAGACGAGAAAAATTCTTGAACTGCAACTGTAACTTCACTACCAACAACGGTCCAGGACTTCTTGAAGAAGGCACTATTGTATCCATCAGGCCCAACAGATTTGTGGTCCGGAATAGAGAAAAGAGCAGACCGGATCTCCTTATCAGTAACAGGTTGGATTAAGTGCCCACTGTCATCATGGTTTAAGCAGGGGCCTAAAGAGAAAATGAGGGGATCAGTGTTACTCTCCTCGCCTTCAGTGCCTAACAAAGCCTTGTAGTAACTCAGAATATGCCCCTCAATCTCAATAGGGGTCTCCAAGGAGCAGCCATCATCTGTGGATAAAGAAAAAATACGAGTGACAGCTCTCTTTTGCTTGATTGTGGAATGGAAGAATCTGGAATTTTCATCACCATTGATTAGCCATTTCACCTTAGCTCTTTGACTCAAGTCTTTCAAGACAAGGTTCTGTAGGGAGTAAACCCTTTCTTTCAGGCTCTTTTCTTTAGCAATGATATCTCTATCATAGAGGTTGGCTTCAAGTTCGTTCTGTGCAGCAGAAAGTTCAGTTTTCAGTGCGATGACATTAAAATCTATGTTTATATACCTTATCCGTTGATTCGAGAATGCTAGAAACACTTTTCTTCAAGATTTGTGAAATTTCCCTATCAAATATAGTGAACTGAGCGGTACCAGATCCGTCTATAACACTAACTTGAACACTAAATCTGCATATTAGAAAAAACTACAATATCATGAACAAACATTAAAATATCTGAATTTAAAGGACAATTTTTTATGAAAGAATTATGTACCTAGGGACTGCATAGTTAACCAAAGTTTCACATTTTTTACACCAAAACTTTTCCTCTTGCGATTGCACCTTACTTTTACAACGTTTGCAAGAATTATAGTACCATCCGTATGAATCTTCAATATGATCAATGGTGGCAAGAGTAATAGCTTGCAAAACCTATAGTTTATATATTATATAAATATGTAAGATAGTGTACATAAATCTACATACTCTTTATTAACACAAAATAAGCAAATGTACTGAACTAACCGTTCCCCGATCGTGAAGATGTTCGTAGAGTTCATCTAAAGTTTTTCTCTCTTTTCCGTTTAAGAAAAGGTCGGCTTGGGAGTAGGACGGCTCATTTGTCAATTGTACACAACTTTGGCCAGCTTTTGAGCATTCCTTTTTTGAGAAACTACAATATAAAGATATAGTATAGGATAATTAAAAAAATTAGACGATATTGGATATTGAACTGCTGCATATTTTATGTAATAATAATAATAATACCTTTTCTTAAATTCAGCAATCTCACATACGCTATCATCATCAAAAAAAATCCTTGTGCCATAATAACCATTTGACACATTAGGTGTATTATTCCATTTTCCCAGCTTTCCAAATTGTATAATAACTACGACTAAATTCTGTGCTGAAGCCCCAACAAATGGGCGACATAATTCGGCATAATCATCCCATAATGTACAATTGATGACATTATCCCTGCAATAGTATACAATATAAAATAACGATGAATTTAACACAACAGAATATAAGATAACATATTAAATTTTATTACCATGGAGAGATTAAAAAAAAACATAAATACCTTGTATCCATCAATTGTATATTGATCCTTTTACCCTCTTTTTCGTTCCTATTAGTGAATGTAACAATGTTGTCTCCAATTCCAACCAATTGCCCAATAACATCTTGTTGGAACGACGACATTCCCTCTAGTTTTGATGATGATAAACTCAAATGCTTTTGATGGTTTTTAGTGTGACTATGAGTTTCAGGAAACGATTGAGTCAAAGGAACGATGAAAACCAATGAAGAGTCAAAACAGAGAAGCAAAGGAACAGAGAAGCCAACAATGACAAAACAACACGCTGGAACAGAAGAAAAGAAGGGACGCGTGATGTTGAACAGAACAAGGGAACAGCGCAAGGAACGGAGGACGCGCGCTGAAACCCTAGAGGCTGCCGAATATCTGTTTATGGAAACAAATTATGAAGTTGCAACTTGGGCCTCAAGGAAGATCTCGGTAGAGAGATATTGTGGTTAGAATGATTTTAGAAAAGATTGTATGAGATTTTATTATCTTATTTTCCTTAAGTAAAACTAGGGTAAAATATGAGAATTTCCTAGACTATATATTAGAAAGCTGCGAACTTCATTCAACAAGAGAGATAGAACACGAAACAGAGAGCATCCTCAGTGAGCAGAGCATTCGGAACAAGAGAAGAGCATTCGAAAGAAGAGAAGAGTATTCGAAGGAAGAAGAAGAACACTTACAAGGGACGAGACTTTGGTGAGTTGAGTACTTGTTAGGGTTTTGTTTGTCTTAGGTGTTATTAGGAATGTTACATTGAGAAGTCTAGATATCTAGGAGTAAACTAGATTGAGATAAGACTTGCTTGTTTGTAATTCCAGGATTAATAACATAAGTAGACATTCGAAATCCTACTAGGGAAACCTAGAGGTAGAGGTTTTTCTTAGTCAACTAGTTGGTTGATTAAGTTTTCCTCTCTAAGGAACTGAGTTCGTTACTCTATTTTTCTGTTACTATTTTCCGCTGCCCAAGGAACGAACTTACCGTTCCTTGATCTAACACACACGATTCAACACATCTACACGATAAATAATATTATGTGTAAACTAAAATATTAAACCTACTGAAATAATAATTGTTATAATATAACAAATGTTAAATTGAAAGATTTACTAACCATGCAGATATACTTGATCCAGTGACTCGTCGAGGATTTTTTCGAAATCAGCGAATTTGAATCCATGAATAGGAATAGAAATTGATGAACTCCGCTTAATTGTAGTGTTGCGATAAAATATTATCTTGTATTTATGATTAGAGAACTTGAAAGGTATATCATAAAGAGCAACTCCAAAGTTTGAAATCAAATATACACCTCCTTCCTCTAATATTCCAAGATTCACCATAAAAGCTTCTTTAATTACTCCATGAATTTTCTCACCCTTGAGACAATGAGAAATTTGTGTTAGTCCTATACAAATATTATATATTAAATACAAATTAATAAAGAACTAAAAATTAACACCTTTTCATCCATTAAAATGATTTTAGTTGTACTGTATTGGGTACGATCTTCTTTCTTTGGAACCTTAAACAATCGAATTACTCGAACCTTTAGCTCATAATTTCCTCGGGTACCCGTAATATCCTTTATTTCTTGTTGCTGTTTTGACATTGCTACAAATGTCCTAAACAAAAAATCATTATTATGCAAATGCAAAAAACCATCTGTAATTGCACATTATTTCTGTTCAGTATTTGCATGCTATGTAAATGAAAAATCATTAATGGACAAAATCCATACAAAAATCACTAATGGAAAATGAGATCAATGTTGGCTGATATGTAAATGCAAAAAATCAGTGCAGATGGGGAAAATGTCCGAACCTTTAGCTCATTATTATGTAAATGCAAAAAACTCAGTCACAGTGTGAGAATATGTTTTTAAATAACAATTTCTGAAATTTGTTCAGTATTTCCTGGTTTGAGAATATGTTTTTTATTGAACTTAATTACTGAAATTTGTTGTTGTACGAATATCCATACCTTTATGTATTGAAGCATATGTTCATTTCATGATTCTATCAATGTAGTCCTTAATTGTTGAGAATATGTATTGAACTTACTCTCTGAAATCTGTCTTTGTTTATTGTTGGTGTAGGAATACGTATAGGAAATCAAACTGGGGTTTCAAACAACTCATGCAGTTCCAAGATGTAAAACTGAAAACCTAAAGGTACGGATACTATACTAACATTTAGATGAACGTGACAAATATATATTCAATGTTGCATAGAGTAGACTGAATGAAAGCCTGAAAAGTAGTTATTCGATGTTGCATATAGGTCCTGAATTATTACCTTGTAACTCTGTTTTGAATTTCCTGAGTAACACTGAACCAAAGAAAATAAAGCAATATCAGTTATGTTTGCAATATATATTCAAAGTTGCAAAGAGTAAACTGAATGAAAGCCTGAAAAGTAGTTATTCGATGTTGCATCTGTTCAGTATTTCCTGGTATGTAAATGGAAAATCAGTAATGGACAAAATACATACGAAAATCAGTAATGGAAAATGAGTTCAATGTTGGCTGAACTGTAAATACAGAAACTTAGTGGAGATGGGAAAAAATGTCTCGATATTGTTTATGCATGTGCTAGAAGTCAGAAAGTTTTAGAACATAACTACTATGAATTGCAAAAACATACCTGGTGTCTCGATATTGTTTATGCCTGTGCTAGAAGTCAGAAAAGTTTTAGAACATAATTGAGGAAGATGCACTGTATTTATAAGGCATAAGTTGTATTAATTATATTATATTGGATGATTTTATTTGATTGTGCACATATTCAACTGCCATAATGGATGTAATTGATTTTGTACGTGTATTGTATACATCTTCAAATTGGAAAAAATCTTGCCTTGCAGATTACACAATGGAGAAAAAGATATGCCTTGGGCCGAGATTGTTTATTCTTTATGTAATTGTTTATTCTTTATGTAATTTATGTACGTAAGCCTATGTTGTTTTTTTAAGGTCATTTGAAGCAACAGCTCAGTGTTGTATCTTTGCATGGATGTAATTTTTGTCATTTATGTGTTCTTTGCATATATTGTAGGTTTGTTTGCATGTTTCATGTTGCAGGTTGAGAATTTTTTATGGCTACCCTAATTGAATTAGGGTTGGTAAGATTATTTTGCAGGTTATTCTTACATTAGCGGGGATTTGCATGAATATTTAGACATTCATGTAGTATTGGTACATATGCTATTTTGCAGGTTATTCATAGATTAGCAGGGATTTGCATGAATATTTATTCTGACATTAGCAGGCTGTGCAAATGTATATAATGATGAAAAACGTGTGGTTTAAATTTATATTCGAAGCATTGTTTACAGCAATTTAGGTCGAGTTTTAGCCATTTTTAGTGTGCTTGTTTATATATTCAAGATTTTCCAAATATTTGTGCGATTCTGTAATATAATTTTCGGAAAAAAAATCACAAAAATAGAGTAGCAGATTATAAGTAATCAATATGGAAAATATATTCTACAGATATTCTGGAAGATTGAGATTGTAAGATAGAAACGACAAAAAACAGAAAAACGGATGAAATGACACGTGGCCAAATTGCTGAAAAAATGACACGTGGCAAAAAATAAACGGTGCATTGTAGGAGCGCCACATGGCGTAGCCGGGCCTTTGCGTTTAGTAGATATATAGTAGATTTCATTTTTATACTATATTATAAAAGTTCGTTATTTATCAATAAATTGATAAAAAAAATCAATGAAGGCTCTGCTCGTAAATTCAGCTGAAATAGGAGTTGGAACTGAATAAGTAGCTGAAGCTGAATGACTAGCTGTAGCTGAATTTATTAGCTTAATATTTTAAAATTATACTTTGTGTTCAGTATTACAAGCTGAAATAAGATAAATGTAAAATTCAGTTTGTTAATCTTCCACAATCTAGGATGTCATATTAAAGAAAATGAAAAAATTAAGCTATATTAATCTACTATAAACTATTTAAGCTAGATTGACATTTTTTTACCGAATCCTTATTGACTAGATTAAAAAAAAAACGTTAATCTCAAAAAACTTTTCCGAAAAGAGCCCTAATCAATAAAACTGTGGAATATAAAAGAAATCTTATGAGATGAGTAGACAATATAAACCAATTAATGGTGAAGACATATGAGATTGTAATTCGATTTTCAGTTTTTTTTTAAGGAAAAGAGTCATGTGCAATAGGGCTTTAGGATCTTAGGGTGTGAAGGTGAAAATGGATATATATAGATAGATTTTTTATTATATGTGTTTAATTTTATATAGAAAATTCATATATATAAATATTGAAAAGTTTATGCATTTTAAAAATGTTCACAAATTGTATATAGGTTTTTACATTTATGAGTGTTCGCTCGCACATTGGTATCTAAACCCTCGTTCGAACGTGATCTTCTTCTTTTGTTAGTTCCAACTCATTTTCTACTATATTTTTCTAATGTAAATGGCGGATAACAATGACAAAGTTTATCTCTAACGACAATTTTTGGTGCATTTTTCTGGTCATGACAAAAGTATGATACGGAGTATAAGTTTATCTTATCTGATTTGATACTTTTTAGATCGAAGCATTACATATTTGGTTATTCTAACATATGTTTAGAGTTAAATTTTCATATTTTAAATACTACTACTTAAAAAAATAAAAATAAACATGTCTAAAAAAGAAATAAATTTCTAAATTAGTAAATTTTATCGGTTGTTTCGATAACTAGATGCTTAATATATATTGGTCGGTATAGATTATAAAAACGGTTACTTATTTTTCATTACGTAAAATTAGGGATGATAACGGGTCAAGTTCAGGGTGGAGAATTTTTTTTTGGGTCTTAATCGTCTGGTTCGATCGGTCAAAGTCGATCTACGTTCAGACCGGGATACTGTTGGCACACGAAGTGGTAGACCCCTCCCAACATCAGTGTTTTCATACATGCCTCCAGCAGGAATCGAACTCGAGACATATGGATAGAGTACTTAAGGGAGCTCAGTGCCAAACCACTAGACCAACTGAATGTTGGTAGGGTGGAGACTATATTTCCCATCCCTATTCCCATTTAACATCTTGCTTCAGTTCTCTTTCATGCTCCCCATCGCGGGATGAAAATTGTGCGCGTTCCCCGTCCTCGTCGGGTCCCCATCCCCATTGGGGATACCCCATCCCCGTTTGTTTTTCCCTACTTATGATCCCACGGATATTTTCATGTATTCCTCATTAACTTAACGTATATTTTTTACTAGATTCTATATTTATCTTCCTACATATTTTAATGTCCGTTTAAAATATTAATTTCAACAATTCCCTAAAGAAATAATGGGATTGATCAAAAGAAGTAGTGACATTAAAAAAAGACAAGAATATACAAGTAACTAATTTATAAAGACCAAGGAAAATTGACGATGATGATTAAGGTAGATCAACCATACAAATTTAATAAAAAAATAATATAACACAATTCAAATAAATTTGCTTTCTAATATAAAAATAAATTAAACCTAGGGTTCCTTTGAGGGAGATTTTCCATGAATTCTCCAATCCCAAAGGGAATTTCCCGACGGGATCGAGGGAACACCGATTCTCGTTCCCATCCCCATGCGAAAAAATCATTTTTTCCTCTCGTACCCAACTGCATTTTTATTTAAAATCTTTATCCTCAACTCCATTACGAGAAATCCTTACAAAGTATGGGAAATCTCCTCCCCTACACAAAACAGTAGCATTCAAGATTGACACTGGCGGAGCCCCCACTGGTTTTTTATTTATTTAATATGTATTATAACTTTTTGTATAAATAATATTTTTTTAATTAAGGATTTGTTACGTATAATTTTTTAAAAAATACTAAAAGAATACACTTTTATCTGAATTTGTACATAAAACTTTTAATAAAAAATACACTATCTCTGATTTGTAATAGAATTCTCGAAATTTAGATTTATGGGTTTGAGAACTTAATTTTGTTTATATAAATCTGTTGAAATTACGCAAAGTATTTGCAATTAATAATAAAAAAAATTGTTTAAATTATGTAATTTTTGGATAAATTTTGAGTAAAATTTCATTAGGGTTCGAATGTAGGATTTATTGTTTAAAACTGGGGTTACTTGTGTAAGTTAGACGATAGACTTAGTATAAACAAGTACTATCCGATCATAATTAATTGTCATTCTACACATTAGCACACAAATTAAGAAAAGAATAATATGACTTGAGATTTATCATATTTAGTGAAAAGAGCATTAAAACTTTCAATATAATTAATGAGAGCAAGAGAAGATGCACCGTATTTGAGTTAAAAGGGTTCAATTGGTTCCACTTAATTGGATAATTAAAAAAAGATGAGTATTTCCAATGTATGAGAAATGCAAATCCATGAAGGAGAAAAACAGAACGTCACTTAAACTTGATCAAATTTCTATGCTCAAAACGACACTTAAATATAATCGAAGGGAGTACTTTTTATCCACGGGCTAAATTCAACGTTGTACAATTTTTTTTCATACAAGTTGGGTGGGATAATAATTTTTTTCTAATATCGTTTAAGGGATGTTATATCCAACTCAATAAAATCGATTAAATTTATTTGATGATATTTGATGAGCGTTTATATTTTACTTTTTAAAATTTTAGTCATCTCTTTTTCTTTTTGATAAGGTAAGAATTAGATTGGAAATCACAGAATGGACGATTTCTCAGTTTATAGCATTCTTACGGATGAGAACTACAAGTTCTAAGTCATTTCTAATGTCTTCCAATCTATTACGATGCGTCTGCTTCGCAATGTAGTCCGCCACAACATTAGTTTTTCGAAAAACGTGACAAATCTGCACTGAAGAAAACAGTTGTAATACACAAAGGATATCAGAAATTAAAATTTCGATATCCCAAGGACAGTGCCAGATTTTGTTTAGAACGTTGACAATTGTAAGGTTATCGCATTTAATTTGGATGTTCTTAAAGCCTATGTCATAAGCTTTAAGCAAAGCATTCCTGAATGTGATGGTTTCCGTTTTTAGTGGGGTTGATATACCGCAATTTTCACCAAAGATGTGTAGCGACTCTCCTTTGCTATTGCGGGTGATATATCCATAACTAGATTCTCCATTATTCTTGGTCGATCCATCCGTATTTATTTTAATCATGGAATATGGTGGTTTTTTCCGGTTTTTCTTTATATATCTTCTTTTTGTATTGATATTGGTTTTCTTAATTTGATTTGTGCTCATACAGTCTGGCTTCCATTTTTTAGCTTGTTTCCAATTCTGCATTTGGTTTTGGATGTAGGTAGGTACATCTTTAATCTGGTCTGTATCACTGTTGGTACTTCTAAAACTTTGTTGGTTTCTGTAGAATCATATTTTCCACCAGAAATTAAGTAGTTTTATGAATTGTGATCTATCAGTTTTTTGTCGGATTTTTTCAATTAATTTATATGATTTTTTTATTTTCGATGTTAAGTGATTTGATAATCCCAAGAATATAAAGATTAAATTTTAGTCTTCACTGAACATAGTGCAATGATATTATCTCACGGACGGCACATATATTGAACTCGTATTGACTTTGTGTTTGTTTATATGATATCTATAGAAGTTAACTTCATTATTAAAGATCCTTACTAATTCCCAAAGTCCGTACCACGAATTAACTTTGAATATGATATTACGATTGCACGTGGCCGGACATAATTTTTTCGAAGCTCAGAAAAGATTCTTTTTGTTTGCGTGCGAGGGGGCCACCGCAGTTGCCGGCGGTACACTGGTTGAGCTGTTGAAGTTACAGATCGAAGACAAAAAACAAACAACACACCTTCGTGAATTTATTTTGTTACTAGTCTTTCTCAGGTTCTCATCTTACAGCAATTTCATATCTTCCTAGCGGCAATTATATAGTATTAATATTGTTGGGATTTACATGATTTAAGCGGAATTTTAAAAAATAATTTTCTAACATCTAACTTATAATTTCATATATAAATTTGATACAAACTATATATGAAAGAATAACATATCTTTTGATGTAAAATTTATTTTCGTGATCATCCTGAATAATAGAATCTCAAGTGTGACTCATCTATTTGATCCACACGAGCACGGTATTAGATCGTCTCATCTATTTTCTCCAATGTGCTTGAGTCCCTTAGCCCTAGTGTGACTATCATGCTTGGTCTTGGATAGAGATTTAGTCAACGGATTTGCAATATTGTCATCCGTATGTATTTTGCATAACCTCACATCACCCCTTTGGACATAGTCTCGAATGACGTGGTATTTGCTGAGCACGTATATGGATTTGGAGTTAGAACTTGGTTCCTTGGATTGGGCAATGACATCATTGTTGTCACAATAGATGTCAATTGTCTTAGCACAACTGAGAACCACACAAAACTCGACAATGAACTTCCTTATCCAAACAACTTCCTTAGCTGCATCCACTGCAGCAATGTACTCAGCCTCTGTTGTAGAATCAACTATCGTGTCTTGCTTTGATTTCTTTCAGCTCACAGCCCCTCCATTAAGAATGAAGACGTATCCTGATTGGGACCGGAAGTCATCTCTATCTGTCTGGAAGCTTGCATCAGTATATCCTTCAACGATCAACTCATCATGTCCTCCATACACCAAGAAATCATCCTTAGTACTTCTCAAGTACTTAAGGATATTCTTAGTTGCATTCCAGTGTGCTTCACCTGGAGTCGATTGATATCTGCCACACACGCTCAAAGCGAATGCAACATCCAGACGAGTACAAACCATGGCATACATGATGGATCCTACTGCAGATGCATAAGGAATCCTACTCATTTTCTCTAGCTCAACAGGTGTCATTGGACACTGCTTCTTGTTGAGATGTAAGTCATGCTGCATAGGCAAGAATCCCTTCTTGAAATTCTTCATATTGAACCTATCAATGACCTTTTCCACACAAATTCCTTGATTTAGTCCAATAAGTCTCTTAGACCTATCTCTACAGATCTTGATGTCTAATATGTACTCGGTCTCTCCTAAGTCCTTCATTGAGAAATTCTTCTTAAGCCAGTCCTTAACGAACTCCAGCATAGGAATATCGTTTTCAATGAATAGTATGTCATCCACATACAAGACCAGGAAGACCACTTTGTTCCCACTAAACTTCTTGTAAACACGAGGTTCTTCTTCACATATGATGAAGTCAAACTGTTTGACCACTTCATCAAATTGAAGGTTTCAACTCCTTGATGCTTGCTTAAGTCCATAAATGGACTTCTTAAGCTTGCATACTTTCCTAGGATTTTGTGGATCCTCAAAACCCTCAGGTTGTGTGTGATACCCCGTAATTTTGTAAGGCTATTTTGGGAATTATGGATTTTTCCCGAACGTCCGTTTGGTACGTCGGATTTAATTCTGAAGGTTTGAGACATTCTGTAATGTGCTCTGTATCTGTAATATTTTTCTCAGTGAAGAATTATATAGTCGAGATGTTTTGGAAGTTCGTACTCGTTCATGTACGACTTTTGTTAACGCGGATTAAGATTGGTACAAGTTTATTGCCCAAGAGTTGTTATCTAATGGGCAATAGTACAAGATTCTTTATCCAAAGGTTTTTGTCCAAGAGCCATTGTCCAAGGGGCAAAAGGGTTTGGATATTGTCCAAGAGGCAAGGAACCCTAATTTCTTCTATAAATAGAGGTGTTGGGTGAGGGTGGAAGAGGGTGCGAAAGACGCGGAAGCGCTCTCAAATTCTCGACTCTAAAAAACGCTCTCAAAGAAAACGCTCTCTCCGGGAAGGCTCGTGGATCATTGGAGGCTCGTTTGGTGTCATTTCCGGTGGCCAAGTGAAGCCTTGGAGACCCTCGGACGCCTAGAAGCAAAGCAAGGTGAAAGACGAGCCAAATCGAGCATCGCGGGTAAGATTTCCCCTCGTATTTTCAGTTTCTGTTCAGCGACGGCGACCGCCGCCAGGGAGACGACGACCGCCGCCAGGGAGACGGCGACCGCCGCCAGGGAGACGGTGACCGCCGCCAGGAACGGCGCCCGCCGTGATGATCTTGCTCAACCGCCGGAGATGGAGGCCATGAGGCGGCGCCCGCCGTGCTCGAGGCGGCGCCCGCCATGATTGTTGTGGCGCCCGCCGTGAAGTGTTGGTGGCTGTGGTTGTTGGTGTTGGCTTCCGTAGCCTTCGTTCGGGTTTCGTTTCCATCGATTCCTTTCGTCCTTTCGTAGTTTCGGTATTGTTGTATGTCGAATCTAACTTAGGGTTTCTATATGTGTAACACCCCCAAATTTAACCCCATTTGAAAGCGTTACTGTCGATGACCCCGGACGTAAACCCCGAAGTCACCCCAGGCTTTTCTGACGTCATAACTGACTTAAAACACAGTTACAATACTAAAATCGTAACTTTTATTAAACCACATGGTCGCGGAATTACACGATTCCTAAAATGACCCAATTTCATCAGAAATACAAAATAGCACAGCGGAAATCTTTTAAATACAACGCGACAAAACAACTTGTCAAAACAAAACACCGTCCATCCTCATAGTCGCTCTAGCCTTCTCAGATCTGCATGTGCCGAAACGGACGGACGACACCCCCATGACGTTACCGATAAATAAAATACAAGAGTTAGTCTAATGAATAGACTAAGCAAGGGCTTCACCAATAATTCACACAAACACATCACAAGCAATTCCACATATCACAAATCACATCACAATCTCAAGTCACATGTTTACAGCATATCTCTTATATTAGCGTTGATTCTAGCAGAATATACAACCTAATATAATATCAGATTTTAATTATTTCAAATTAATTCATAACCACTTGCCTGGAAAGACGAGCTTTTCTTAGCTACACTACTCGCCAAAGTTCATTAATTAGGTGCTTTCAGACACTTATCTGAATTAAATGACCACACACACACATATCATGTTATAAACTTTTAACTGGACCTCACAGGATCCAAACCTCTAACTATCGCATTGGGTCTTAATTGCCCTTATAAAGAATGAACCTCGCAGAGTCCAAACTTTCACTATCGCATTGGGTCTTAATCGCCCTTATAAAGAATGAACCTCACAGAGTCCAAACTTTCACTATCGCATTGGGTCTTAATCGCCCTTATAAAGAATGAACCTCACAGAGTCCAAACTTTCACTATCGCATTGGGTCTTAATCGCCCTTATAAAGAATGAACCTCACAGAGTCCAAACTTTCACTATCGTATTGGATCTTAATCGCCCTTATAAAGAATGAACCTCACAGAGTCCAAACTTTCTAACTATCGCATGGGTTTTAATTACCCTAAACAGTTATAAAGAAACGCCCATGGAACACACCGGATCCAGGCGCTCCTACGAATACTCGTGCTAACTAACAATTAAACAAGCAAACACATCACACAGAGAACCATCACGGCTCAACCTGAACAACTATCACCCTAGATTTAATAATCTAAGCCACACACAATAAATCATATCAAGGACCCTTACGGCCTTCACATGCACAACAAATCTATCATATACTAACGTCGGTTCTAGCAGAATATACAACCTAGTATAATATCATCTTTTAATCACATATAGTTATCAAAACTGTTCCCAACATAATTAACAATCATCCCAAATTAATTAACAACAAACAATTGATAATTAATTGAAGTATGGAATGATGAGCAAGAGCGAACCGCCACTTGCCTGAATCCGCAGAAGCTTAAGCAAAGCTTAGAGACAACGGCTCTTGGGTCCAAAACTGGAACAGATCTGGAATAAAAATCCCTAGGAAACGACCCATAACAAGATCCTAACTTAGATTCAATATACTCATATATGAATCTAAAAGAATATGAAAAGAAATCAAAGGAAACGAGCAAAGCCCAAAGCCAAACCATAAAACACACACTCGGACACACATACCGCGATCGCGGCAGGTCGCGGTTTTCGTGCTGTGACAGTGGCTAGCTCGCGAGACAACAATGGAGAATTTCTTACCCAAACCGATTTGTTTGCCTTCGATTTGTCTATGGTTCGATCTCCCAACACCTCAAAGCTTCCAACAACACCCAGGAGCACCTTCTCGACTCAAGAACCACTCGAAATCTCCCTCTCACGAAGCTCCAAAACTGCTCAACAATGGTGAAAAACAGAGGAGAAACAGAGGAGAAAGAAGAGGATGAAGAAGAGAAAGAAAGGGTTCGGTCTTCACCTCCTTTTATAGCACAAATCCGACCACCTCCAAGGGGACAAGGGGACAAAGGCGAAGGGCCACTTGGCCTGCCCAAAAAAATATCCCAACCGAGCCAAAAACAGAGCTACAGTAACCGCCACGCGAGGAAGACGACCGCCTCTGCAAAAGGCATTACCGCGATCGCGGCCGGTCGCGGTGGATCGCGGTTGATCGCGGTGAGTCGCGGTTTTAAGCCGACTTCGCTAATACTTATCCGAACTCAACTTGGGTTAATTTCTTAACTCCGGGTTAAATATATTCGTACATTAACGATACATTAACCCCGAAAACACCTCAACTGTATTATATAATGCTCGGAAAATTTTACAGAGCTCAGACCCCTTTTGAGAAGGTCCGAGACTCACTGAATTAAATTCGTCTAGCAAAACGGGCATAAGAAAAAATTGAAAATAATTCAAAATACCCTTAAAAATTACGGGGTGTTACATTACTACCCCCTTATTTTAAGTTTCGACCCCGAAACTTGCATTATCAAGGCCGACAACAAGTAGGGAAAGTATCTAAGTACACCAGTCTCAGTCTCCCAAGTAACCTCTTCGATTTCTAACTTGGAGCACAAAACTTGTACCAAAGGTACACCCTTACTGCACAACTGCTTGGTTTCAACCAAATATTTATATTAGCAAGAACATTTACAACAAAAGGTTTACAACCTTGCTGCATACTTAAACTTACTAACACAATTGTCCATAACAAAAGACTGGGTAACACCCAAATCTACAACCTACAACAAAAGTAGAAAGCTTTAAGCAAATGGAAAATCAGATCCATCCGCCTCACGCATCACGTAAAGACGTTGACCTTGACTTCCAGAAGCTACTGGGGCCTTCCATTTATTCTGTGCAGTGGTCTGCATCGAAGGACTTGGAGCCTCAACCGGTTTATACTCAGGCCGGTTGTTTTGATTAGCAGACCTTTGCTACGACTCCGTTCCTTTCTGCTCTCCCTGACGACATAACTTTTGTATGTGACCTTCCTTTCCACAGCCAAAGCATAAACTCTTCTTACTCTGACAATCAAAATTCCTGTGCCCAAAAGCACCACAATTGAAACACTGATATGGTCTGTTGCTCCAACCGGAGCCCCTGGCAGAGCCAGAATGAGTTGTCTCGGTCTTAGCACGACCAGACTTCTCAAACTTAGTAGGCGATGCCGGTCGTTTGAACGAACCAACTTGGCAATCCTGTTGCCCACCTTTTTCCTTAACCTACTTCTTCCGCTTACGGGCAGACTCCTCCAGAGTTGCCTCCAACTTGTAGGCCGCATCCACGTACTGCTCCAGAGTAGAGCATGAGTGGTGCACCATCCATGGCTTAATATCTGAGCTCATCCATTCATGGAAGTACCAGATCTTCTGAGCCTCACTGATTATCTGCGGTTCTACATACTGCAGTAAATGATTGAACTTAGTGGCGAGCTCTGTCACCTTCAACCCTTCTGTCTTTGGATATAAAAACTCTTTGTGCTTCTCCTCCCTCATAGCTCGAGAGAAGAAACGGTCCGTCATCTTGGTCTTAAACATTGACCAGGTCAACACCGGGCTATCAGCTAAGCCGATACTCTCCCACCATTCACTGGCTTCTTCCTTCAGCTGCAGAGAAGCTAGATGCACCTTCTCTGCTTCCGTGCACTCAACATTACGGAATAACCGTTCCATATGTGAGAACCAATGAGCCACCCTGACTGGCTCTCCTTTTCCATCATAACTATCGGGTCTCATGGAGTTAATAGCCTTCAGCGCTCGGCCATACTCTCCTCTATCCCTGTTCACACCTCCTTGTAGCACACAGTTCCCTTGTTCCTCAACTCTCGGAACTTCTGGAGGTGCTGGCACAGCTTGTGCCTGAGGTGCGATTGGTCGCATTATCTCAGTCATTACTTGCAGGACAATCCCCCGGATCGCTGCGACTGTGGTTGCATCGAGCACCATTGGAGCGTCAGCCTGATCTTGGTCATTGCCTCCTGGATTGTTGTTCTCAGACTCGTGTTCTTCCACAGGGTCTGCATCAATCCTTGCACTTGGTCTCGGGTCGTTGCTCGACCCAGCACCAGTGCGAATAATGTCCCTCGGGTTCACCATCTGATTACCGATCAAAGTCCAAGTACTTTATACATTAATATCTATCCATAATGTAATAAAAGTCAACTCAGAGCAGATCAACTTGGTAAACTTTCCTAGATGAACCCGAACTAGAATACTAGGTTCTACAACCTCAAATCACGACAAGCAAACTGAGAACTCAAGTCTAACTGAAGATGGCAAAACCACATCGACTTCTTTCGAGTCCTTCTGAATAGAACAGAATGCACCCTCAACTACGGGTGACAAATAGAGAATCTTAGTCTTTCTAGACACAGAAGCAAACTTCCGTATCAGACTGTAGAAGGCACGACTATGAACGACTTTTTATTTGAAAAATTCAGAGCGCTTGGAAAACATTTTAGCTCTGATACCATTTCTGTAACACCCCCAAATTTAACCCCATTTGAAAGCGTTAATGCCGATGACCCCGGACGTAAACCCCGAAGTCACCCCAGGCTTTTCCGACGTCATAACTGACTTAAAACACAGTAACAATACTAAAATCGTAACTTTTATTAAACCACATGGTCGCGGAATTACACGATTCCTAAAACGACCCAATTTCATCAGAAATACAAAATAGCACAGCGGAAATCTTTTAAATACAACGCGACAAAACAACTTGTCAAAACAAAACACCGTCCATCCTCATAGTCGCTCTAGCCTTCTCAGATCTGCATGTGCCGAAACGGACGGACGACACCCCCATGACGTTACCGATAAATAAAATACAAGAGTTAGTCTAATGAATAGACTAAGCAAGGGCTTCACCAATAATTCACACAAACACATCAGAAGCAATTCCACATATCACAAATCACATCACAATCTCAAGTCACATGTTTACAGCATATCTCTTATATTAGCGTTGATTCTAGCAGAATATACAACCTAATATAATATCAGATTTTAATTATTTCAAATTAATTCATAACCACTTGCCTGGAAAGACGAGCTTTTCTTAGCTGCACTACTCGCCAAAGTTCATTAATTAGGTGCTTTCAGACACTTATCTGAATTAAATGACCACACACACACACATATCATGTTATAAACTTTTAACTGGACCTCACAGGATCCAAACCTCTAACTATCGCATTGGGTCTTAATTGCCCTTATAAAGAATGAACCTCGCAGAGTCCAAACTTTCACTATCGCATTGGGTCTTAATCGCCCTTATAAAGAATGAACCTCACAGAGTCCAAACTTTCACTATCGCATTGGGTCTTAATCGCCCTTATAAAGAATGAACCTCACAGAGTCCAAACTTTCACTATCGCATTGGGTCTTAATCGCCCTTATAAAGAATGAACCTCATAGAGTCCAAACTTTCACTATCGCATTGGGTCTTAATCGCCCTTATAAAGAATGAACCTCACAGAGTCCAAACTTTCTAACTATCGCATGGGTTTTAATTACCCTAAACAGTTATAAAGAAACGCCCATGGAACACACCGGATCTAGGCGCTCCTACGAATACTCCTGCTAACTAACAGTTAAACACGCAAACACATCACACAGAGAACCATCACGGCTCAACCTGAACAACTATCACCCTAGATTTAATAATCTAAGCCACACACAATAAATCATATCAAGGACCCTTACGGCCTTCACCTGCACAACAAATCTATCATATACTAGCGTCGGTTCTAGCAGAATATACAACCTAGTATAATATCATCTTTTAATCACATATAGTTATCAAAACTGTTCCCAACATAATTAACAATCATCCCAAATTAATTAACAACAAACAATTGATAATTAATTGAAGTATGGAATGATGAGCAAGAGCGAACCGCCACTTGCCTGAATCCGCAGAAGCTTAAGCAAAGCTTAGAGACAACGGCTCTTGGGTCCAAAACTGGAACAGATCTGGAATAAAAATCCCTAGGAAACGACCCATAACAAGATCCTAACTTAGATTCAATATACTCATATATGAATCTAAAAGAATATGAAAAGAAATCAAAGGAAATGAGCAAATCCCAAAGCCAAACCACAAAACACACACTCGGACACACATACCGCGATCGCGGCAGGTCGCGGTCTGTCGCGGTTTTCGTGCTGTGACAGTGGCTAGCTCGCGAGACAACAATGGAGAATTTCTTACCCAAACCGATTTGTTTGCCTTCGATTTGTCTATGGTTCGATCTCCCAACACCTCAAAGCTTCCAACAACACCCAGGAGCACCTTCTCGACTCAAGAACCACTCGAAATCTCCCTCTCATGAAGCTCCAAAACTGCTCAACAATGGTGAAAAACAGAGGAGAAACAGAGGAGAAAGAAGAGGATGAAGAAGAGAAAGAAAGGGTTCGGTCTTCACCTCCTTTTATAGCACAAATCCGACCACCTCCAAGGGGACAAGGGGACAAAGGCAAAGGGCCACTTGGCCTGTCCAAAAAAATATCTCAACCGAGCCAAAAACAGAGCTACAGTAACCGCCACGCGAGGAAGACGACCGCCTCTGCAAAAGGCATTACCGCGATCGCGGCCGGTCGCGGTGGATCGCGGTGAGTCGCGGTTTTAAGCCGACTTCGCTAATACTTATCCGAACTCAACTTGGGTTAATTTCTTAACTCCGGGTTAAATATATTCGTACATTAACGATACATTAACCCCGAAAACACCTCAACTGTATTATATAATGCTCGGAAAATTTTACAGAGCTCAGACCCCTTTTGAGAAGGTCTGAGACTCACTGAATTAAATCCGTCTAGCAAAACGGGCATAAGAAAAATTTGAAAATAATTCAAAATACCCTTAAAAATTACAGGGTGTTATAATATGGGTCGATCCGAAGGTACCGGAGTTGGCAGATTCGTCTCTGCGTCGAGCCCGGAATCCCGTCGTTAGACTTCGTTCAATCTCTGCGGACTCAGGCAAGTGGCGGTTCGCTCTTGCTCATCGTTCCATATTTACATTAATTATCAGTTGTTTATCTGAGTAATTAATTTGGAATGATTACTGTGTTTGTCTGGAATTGGTTTTATAAACTGTTTTGGAAAATCATATAATAGGTTGTATATCTGTTAGAACGACGCTATTATCTGTGATCGCCTTCCGGACATTTATATGGATTTATCCTGTACTGTGGTTGTGTTGTAACTGTAAGTTAGCACAAGTATTTGTAGGAACGCCTGGATCCTGAAAGTTTCATGCGCGTTCCTTTATAACTGTAAGGGCGATGAAGACCCAACGATTGTTGAAGTTTGAACTCAGTTAGGTTCATTCTTTTAAAGGGCGAACAAGACCCTGCGATAGTAGAAGTTTGGACTCTGTGAGGTTCATTCTTTCGATGTAGATTCAGAGGTTTGGACTCGGTGAGGTTCATTCCTTAGATATGGGTCCTGTGTGACATGGACATATATTAAAAGCTTTTAATGTGTTAATCGTTTTGGAATTAAATAAGATAAGGTGCCCGAGAGCACTTAATTAATATACATTTGGCGAGTAGTGCAGCTAAGTAAATAGTACAGCTAGGAAAGCCCGTCTTGACTTTTGATCAGAGTACGTTCTCTTTCCAATCTGGATTCGCTGTAAGCGATGAGTTTGGTCATGAACCGAAACATCTTAGTCAGTTTTTAAATCATCGTTATGTGGTTCTGTAAGATCCAGACTTGAATGTAGTACGTTCTCTTTCCAATCTAGATTCGCAGTAAGCGGGGAGGTTGGTTGTGAGCCGAAGCATCTCAGTCAGCTTTTAATCGCTGTTGTTTGATTCTGTAAACATTCCAGATTTGTCATATTTTCCTTAAAGACTCATTTCCTTTGGAGTCTTCTTTCGGGTCGATTTCTGTGAAGATTAAGTCTTCCAGAATCTTCTCTTGTGCATACCTCTTGTTGTTATTCCGTGAAAGTGTTAGGTTATGTATCGTCCCTTCGGTTATTATTCGAGGGACAATGATAGTAAACGGTTACGATCACTCGAACCACTCTGCTTTTTACCCTTGCTAGTCTATTCAAGTAGACTAACCCACGAACATTGTTCTCTGCATGTGGGCTGGTGTCATCCGTTCGATTCGGCACATCAAATAGAGCGAAGATATGAGGAGACTAGATTGATTATGAAGATGACAGTTGTTTTTGAATGTTTTAATAATTTCTTTTAATCAGGTTGAGATCCTTGGGAGATGACCATTATGGTCAAGATCCGTGTTTGTATTATATTTAAAAGACTTCCACTATACCTTGTTTAAAGACTTTCGCTGTACTTTGTTTAAACTCTGTATTTGTCCTATTTGGGATTGGGATGTAATCCCGTAACTCATGTTTCATTTGATTGATGTTTTGATTTGAATACTTTGATCATTATGTATCAATTGTATTCCATGAATTGTATTTAAACCGGTAAAGCCTTGGGTGATCTCGGTAAGGAACACTGGGGTCACTGACGGTAATACCTTTCCAAATGGGTTAAGATTTGGGGGTGTTACATTGTGTCATGTACACAACCTCTTCTAAATATCCATTTAGAAAAGCGGTCTTGACATCCATTTGTCAGATCTCATAATCATAATGAGCTGTAATTGATAGGAGTATCCGAATGGATCTAATCATGACGACTGGAGAGAAGGTTTCATCACAGTCAGTACCATGAATTTGTTTAAAGCCTTTTGCAACCAATCTCGCTTTGAAAACTGTTACGTTTCCATCCTTGTCTATTTTGAGTTTGTAAACCCATTTGCACCCTATGGGTACTATCCCATCTGTCAAATCTATCAAGTCCCATAGTTGATTCTCAAACATGGAATCCATTTCAGACTTCATGGCAATACGCCATTTCTCGGAGTCTGGACTCGCCACAACTTGCTTGTATGTAGTAGGCTCATCGCTTTCTAAAAGCAGGATGTCCAAACTCTCAGTCATTATGAAATCAATGTATCTCTTTGGCTGCGCTTTGGGCCTATTTGATCTACATGTGGGTTGAACAACAAGAGGTTCTGCCAAAACATTTTGTGGGCCCTCATTAATTGGAATCAGATTTCGGAGAAATGATAGGAATGGGGTCTTGCGACTCCACTACCTCCGGTGTATGAGTTGCCTCTCCTTGCGGGATTAGGTCCTCAAATACTGTCGTCTCTGACATAGAGTAATCCATGTCATCTTGTTGCTCAGTTTATTGCTCTTCTCGAACTTCTTCGAGATCAACATTTCTCCCACTTGACTTTTTGGAAACAAAATATTTTTCCATAAAGACACTATCCCTAGCAACAAACACTTTGTGCTCACTGAGATTTTAGAAGTAGTATTCTTTAGTTTCCTTAGGATACCCTACAAAGAAGTACTTATCTGATTTGGGTGCAAGCTTGTCTACTAGTAAACGTTTTACATAAGTTTCACATCCCCAGATTTTTAGAAAAGACAAACTTGGAACTCTTCCTGTCCTTAACTCATATGGTGTTTTATCTACAACTTTGGACGGAGTCCTGTTTAGTGTAAACATTGCAGTTGTGAGAGCATATCCCTAGAAAGATATTGGAAGATCAGCAAAACTCATCATAGATCGAACCATGTCCAACAAGGTCATATTCCTCCTTTTAGACACACCATTCAATTGTGGTGTTCCAGGTGGAGTTAGTTGTGAGACGATCCCACAACTTCTTAAATGATGATCAAATTCTTGACTCAAATATTCACCACTACGATCACGATCAGATCGTAGTGCTTTAATTTTCTTGTCAAGTTGGTTTTCTACTTCATTCTGAAACTCTTTGAACTTTCCAAAAGATTCAGACTTATGCTTCATTACGTATATCTATCCATATCTACTTAAATCATTGATCAACTCTACTTTATAGGGCTTATCTAGGAGTTATTATCGGTGTTTTGGATGTCATTTGTATGGGTTTAGAGCACAACTGTGGAGTATGGAGTTGAGGAGAAGAAGTGTGGATTTGGTGGGTTGGGGGAGCTTAAACGAAGATATCCAGAAGACGAGGAGTAGACCACTTGAGGAGACCAAGGAAAATAGAAGAAAGAGCCACACGGAGGAGAAGAAAGGAGGATCCACGACCAAGGGCGACCGCGGATGATCTTGGAAAGAGATCGCGGCTAATTCGAGAAGACGGAGCAGAAAAGTCCATTTTCCGTGACCGCGGAAAATCCCTTCAGCGAGACGAAGTCGAGAGCAACATTCCAATTTCCGCGACCGCAGAATTCTTTTCGCGACCGCGGAATTCTTTCCGCGATCGTGGAATCACACGGCAGCGGCCCACGCGGCAGATCTCGTCCGAAGTTACTTTTGCTATTTTCTTTTCTTTTCTTTATTCTGAGTTTATTAGTTTATTTCCTTTTAGATGAGACTTGTTATCTTTTTCACTTTAGTTTTAGGGTTAGGTTATTTAACCTAATTTCCCTAGCAACGTTATATTCAGATTTCCATTCAGCATATTTTCCCTTTGAGTTTATTTGTTTCCAAGACTATGAAGAACTAAGCACCCTTTGCTTAGTCCGACAATTGAAGCCTTCATTTGATTCTTGATTGTGAGGTTATAACTCT
Organism: Rheum nobile; assembly: GCA_027886185.1. Taxonomy (NCBI): domain Eukaryota; kingdom Viridiplantae; phylum Streptophyta; class Magnoliopsida; order Caryophyllales; family Polygonaceae; genus Rheum; species Rheum nobile. The sequence continues at coordinate 1,741,782 of WOAB01000616.1, read as the reverse complement.
ATTTCCTATTCTTTTGGATTATATCCTTTCTCTTGAGCATATTCATATTGATTGTTATTGATTTGACTGGTTTGGCCAACTAGTTGATATTAGTAATTGTCTATTGCTAGGGTTTGGATATTTCGAGTTGAGATTCTTTATCTATTGTAGCATCCATGATATTCTAGGATTAGTTGGACTAGTTTATTATGAAAGAGAATTGATTATGTGCTAAATGCTGTGAAACATCGGTATTGTATGTATCCTGGTTAATTCCTATGCTCTATGCTGCTGTTGTTCTAAATCTTGATAGTTTCTCGTGCGTTCAATAGTAAGGGTTGTCAGGCCGAGTTAAACTGGTAACTATTTCAAAATAGGGACAAGAATAATCATAGGAAGGAATAGAGACAACCTATGACCAATCAATCATATGAATGATGGATATTTGTTTGGCTAAGTGTTTTTCCCTACTTGAACACAATTCTTTGCTTTGTTTGTTTTGTTTACTTGTTTCACAACCAAATCAACCAAAACCCCCCTTGTTACCATTGCATGCAACCTGACATAAAGATTAACAACTCCTTCCTGTGGGATTCGACCCTTACTTGCCTATTCTACTACTTTAAGTTTGTTTAGGATTATTTTGATTAGGCGATACGACTTTAGCCTCTATCAATCCTCAATAAAAGTTATGAAGTATTTGTAACCACCTCTAGCTTATGTGCTCATTGGGCCACACAGTGGCGGACCACGTTGGGACCACTGGGGACACAGGCCCCCACTGATTTTTTTTAGGGTTCCAACTTCCAACAGTAAAATTTCCCTCTTTCCCTCACGCCCCTTCTAATTTCTCCCTCTCACGACTCTCACGAAGCTAGTGCCTTCAGCAGTTCGGCGGACCACGACCACCACTCCACGAGCCCATTCAACTTTAGCTTACAACCGGAGCCAGATCTTGCTGGTGTTTCTGGAAGTGAGAGGCTCAGAGGCGGTGGAAGACATCGACGATTAGAGGCTTGAAGGCATTGGGGCTCTGTTCATGGATGAGGACGACATAGGCGGCTGAAGGGCAACGAAGGCCTCGCGATTTTCGCTTAGAGGAGACGAGGCGGCGGACCGGTGACCTACTGGTTGCTACGAGCCGGCGACACGGTGGAGAGCAAATTCGTGTACGAATCTAGGATGAGCTAGGGATTTTCTCTTAATTTCGGGTACGTGAACATGGTGGTTGAATTTAGATGTTTGAATTTCTAAAACCCTAGCGAAAATTAGGGATTAGTTCAGGTACGAAATTGAACTCAATTGATTTTATAGTAAATGATTTAGTTAGGGATTTTCTCTTAATTAATGGGGTATAAGATCGATATAGTGTGTTGGTGATAGGATTTTAGGGCGAATTCGAGTTTTTGAATTTAGGGATTAGTTCAATTTCGGGTTTTTGAATTTAGGTGTTTAAATTTCTGTCATTAGATTAATTGAGTTCAATTTGGGTTGTAGAAAGTATGCAAATATACAAGTTCGAAGCCTGTAATGTCAAGCATTCAGTAGACACACTTAACTAACTTGGTAGACTGAAGTCTATCATTCTTCTTTTCTTAATTTCCCTCTGCCTCCAAAGTGAAATCACTTAAATTCGATGTTGCCTTTCAGAGTGAAAGAGATGATCTAACCACGGTGATAGAGCGACATAAGTGGACCAAAACTAGGGAAGGCTTGGAGAGACATCTAAGAAAATTGGGAGATTTTAGCATCTCAAATTGGTTTTAATGCCTGCGGAAACCACTGCATTGTTGAGCAAGCTGTTGGTTGACACTAGGAAAACAAATAGATTTGCGATAATTCATTATATTTGCAGTGTAGTATGGTGAAACTTTTTCAAGTGGGGACATGGTAAAGGCTCTTAGACTTGTTGCAAAGATCAACTGAAATACCCATATATGCACAAGCTCGAAGCCTGTACTTGATGCTGAGCTCAACTTGTCTTATCAACTGCATCTGATCTCATTAGCTTATGTGCTGAGAAGGTGTAGTTATGTTGTAAAATTAGTGGAATTCCTTCTAATTTGTGCAATTATTATTGTGTTTGTGGTAAAAAAAAATTAGCAAAAAGATTGCCACTTAGAGTACAACTTATTTAACATTGGTTGATCTTTAACCAATAGATAATTAGAGAACTATATTATTGTAATAATAAAATTTAATGTGACTTTTAATATTTCATGCATTATATTTATTATAATTAAAATTAATTTTAGTGACGCAGAATTGTGCCCCCACTAGACGTAAATCTTGCGTCCGCCCCTGGGTCCACATACATCCGTATGTATCAGGGCCAAAAGCTCAGTTGCCTTTTCACTCACTCCAGTAAAATGTGACCTTGTCACCTTTCCCATTAGACAAGATTCACATGTTTCAAATGATTCACAATCAAATGAGGTTAGAAGTCCATCCTTTTAGAGCTTCTTCATGCAATTTAGGCTAATGTGACCTAAACGGCAATGCCATAGATAGGTGGTGCTACAGTCATTTGATTTTTGTTTTTTGGTGTTTATGTTATAAATGTTGGATCCTTGATCCACAATATATAGTCCATTACTCAGTATTGCATCGACATAAAAGATGTTATCTTTGAAAATAGAAAAAACGCTGACCTTTAAGAGTAAAATCATAGCCTTCTAAATCCAAAACACGAGTCGCAATCATGTTTCTAGTAATAGACGAGATAAAATAACAATTATTAAGTTCTAATACTAAACCAGAAGGTAAAAGTAAACTATAATCTCCAATGGCAAGTACAACAACCCTTGCTCCATTTCCAATGCGTAGGTCTATCTCTCCCTTAGCTAAGCTTCTACTTCTTCTTAGTCCCTGTATATTCGAAATAATGTGAGAACCACAGCTTGAGTCCAATATCCAAGTTGAAGCTTTAGTTGTTAGGACTTTAATAACATCCATACCTGAATTGGAACTCACAGTTCCATTCTTTTTATCTTCTAGGAATTTCAGGCAGTTCCTCTTCCAATGACCCTTGACATGGCAGTAGAAACAGTCACGGTCAACCGCTACTTTAGCCTTTTCAGAAGTCTGCTTGGGTTGTGCAACTTGCTTGCCTTCCCTTGCACGTTCTTCTTCTACTGTCCAGATGCCCCTTTTTTGAACCATCTTCCCTTATTGACCATCAAGATCTCTTTCTTAGTGTCAACATAGATATTTTGCTCAGCTGTTTTGAGCATCCCATGTAGCTCTTCAAGTGTTTTTCCAACTCCATTCACATTGAAGTTCAGCTTGAATTGAGCAAATCCATCATGCAGAGAGTGTAGTATGATGTCTGTAGCCAACTCTTGACTATAGGGGTGACCAAGTCTTTCCATGTTCTCAAAATGTCCAATCATATTGAACACATGAGCACTAACTGACTTGCCTTTCTCAAGCTTGCAATCAAAAATTGCCTTATGAGTCGCATACCTCTCCATTCTCGCTTGCTCCTGAAACATAACTTTCAGGTTGCGAATGATGGTGTAAGCGTCCATCCTCTCAAACCTCTTTTGAAGGCTCAATTCCATGGAAGCCAACATAAGACAAGTGACAATCACTGAGTTATCTCTGATCTGCTTTTCCTCTACTATCTCCTCTAGAGTAGACATAACAGTCAATGTTGAGATAGGGGTGTCAAGGACATTCTCTCTTCCTTCAGACCTGAGAACAATTCTCAGATTTCTTTCCCAATCGAGGAAATTATTACCGTTCAGCTTATTCTTATCAAGAGTCGAACATAAGTTGATGATGGTTGTGTTATCGTTTATAGACCTGATATCTACAACAGAAATAACCTGCAAAATGTAAATCATGCTTGTCATGCAAGAGCTTAAAAATTTTAAACATGTTTTAAGCATACATAAGCTAATGCCATTTTATCCATTAAAATTTCCCCTTTGAATAAAATGATTCCAAGATCCTATTTCAGATAAGACTTTAGGCGTACTTTAGCACTTTCCTAAATCCTATGTGATCAAGGTAAATAACTTTTACTAGTTATAATATTTATAATTCTTGGTTGATAGATTACATTTTATGTCAGATCTATCCCATGCCTCGAAATCCAAAACTTTATCTTTTGGTTTTTTGTTGAGTATAACCAAATCAAGGTTGTAAACCCCTTATATTGATTTATCCGTACTATCCCAAGGACACCTTGCTTTGGCAAAACCTATTCATAAAATTCCAATGGCCTCATAGGTTATGATTTGGAAAGGCAAAATCTCAATTTTCTTTTAAGGGAACTATGTTTATCATGCAAGTTTATTTACTAGTGAACTAAATAGCATAAATAAATAAGCAAACATAAACTTAGAGATATTTAAAGCAAAACAAATGTAAAAATAAATAAATGTGATCCTAGTATGGCCCCTAAAAATCCATAAGATCTAATCTTCATAAATTCTTCTTGTCTCTTGGATCTACATCCTTGATTCTCCTTTGGATCTCCATCATTTAATCTTCATAGGATCTTTTTCTCTTGTATTACATAATGTAAATCTAATCTAATTTCTTGAAAATTAAATTACAAAAATACATAACGATACACAGATCGTGTACAAGAAAACAATAACGATACACAATCGTATTTTCTATCCTATTTGGGCCATATCAGTCACCGCATGCAATAATAATATTATAATATTAAATCATTTATGCAAAATATAATATCGAATATTAAGAGACAAGAATAGACTATTAATCATATTAATAGACTTTCAAGATTAAATTATCCAATAAAATATTTAATCCAATCTTCTTCTTATTTTTATTTTTATTTTTTTTTGATGAGGAAAGAATTCGACGTACCCGACATAACAACGTCGGGTAGATCGAGAGGCCGATAAATCGGCGTCGGATAAAACCGGACATAAGGAACACAACAACAAGTATGAAAATTACAACAAAGCAAAAATAGAGCTAAGGCGACCTAAAACGAGAGCTGAGCAAGCACGATCAGACGAAAGCGCCACCGATAGACGAGTCAGACAGGAGAACTCCTGCGGGAGTGCTGAACGAACTACCATGACGTTGCCCTCTCTTCAAAGAGGGATCTTCAGGAGCCTCAACCATGACGTTGCCCTCGTACAAGAGGGATCTTCATTGAGCCACATACACGACCACGACCACTACCGAATACTCAAGCAACACCTTAGATCAGCTCCACAAATGCAGCGAGGAATTTGTCACCCATACTTGAAACAAACGAAACCGAATTAGATTACAAGGGTGAAATTGATGTACAAAGAGAACATCAATTAGTCTTGTTATTTGGTAATTCTCCATAAGAAGAAAGATAAAGAAGTCCTTAATTTGTTTTACTGCTAGTCTGTTATTCTGCTCGTTTGTTTTATTGTGAGAACAACTTGTGAGGTCGATTTGTTCAGTTCAAACAATTGATTGTTATTCTCGTCTAATTGGGTGCCTTTCGGCCATTGTTGGGTCCCGTTCGGCCAACCAGAAGAAGAATTACCCTCTCAGATCTGGGGGATGAAGATTGTATTTTCGGATTCAAAACCAAATAAAATTCTGGAAGATAATTATCTCAATCAATAACATAATATGGGGCTTTAGGAATAAGCTAAACACTAATTACCCATCCCAAACGATGAGAACTCATTGCCGGTAAGAGACGATGTGCATGTGAGCGGAGCCGTTGGAAAAATGGAGGTAATAGGGTTTAGTTTAGTTTTTTTTTTAAAAAAAAATTCCCCTTCTGTGACCAACCCAAGAGGAGGTCGGGAAGAGCAAAAGACCAGTAGCTATTCGAGGGCACCAGGAGCAGATTTCGGCGACGACGGCACCGCTGCGTTGGTCCTGGCCAGGCGACCAACGGGTGGCGCAAATCGAGGCTCAGTGGCGAATCAGATTTGGGCGGGTTGGTGGTGGCTTGGGGGTGGTTCGGATCTGGATTAGACCCCCGATCTAGCCTTCGCGGTGGCGGGTTTAAGGGTATGCAGAGGGGCTAGGTCGAATCTGGAATTAACCCCAGATCTTGCCTTCACGGCGGCGAGTAAGAGGGTTTGCAGAGGGGTAGGTCGGAGCGGTGGCAAGGGTGGCTCGATAGAGCATTTGGTGAGGGGTAGCGGCGGTCGGCGGTTGGCCATGGCGGCTCGGAGGAGATTTTGCTAGGCTCGACGTCTTCCCAGCGAAGGCGAGGATAGACGGCGTGTCGGTGAGGCGTGAAGCGGGTGTCAGTGGGGCGGTTGCCGGTGGGGCGATTACCGGAGAGATGAAGGCCTGTTAGGGCCAGCTCCCAGAAGGGAAAATTTTTGGTTGAGGGCCTGTTAGGGCCAGTTGGGAGCGTTTGTGCTCACTAACCGACTCCGTGTTTGATTCTAGCACCAATCTTCTTCTTATTTGAATTCAATAAAATCAATACCAATATTAATCATTATCATGTATAATTGGATAAAATATACTCTAGAGATAAGATATCTTGTTACCATATCTAATTAAGGTTGTTAGGATCTTATGCTAACAAACCCTAATCCTAAATCAGCCCCCACCCTAGCCACACCATGCAGCCACCACCCCAGCCAGCCCGCGCGGCCAGCCGCCCCCCGGACCGCCGCCGCACCGCTGTGAGCCACTTTTGGCCACCCATCCGCATTTTTACCCCTTCTCCCACTCAAATTTTGTAACAATTACAATTTTGATGATTTTAAGGATAATATAGTGTAATTTTCAAAAAATTAATAATTTTGAAAAATTTATGTATGAACCAATTTCATATAAAATTAATAAACTTTGGGAATTCAAGACATGAAATTCTAAATTTATAGGGTTTGAATCAATTTTCACCAACATGAAAATCAAGTATTTTTATGTGTGATTATGATTTATACAAGAAATTATATCTCTTGCATAAATTAAACATACAAATCGATTTTGGGGTCAAAATTAAGCAAAAAAATTAGAATTTTAGCATGCATAATTTCGTTCCTAGGGGCTGTTTTTTCGAGCATATAATATACATAAAAGTCATAACTTTATGCATTCAATCAATTAAAATTACAATCATACATGTTAATCCATATATCAATTTTACCACAAAATGGAACCAAAATAATCAAGAACATGCATCAAAATTAACAACTTTAATTATGATCATATCAATTTATGCAAGAGACTTTGATACCACTGTTGAAATTTAGATGTTTTCAGCGAAATTTCAGAAAATAATTTTCTAACATTTAACTTAGGATCTCATGCATATACTTGATATAAACCATATATGAAAGAGTAACATACCTTTTAATGCAAAATTTATTTTCGGGATCACCCTAAAAAATATAGCCTCAAGTGTGACTCCTCTACTTGATTCACACGAGCACGGTACTGAATCGTCTTGTCTTCGTTTGCTAGAACGAACGAACGAACGAAAGAGAACAAACAAAGCTCAACAACTGATGTACGGCCACGTGAGACTCCAAGTGGCTTCGGTTGCTAGCCGCAATTAACTTTCACGTGAAGTCTTTTTCAATTTGGAAGAATTGTATCTCTTTATACCCATATCTAATATGTACATATATTAGAGCATCTTTAACCAAATCCCATAGAGTGGGTCTTTTAGTAAGGTTTTGGGGGAATTATTTATTAAAAGACCCATGATGTATTATAGATTTTTATATGGGGGCTTTTAGGAGGGGTTTTTATGTTTAGTTTAAATTATAATTATATTATTTTTTTATATAAAACTTACAATGTAATTTTCATAAAGCAAAATTAAATTGGTATTTATTTTATTTTAAAACACCAATACTAAAATAAAATGATTTATTTTCACTTAATGATACCTATAATACAAAAAACATATTAAAATTAAACCAAATATATACAAAATGGATGTCTATGGATAGAGAAAAATGTAATTAGAATTATGATATTTTTTTAAACAGCCAATTTTTAAATATATGAATTTAAAAAAAAAAACGAACAGCCAGGAATAAATCATGGCCGTCCGTTGATTACCACGTGGCATGCATCAGCGCGCACCAATCAAAGAGTTCCACGTGGCACTCTGATGCCAAAAAAATGTGCATGGGACGGTCCCATTTTTTGCCCCAAATTCGGGACTCTTCATGGGTCTTATAGCCCAATTTGAATATTATATTAAAAAAATCTATAAGACCCACCTATAGGACCCCGTTAAAAATGCTCTTATCTTATTCATTATTTTATTATTTCTTAATAATAGAAATATATATATATATAACAATTATATATTATCTTATTATATATCTCACAAGATAAATCTTCTTTTAACTATGAATGAATAATTATGTTTGATAGAATATCTTATCTTTCCTAAAGATATATTTTCTTATATCATCAAGTAAATAGATAACTCTTTATTATTACTTGATGAATAATCACTCTTTCAAATAACATTCATGATCGAAATTCTCTAGTCCCACTATGAGCATCGGATTGCTTTGATCTAACCCAATTACTCTATTGTGTGTGACCTTATAGGACACGAAAAAAGTAGCAATGGGCTAATCTAATTTTTCACATAAATCATAGTTGACTTCTAGTAAAGACTAAGACTATCTAAAATATCCGAATTATTAATCTTCATTATAATCCTATTCTATCATTAGTAATTGTCATCTTGATTAAAAGACACATATTCCTTAAAGTATAACCAGCCCAAATAGATGGTCCCAAACGTGTATGTTAGAAATCAAATTATGTAATCTTGGAAAAAGAAAATAATTTTATTTAAAAGTATATGTTAAATATCAAAAGGGTTCTCATGTGTAACGAATAGATCGTTTTGCTACATGTTTTCACACGTGCTATAAGAAAGGGCAATCGAAATTCAAAATCATTGTATACATGTTGATGAATGAGTAACAAATAGTATTATAAAAGTCCATCTTAGAACAATCGTGATATGAATAATGAATTAGAAGGGTTTCTACTGGAACTTCCGCTTATAAGGGTGCATATGTCGATAACCCACATCATGCATGATTGCTAACAAAATCCATTTTAAAACCCACTTGTTGTTAGTATGCCCACCAAAAAGACATAATGCATAAGCCTTTTTTGATAATCAAAGAATGAACAATATTGTAGCAAATTAGCTATTAGAGGTAAACAAGTGCAATATATAATCAACCTTTTTATGGGTGGAAAATATATATTCAACTTATGATAGTAACTTCTTTTTTAGCATGATTAATAAATTTACGAATAAAAAAAGTTAGTTAATCGATACTCATTTGCTTAATAATACCTGCCGTTTTAACATTTGATACAATTATTAAGAAATGCATTGATTAAACTAAAATATTATATTTTTTTGAAATTTTACGATATATTAATTATTCAATTCATCCTTAACTATAAATAGAATTTGTATAGAATATATATATAGTTAAAAATACATACCTAGTATATTAATAGGTTTTTCGGCTCATTAATATACTTAGCTCTCTGAACTTAGGGTGTGTTTGGTATGAGGGGTTGGAAAATCGGGTTTGGGGTTGAGGAGGGTTGGATAATTCTAACCTATACTTTTTGTTTGTTTGAAAATTTTTGGGTAACATACTTATTCTTCAACCCCTTAAAATATGGGTTTTCAAACCTTTAAAATTTTCAAGGATTGAGTGAGTTTGAGAAATAGAAAACACTTTATGGGTTCAATTCTCATCTCCAATTATAAAACAAACACCAAATTATAATCTATCATTTTTAACCCTATATCTTTTCAATCCGATTTCTCATCCCAACCCCCCATTTATACCAAACACGGTTAAAGAGGAAAATTTTATGCACTTTGCTCTCTGAACGAAAAATTCTATCTATTCCGGTAAATAGTTATAGGTTTGGGCTGGTCCAATATTTGTTGCGATCATTGGCCATTGAATATGAATGGGCTTTTCCGGCCCAATGTGTTGGGTGGGATTTGAGAAATAAGATTTGGAGTGAAAACGTAAAAGCGTGAGAGGGAGAATTTCTCGGGATTTCCCTCATTAAAGATGGCCATGCCTACCAGCACTAACCCTATATCACTCGGACGAAGAACCAACAAACGCCCAACACGTGTCATCACCAAAAATGTGGTAACGGAAGAGGTCAGTAACGTTGTTTGAATTTTGATGCTGAAAAGAAAATCCATAAAATCGAAATTCCTTAAATTAAAGGACCTTATCTGCAAATACCAATTCCTCGAAAATAAATATTAGTAATTTGTTAAATAAAAATATCCAGCCACCATCGCCTTCCTTCTCAGACCCAAACGCAGGCCAAAGTGCCAAACCATCCCTTTCTCTTCTCCTCTCCTCATCGTACAACGAAAGAGGAATTCTTCGTGCGACTCTCTTCCTAGTCTCCACAGATCTCGAAGAAAATTTCCGAATTGAAGCCCTAATCTTTCCGCCGGAATTGTCGCGGAATCGAAATCGTTCGGCTTATCGCTTAAAATTAAGTAGTTTTTTGATGCTGTTGGGGAGGAAGAATCATCGTGTGAAGTTTCAAGGGGAATTGATGAGATACGGTCGATGAATAGTTATGCCGGAGCTGCGTAGCGGAGTGCGCAGAGGCCGAGCATCGAGGAAGGATACGACGGTCGAGGACAACAATCGGCAGATTGACGGTCAGAGAGCGCCGACGAATATCGCTAGGGGTCGACCGCGGAAGCGTGTGGTGGTGACAGGAGTAGCTAGGGCGAACAACAACGCTGCTGCTGGTGGTGGTAGAGGTAGGGCTAGAAAGAGAGTATCTGTTGCGGAGGCGGCGGTACCCGAGGTTGAGGTTGTGAGGATTTCAAGTGAGAAGTCGGCCTCATTGAAGGAAGAGAATAGAGTAGTAGAGAAGAGAGAGGGAGAAGAAAAGGCGGTTGGTGGTGGTGTAAAGGAAGAGATTGTGCAAAGAGGGATGGACGACTGCGACAGTGGAGGTGCTGCTGCTGCTGGAAGGAGCGGGGGTGACAAGAATCTGGCTGATGATGATGGATCCCCTCCTCTTCCTGAGAAGGTTTTATTTCTATATTTACAAAGTCAATACTTGGTCAACTTTTTTATACTTTTTATTCAATTTCATCATTATTTGCTTTGCAAACAACACATATTGCTGCATGTAATCAGTTCTTTATTGTAAAAGAATTTTGTGACTGTTTTTGCATTTGGTAATCACCCGCTTTCTTCTGCATTGTATTTCTGTTTATATACCCAGTAAGTTTCATCCAACTTTTGCCATTTTATTGCTTATTGAGATGTCAAATACTTTGTCTTGGAGTAGGCCTTCCGCGTCTTCACATCAGGGATTCTCTGAGTGATAATACCGTCGTACTTAGGGTAATTTCACTTAATCACCAATAAAATACTTGGAATTCCACTTGATCACCCATTATAAAGAATATAGAAAATAATCCATTATTGCACTTCTATTTGCGGTCCATCACATGCATGATGTATCTAAAAGCTGTTGAAGGGATGGTTAACAACAATGTTGAACGACGTATGAATTGCAGTAATATTTTTGTTTGTTTGCCATTTCATTGTTTTATGGACTTTGAAAGGTTTAATGGGGGTGCTGAATGGCTAACCATGATGTGTGGCTTTCTATACTTTCCAATATAATGAGGGCCAGGGTTAACTACAAACTCAACTAAACTATTGGTGGTTAAGTGTTGTAACTCTGTTTTATTTGCTCAAACAGTTTCTTATCATTGGTGATCCTTTTTTATAAAGGCTTGATTTTGGCAGTTGTAGTCATCACTTCACATCCTGTTCCTTTGACAATGAAGGTGTATCTAAACCGGAAATTTGAAGCTTATACTACTACTTGTACTGTGACTTTTACTTCTTATGGATGTTCATTACAGGTCCAGGTAGGTGGGTCCCCTGTATACAAAGTTGAAAAAAAGCTAGGAAAAGGTGGCTTCGGCCAGGTGTATGTAGGTCGTCGTATTGGTGGCAATACAAATGAAAGAACAGGTCCTAATGCTATTGAGGTATGAAGTGAATGATATTGTCATGGCTTTGCATATATTATTCATCAATCAAGTGTTAAGCTGATGGAGCTGCTATTATTGCTGAAATGTTGACATTGTTTGATTTATATTAGGTGGCTTTGAAGTTTGAACACAGAACCAGCAAAGGTTGTAATTATGGCCCCCCACATGAATGGCAAGTTTACAAGTATGTGTCTTTCGGTTTATGGTGCAGTAATTTTGTACAAACATTCCCATTTTGATTTTTTTCCATGATATCTGTTAGTGTGACATATTCTTGAACTACCATTTGTGACAGTGCACTTGGTGGAAGTCATGGTGTGCCACGGGCACATTACAAAGGTCGGCAAGGTGACTTCTACATCATGGTATGTATCCATTGCATTATTTTAAATTTTCAATTTTGTACTCTGCCACTGAGTATATGTCTATGGTTGATTTGATGGCTGAGTTGGTTGCAGGTTATGGACATGCTAGGACCTAGTTTGTGGGATGTTTGGAATAACAACGCTCATACGTAAGTTCTGAAGACATATACTTAAGTGCCTGCATGTTATTTGATTTTAACCTTATCATCTGCAGTTTGTAATCATGTACAAATTTTAAACTTCAGGATGCAGACAGAAATGGTTGCATGCATAGCAATTGAAGCAATCTCTATATTGGAGAAGTTGCATGCCAGAGGGTAATATTATTTTTCTGGTTCATGATGTTGACACATACATCTACAATTGTGACCCCCCCCCCCCTTTCACATTGACATACGCGTGTTAATTCTTTTTTAGTGTTTTTCAGGTACGTTCACGGGGATGTGAAGCCCGAAAACTTTTTGCTTGGCGCATCTGGAACTCCTGATGAGAAGAAATTGTTCCTCGTTGATCTGGGACTTGGTAATCATGTAAAAAGTTCTTATGGTAATCATATGTAAAATTCATTCATAACATCATACTTACGTATAAGCGCTTTTAATATGGCAGCCACCAAATGGCGAAATAGCTCAACAGGCCTACATGTCGAATATGATCAACGACCAGATGTTTTCCGGTTGGTTTCTGCTTTTCTGAGGTTTTTTCCATGTAAGAATTATTGTCATAACTTTTCGAGTGTTTATGATGCTGCAGGGGAACAGTTCGGTATGCCAGTGTTCATGCTCACTTGGGGAGGATTGGAAGTAGGAGAGATGATTTGGAATCACTTGCATATACCCTTGTTTTTCTTCTGCGTGGTCGGCTCCCTTGGCAGGGATACCAGGTTGAGATGTTCTTTTTTGTATATATTATTTTCAGTGACGATTATCAGCTCTTTCTCACGTGTAAGTTTTTTGTTTAGGGGGAGAATAAAGGGTTCCTTGTTTGCAAGAAGAAGATGGCAACATCTCCTGAAACCTTATGCAGCACCTCCCCACAAGCTTTCAGACTATTTTTGGAGCACGTAGTTAACTTGAAGTTTGATGAAGAGCCTAATTATGCAAAATATGTTTCCCTCTTTGATGGGGTTGTTGGCTCAAACCCTGACATCAGGCCAATTAACACTGATGGAGCTCAAAAGGTATGCAGTCTTGTGTATATGGGTTTCTCCATTTTTTCATATGCTATGTTGAATGACTAAATCGTATGTACTTTTCCTTTTTGAAGCTCATATTCCAAGTTGGACACAAAAGAGGACGATTAACAATGGATGATGATGATGATGATGAACAGCAAAAGAAGAAGATTCGAATGGGGATCCCTGCGACTCAATGGATTAGTGTCTACAGTGCTCGCCGGCCAATGAAACAAAGGTATGTTCAGAGTCTTAAAAATTTGTTCAGATTCGCAGGGCCATAATTGTGGAAATAATCCTACGTCTTCTCCTGCAGATACCATTACAACGTTGCAGATATTAGGCTCTCTCAACACATTGACAAAGGAAATGAAGATGGGCTGTATATAAGCAGTGTTGCTTCCTGTTCAAACCTTTGGGCCTTGATAATGGATGCTGGCACTGGTTTTACTCAGCAAACTTACGAACTTTCTCCTCATTTTCTTCACAAGGTTCTTTATTGTGGTATCCTGGATTTTTTTTTAATCAGTACGTGTATTTGGATTGTCATCTTCTGGTTTATGTAATAATCTTCCATCTACAGGAGTGGATTATGGAGCAGTGGGAGAAAAACTGTTACATTAGTGCCATAGCAGGAGCTACTAATGGGAACTCATTAGTAGTAATGTCCAAGGGTAAGACTTCTGAGCTTCAGCATATGTGGTTCCTATTGGTTTGCAAGAGATAACCATTTTTTTAGCTCACTTGTGTTTCTTAAACAGGTCTTAGGTACTCTGTACTCATTATTATTGCTTTTGAGTTTTGACATTTAGGTACTCGCTACTTACAGCAGTCTTACAAAGTAAGTGATTCGTTCCCCTTCAAGTGGATCAATAAGAAATGGAGAGAGGGGTTCTATGTGACATCTATGGCCACTGCTGGAAATAGATGGGCTATTGTAATGTCTCGGGGTGCGGGGTTTTCTGAACAGGTATTGTTCACAATTACTTGCTTTGTCTCCTTTCCTGCTGTTTGACTGTGCTGACAATTGTGCACATTTCAAGAGTCCTCATCTCAGCATGCTTTTATTCGTGTCTTATTGTTCAGGTGGTTGAGCTAGATTTTCTATACCCAAGTGAAGGTATTCACAAAAGGTGGGATGCTGGTTATCGCATTACAGCAACTGCCGCTACATCAGATCAAGCCGCATTGGTTCTCAGTATACCAAAAAAGAAGCCTACTGATGAAACACAAGAGACGCTCCGTACTTCTGCATTTCCTAGTACACATGTCAAGGTTAGTAATTGGGTAAATCTGACAACCATCAACCTTGTTAACAATTCAATGCCCATGTCTATTTTAATGTTTTTAAAACAGTAGGAAAGGTTCAAAATTTCCCAAAACAAACACCCAATATATTGCACAAAAGGTAGTTATGGACGTTTGGTAATGTTACAAAAAACATCTGATATTGTAATTAAAACAGGTATAGGCAGTCTTATTAAAAGAAAAGATATTGCTGCATTTTTAAGCACAATATAGAAATCTATCAGGGAATTGTTTGCAAACTTAAGAATAGAGTGGTTAAAACTATATATGCTTTTTGTTATAGAGGGACATTTTTGTTATTTTGTTTTGATTTTTCTAGAAATGCAATTTTCTTTCTTTTACAATCCGCTTACAGTCTGCATCGTTCCTCAGGAAAAATGGGCCAAGAATCTCTACATTGCCTCTATCTGTTACGGGCGTACAGTTTCCTGAACTACAAATCTCTGCTTGAACGTTCTTATGAATGCTATCTTGCTGTTCATTTCTAGAGCCAACATGCTAGATAGCTTTATCCAGCTTTCATCAGTTTTGAAGGAGCCCCCTGGAGTTCGCTCTCCCATTTTTGGCTCTTCTATTATAAAAGATTAAACCTCAGACGTTTGTAGCGTCTATTTGGAATCTTGAACGGGAAGTAAATCTGTCTCTTGAGGTAATGTCTATGAAGTTTCATGCTGTGGGATGGAGGCATTTGAAAGTTGGAACCGTGTAGTTGAGTCATTGGAATTATTGATATCACTTGTCTGCATTATAATTAACCATTAAAATTTTAAAAATATTTTTATTACGTAATTTTTTCTTCTTATCATAATCTTATAAAAAAATGTGTTACGGCCTCTCGATCTATCCGATGTTATATCGGGTACTTTGAATTTTTACCTCATAAAAAAATAATAATAATGTGTGTTATGAAAATTTTTACGCAACTTTTCTTGTTCTTATCGTAATCTTATATAAAAAATATGTATATTATCATAGTTTTGGTTTGATTTTCTACATAATTTTTCTTCTTATCAAATAGATCTTATATTTTGTCTACCATTATTTTCTTTCAGTTGTTAACTATTTTGTTAACATATGCATATTATAGACAAAAAATATATGCGTATGAAAGATAAAATTGTTTCTGTATTTAAAATGGTAAAATCTAATTATAATTAACAACTCTTGAATACTAACTATGAATATACATTTATCAAGTCATGATGAGAGTTTATTAATCTTGTAGAATTAGATATGCTCAATGAGGATATATGCAAATATGAATGTACCTTTATTATATAAAACCAATTAATAAATTTCAAAAATCTTATATAGATTAAATACCAGATTCAGACTTTATACTTTTATTTTTAATTAAATTGGATTTACTATTATAAACTTTTTTAAAGGCCGGTGGCAAATAATGGTTCGATGGATAATGGCAAATATGCGAATTGACGTGGTGCCAGGTCTAGCATATTATTAATTTGTTATCCTCTATAATAGTTACAAACTCGTATATGGATTGAGAATATTTAACCAAATGCAATTGGCATGGAGACGTGGATAATATGTAAATATATTGAATATGAATACATAATGGATTCATGTTGTTTTATTTATAAATTAGTAAAGTCAGTTGTAATAAAACCATATATTAGGAACATAAATTAGAATAATAAATATAATTGGATATAAAAATTAGGTTACGATATTGGTATTATTTATCTATAAATGCTTTACACATATAAAAGCAAGTAGGAATTTACGTATAATAGGCAATATAACCACCTGTAAATCTTTATGGTATTATTGGTTTAGAAGATAGATATTTTTTGAACTTAAATTTATCTTAAGCGGAGATATTAGAATATTTAATATATAATAATTAATGATCTACTATTATAATATTCTCTTGGGTGAATTGGATGATGTGACGGATGATGTAACATATCTCATAGGCCGACACATAAGCAAAATGAACGTGTTGACGACCCGTAGACATGAGACCGACACGAGAATTTAGACTTCTGCTTTAGTATATATATATAGATGATATAGATTATTTTAGGCAATTTTGCCTAAATTAAAAACTGAAAACATGATACATTATTGACTTCCGCATTAGCGTTTTTAAACTGGGATTGAAGTTCAAATATTAACTCAATATTACTTTGGATTTATGAACTAATAGTTTTTATTATTGTAGTGATTTTAAAGTTTGTAAACTTTAAAATTTATGGGACTCTCGAGTATTTAAGTTGTCGGTACTTGAATTTTTACCTTATCAAAAAAAAAAAAAAGTTTGTAAACTATAGCCCACAATTTTGTACTGTATTATACTTGGTAACTAATCGATACAATACCGCCATACAGGCCTCACAACTTCTCTTAAGATTATTCATTCACATTGCCCATCAAATATACTAATGCTTCTTAAGCGAAGATATTAAGGGGCCGTTTGGTAAACGAGCAATGGAAAACAGAGACAAACTGGTAGACAGAACACCATCCGCGAGAGTACCGCAGATATCTCAAAAGTAAAACTCAAAACATTACAGCTTAATTTCCATTACAAGAATTAGCATCTACATCAAACAGGAGCATTTATGCTTGTTATGCCATATAGTCATAGGCATAGCCTTTTTTTTTGGCACTAACACTTCAGACAGCTACTCCTGTGATAGCATACATACACCTCTGAAATATGGAGGTTCAGATAAGGCCTAAACTGTTTTTTATGAAGCGTTCATATCATCAGCAACTTGACAAGATCGAATTCCCCAGAATGACTTGGGTTTCAGCTTCTTTGTCGCTGTAAACAGCCATCCCATGTGGGTTCCACAGTTTGCACAGTCTGCAATGGTCCAGGCATAACTGTAATGGAGGAACAAGATTTAGAAGCTTTCATTTTCCTTTCTCCTTCAGGAGAAGAATAATGTTTTATCAATCTCATGTCACATCCAGACTTCGATAATTATGAAAACTAGACAACAGTAAGGTGCTAATTTGAGTACATATTATCATAGAATTTAACAGTTCTTGAATACCTATCAGATTTTATCTGCTCTCTTGGAAGAACTTTCTAGAGAACTGGTCGGTTTTGGTTGCTCCTGTACCCCTTATGATCAATCAAACAAATGATTCCCTGACTCCCCAGATTCAGAGATTTATAGCTTTAAAAAGTAAAACATGAAAAGCCCACTGGTATAATAGATGGCTCAAAAAACAGAATGGCATTAACCCAAATAAATTGAGGAATGTATGGAACACTATAATCAGAATGATACTCTGGGATGTTTAGAATTCAAGCCATGGGAATATGGGCTCGTTTTGCACATTATTACAAAACTGATGTTTCATACTGTCAATATACACCAACCCTCATGTTTCATACTGT
The DNA here is from genome assembly GCA_027886185.1 of Rheum nobile. Taxonomy (NCBI): domain Eukaryota; kingdom Viridiplantae; phylum Streptophyta; class Magnoliopsida; order Caryophyllales; family Polygonaceae; genus Rheum; species Rheum nobile. Next base: position 1,723,570 of record WOAB01000616.1, on the reverse strand, counting down.
CGTATATATTGTATGTTCCATTAAAATGAGAAAAGAATAAAAGCCAAATGACACGACCTTGCTTCCGAGTTGACATCCTAGACCAACCCTCAGCAAAACCAATACATTAAAAATATAGAAAAACAGAGAACATAATATAGTTGATAGGATCATGTAAGGGGAACAATTTCATCGACATTCTGTTTAGTAATTTATAGTTGGGCAGGTTTGCTTATTAAAAATTTCGGATATCTAATTAGGTTCAAATAAGGTTGAAGTTCATAATTTTTTTTTCTAGACCTTGCATTAGCAAATTTCGCACAAGCAGCTTAAACTACTATTACGCATACTATGCAGATTACCATGCCACATAATAATGATAACCCAACAAGAATCAAGACTTGATGCAATAAACACAAAGCAGCCCTGATGTTTAAAATGGTCGTTTCCGCAGTCTGCCATCCATTAATTTGTTAATTAAGTCCTTATCAGAGCTAAATTTTGCTGATGTACACATTTACGAAATACATAATGAGTTAAAATGTTTCATTAAATTTCAAAGACAAGGACTTACCCAGGAAACCAGCTGTATCTCGTATCAGCTTGGCCGACAAGTGACAAGCTGTTGGCTTTCAGAAGTGTCATTGTCTCATGCACAAAGCCGTGAGGATTGACATAGGCACTCATAGGGCCTTCACTCGACATCACCAGCATATCACTTCGTCTTCCAATTAAAGTCTATTGAAGACAAAAAAACAGAATAATTTTTTTCAGGGAAACTACTTTGCAACACAACATGAAAGAAGCCAATTCAAGATAACAGCTGCATTTTTACCTTACAATTTTTGCAACGTACACAATCAAAAGTCTCAAGCAATTCTATCTCCCTGCGAAGTCTATATGAGATTCCATCAATTTCAAGGAGCTCCTGTCTTGTAGACTCAGACACTGGAATCTTACTAGCAATATGAAATGATAGTATATCTGGCTTTCCTACATATACATCCATGCTTGGTGTTCCAACTATCTGCTTCCACATATCTACAAAGCAGAGGAGAAAAAGGCCCATGGTATAAGGGACTGATAGTTACTTTCAGTTTCTAATAATATGACTGAATGAAGAAAATAAACATCATGGATGCTTCTGGATAATAATTCTATTTCAGCATGGGTTCGACATCAAGAATGGTTCTAAAAGAAACATGCTATTGCTTTACATAAGTTAACAAGCTTAATAACATACTAAAACAAAAGAGAAAATAGATATACTTACCCGTTGCTCTCTTGGCCAGATAGAATGAATCATACATTTGATAGACCCATTGAGGCCAAAATGCTCTAGAAACTTCCCTTGGCCTTTTACGATGGCCAGTTATCCAGTCCTTTTTCATTTTATTATCACTAAATGATCTTCTTGTCTTCTTATTCCTTTCAGTCCCTACACTTCCACTGAAATTCCCTTTATCATCAAATTGCAATAAACCAATTGAATCATTTTGTTGAGATCTTCCTAATTCAAACTCTGATTCAAATCCTTGCCCTTCATCATCACTGTTAGATGGTCCGTCAAAGAGATCTGAACCACAGGATGAACCAATAGCAGATTGATGCAACCTCATCTCTGTCATTGATAGCTCACTCTCAAAACTTCCCTCAGATTCTGTGTCAGAATAGTTGACTCTATATTGGCCATGCCTTTTGGAATGAGAAATACTTGGAGTTCTTGAATGTGAAAGAGTTGTGCCACTCAAATTACTCAATGGACTCAAGGTGCCAAATGCATCCCTTGGAGTCCTTAATGGTAAATCTTCCTGAATAATTTGAACCTCTCCACATGGCTGAGGATATAAATTTGGCATTCAATCAGTCTATAAACACATCGTCAGACATAATTTAAGCAAAGCATTAAGCATGTCTTTCAACTAAAGTTTGTTCTTACAGCTCCATCAACATCAATCCAACGGCGTCTTACACGAAAGCGCTGCTGACCACGCGTGACAACATTCACCGAACCATCCTCCAAGCGACGGTATTGCCGAATCTAAAACAACATATAAGTGTTTACCACATAAAGGGTACAAGTAACAAAAATAAGCTCTGAAAAACACCATAGCTGAACAATCACTTTGTACTGCTTATATTGCTATTAAATTACATGCACATATAACACAAAATGTAGCAAATGGAGAATGCAAATTTGCTTATGAATAAGTGGTGTTAAACCATTTCTTATATATATTGATTAAGCATCTTGGCTATACCGTGTGCTACCAAGTTCAAATCCAACTGTAGGCATTGTTATTGTTTTTAAGAGGTTTCAAAGACTAAAGTTTGGTCTTATTCAATTATTATCAAGTAGTGCAAACCAATGCAACAACCTCAGATGAATATGGTCAATTCTTTATCATGTAACTGCATACTGATATATCAAGTCTGGCTTATAAAAGAAACTCAAGTATACAGATACAATCCAGACATTACGATCACAGCACGCAGCCCATGCACGTATCACAAGAATAAGATGCAGGCAACACTTTTTTTTTGTTTGCTATTCTATTAGATGAAGACTTTCTTCCCTATTTTGTAAATAGAAAGAGACGCTTGAGTCAGAAACTCCATTGGAAATCATTACGGAAAACTATAACACTTCAACTTGATATTAAATAGCTTGCTGTCTTGGCATACCCTTTAAGATGATAGTACATGATCAAGAATAAAAAAAGTTCTGGGCTCATAGACGCTCATATTTTTATATATACAAAACTCGACAAAAATCATGTGTATGTCAAATTTGAACAAGACTTTGTGTGAGGCCCATCTCTGAGAAAAGAAGGCAGCTCCCTAATAATCATACCTCAGCTGTAGTCCCAATATTTGCAAATCTTAGGCTTCGATTATCTGGGTCCCTGCAAACACGGACCTGAGCAAAATGTCAAAAAACCCAAGTCACAATATTAGAAAAGAAATGCCACTATAAGAGAAAGAAGAATTGGATGGCTTCAAAAAACTACCTACCACACCAATAGTATAAGGTGCATCTGCTGGACCCATAGCTCTTTCAACAACTGTAATAAAATTTGGCTGAATGACTCTTAAAGGAAGAGTCGCCCCAGGAAAAAGCACAACTCCTACATATAAAGGAGATAAATGTAAGTTTTAGTTCAAGGAAAAAGCACAACTCCTATAATTCACATCCTGCCATCTAGATGATTTGATTTTGCAAAAATAATACACTTAAGGGGTGAGAAAATAGAGGAGAAGTAAAACATCACTAACTGAATCCTATCAAAACTTTGGCATGTACCTTCAAGGTAGAATAGCGGAAGATTGAAGATTGCACCGCCATCCAGAAATGCAATCCTGTGGCGTTGAATACCTATATCTTCAACCTCTATAACATTCAAAATAAAATCATGATGTTCTCTAGACAATCTCATATAGCAGAACTGCAAAATTGATGAATACCTATACTTACCACCAAGATAAGTATGCAAAGAAGCCAGTGTCGCATTGAAAGTAACTTCTGTTCCAGAAGCTTGGCCACTTGTACAAGTCAAAGAATGTCCAGGGGAAAAATATTATTATGAGTAAGATGCTCATTTCCAAAGTAACAAAAAAAACCCTGACTATTTCTCTTCACATCCATAGTAAATTAACAGTTACTTTGGAACAAAAGCTATTACCACAAAGATTTAGAAGTTGAAGGCTCATGTTCCACTTATCAGGCCTACCAGGTGAGCATAAATTTCAACAATAAATCTTGCTTGGTAGGGCTTTTGTCTTGTTTAACTAATTTATCAGTGCTAGGATTTTTCGCAGGATAAAATTGTCATTTTTGTTCCACTGCTTCTTGAATTTGATTGAATAAGATGAGTTGGTATGTTAATAAAGCAAGCAGAAAGTGACTCCTGCTAGTACAAAAACATGATAGTTGAAAATAACAATCCTACAAACATACATGTTCACTTTACTCCTCTATCCCTCGAACAGTTGTTTCTTCACAATTTGAGCCATAGTTCCTACCTGAACAAGCCTATTTCCTTCGAAAATGTTCGCAAAAAGGTGCGATTTACACCAAATATGTAGCTCTAGAAGTAGAACAATAAACCAAATACGAGTATAATTCCACCAAAAACAAGAAAAGAAAACAACATTAGGCTTATCGAGGCGCACGGGCGATTAATAACTTTACTCTTTTTACCAAATAGGAAGCGAGCAAGTACCATGATCGCACGAACTAGATTTAGTAATTGCAACAAGAAAGAGAGATGACTAGAGATACAGATTCATCCATACTTGGTATCATCGTCGTCGGACGAGTTATGAAGGCTGTCAACCTCTTCCACCTGCAATTCCTCTTGATCGAGCTCCCGTATCTGCTGGATTTGGTGCAATTCTCGCTCCAGAATTTGGCCTTCATCCATTACTTAGGGTTCTGATCTCTCCGTCTTTTTGCGAAATCGAAAGAGGAAAACGAAGCGTTGAAACTCGGGGATTCCCTAAGAGGCGGCCATCGACATCGCCATGGAAGGACAAATGCTTCTTCAACAACCGAGTGGTGTTTCACTTGTCTAATTTTTCAGTGCAAAGTAAAATACAAGACCGAAAATATAATATAAATATAGGGATAAAATTGTCAATTACAGCGTGACGGTGAGATAATAGAAGGTCAGTTTCTCTCCAATCCTCATCCTTTGTGCAGCCAACAGAGCAACCCTCGCCGCCGCTGATCGCCTAACGTGCCGGCGAGAAGCATTACATTAGAGAGAGATACACAGGATGAGCCGTTCTCTGTTGCCTCACATCCACCTTCTCTACTCGAGCATCTGCCCGCGCTTTACTTCGTCCTTGTATTTTCCCTATCCCTATCTTTCTCTCATTGAATGATTGTTGCATTGCCAATGAATTTTTAGTCAAATCGTTTTGAATTAGGTTTCGCACTGGATTTCCAAGCAAGTTCTCAAAGTCGAGCTTCAAAGGCGTTCGGTGCTGTAGCGCAGTGCCTTCCGCTTCTCCTGAAAATGCTTCGAGACCTCCTGCAAAGTATATAATGCGTTATTTTTTGTCTCTGTTGTTGAGTATGTGAGAGTTGATTAGGTTTCCTCAGATGGATATCAACTGATTTGATGTATTTGGGAAAATGCAAACTTTGAACCAAGGGTTGATAGGGACAATTTTTGAATTTGCTGTACTCTTCTCGTGATCAAATACTTCTTCACCATATGCTTAACAGTTTCTACATATAGGAAGCGGGTTGTATCTGGAGTTCAGCCAACGGGAGCTTTGCACCTTGGGAACTATCTCGGAGCCATAAAAAATTGGGTTGCTCTTCAGGTATCCTTACATTTCTGATTTGATGTCCCACAGAAGTCTGTTTCTGTAGCTTCTGTGATGTAAATTTTGCGTGTGCTAATAAGTAATAACCTGTCAAGAATTTTTCCTGGTAAAATTACAATTTTTTATTCTCAACCTGTAGGGTGGTCCTTTGTCGGTCATTAAGCTTTATTTTGGATTAAGAAAGTTACAGACTTTATGGAAAATGTTGCAAAATTGGTATTCCATAAATTTTCATTTAGCTTACTGTTGAATGTGCCAAGATATACTAAGGGCTACGAATCATCATAATACGACCTCTGTTAAAGGCCATATTCACTACTTCAAATGCTGTGAACTAAAAAAGCAGTTTACCTTTTTTTTTACTTGTAAAATGCATTTGAGTAATTAAATATGAAATGTTATTAAATGTGTATTATATTCAACATCTCACTAAGTAATGATTGTATAAGTCTGTTATCAAACAAATTGACTGGTTATATCGCATTACTACATCAAGGATTGTAATTTAGCCCTGTGCTAAATGCTGTTAAAGTTGGCTATTCTCTTTCCTTTTTTTGTCAACTGATCTAGTGTCCTTTTTCACCTTACTATTTTTACAGGAAGCTTATGAGACCCTTTTCTTCATTGTAGATCTTCATGCGGTATGCTTGAAATCATTCCTTCATCTATTGCTTGATGAATTAGATAGAGCTTGTAGATTATTTACTCTTCCTTCTATTTCCTTGTTGCAAGATTCCTCATAGATGGAATGCATTTAATGGTAATTTGAATTATCATGGTCTGATCTTTTTGTTTTCTTTCTTTCTGTTTCTTTTGTTGCTCATCTGTCATTAAATTTGTAAGTTGTAACCTAGTAGGTCACTGTTCTGAGGATAAAATGATTTCATGAAAGACTTAGTGAGAATGTAAGTTGTTTCAATATAGTTGATCATATAGGTTTTCTGATTATTACCTGCACCAATTATGCCAAAAAATGGCAGAAATGTACATTAGAGTTATTACCACTTCATCACTATACTTTCCAGTTTCTTGGTGAATATTTATACTCTGATGCTCGTGATTATATTGATATATTACCTACCACTATTAGAGACGCATTTAATGACTTGAATTCATGTGGCAAATCTGGTCAAGTCACTGCTAGGATTACCAGTGTATCATCTATATGAATATTTGAAAGTACATGGATCACAGAAATAAAATGGTTACTGTTGTGGGCTGCTTGGATCCTTGGACACTTGGACTTGCATAGGTCTTACAAAATTATTATGGGATATAGTCTCCCCATCTCCTAAAAATATTAATGTCTAGATGATGTAGACTGTAGAAATTTAAGAATATAAGTTGTTTCAATACAACAAATCCGAGCTGTAATTGTTCATACCTGGAAAGAACTTGTACACTCTTTGTGACTGCATCCGATGAGTTTGTGGTGCTTTTTTGGGGGGGTCTAGAGCTCGGGATTTTTTTTTTACTCCTTTTAGTTAATAGTTAGCTTCTTGCTTTTTCTATAATCTTGATACTACTTCCAGATAACCTTGCCTCACGATACACGAGAACTATTTAAAGCGACAAGGGACACAGCAGCCATCTATTTGGCATGTGGTATTGATCCCGCTAAGGTACAGAAGAACAAAATGATTGTTCTAAACAATTATTTGGAATATATGTCTTTGTTTCTTAATCAATCAGCTCATACTTGCCCTAGAAATTAAATAACAAAATGATTGTTCTAAACAGTGCTACTCCTATGATGTAGGCGGCAATCTTTGTGCAATCTCATGTTCATGCTCATGTAGAGCTGATGTGGTTGTTAAGTTCAACAACACCAATTGGTTGGCTGAATAGAATGATTCAATTCAAGGAGAAATCACGAAAAGCAGTTTGTACTCTTTCCTATTGCTATTGTGCTTGCTTAATATTCAGCTTCATATAGGAATGCTGCTTTGAGTTTTTTTTTGGAATTGTACAATTTTTTTCTTTCTATTTTACATCTTTTGCATGTTAAGTTTTACTCCTTGTATGTGCACTGCACTGAATAATTCATTGATTGGTGGAAAGTCAGCTAAATTCACTGAAGTGCATATATTAAATTAAGAGTTTTCATTCGTTTTGTTGGAGTACTAAGGCATAACCTCCATTCTGTATAAATATAACATCAGAGACCTGTAGTTACCAACAATTCTGGGTTCAACTAGTGTAAACTGTAGATTGAAGGCTGATGATCTTGTTGTTAAACATGCTGCAAGTATAACATGAATACTTGGAAACCCCTACGTAGTTGAGTAGGAAGAGGAATTGTATTTTGTAGTTTTCATCAAAGTGCTTTAGTTTTTTCAACATTCTGGTACTCCGTCTCTGTCTTACTGTGACTGCATGTAGCATTTTCATTAAGCTCCTTATCACGGTAGTGTTCAGACCTTCTTTGTCTAGTGGGCCTTATTTGGTTTGTTTTGACTGCTGTTTTGTCCAATCAACTTGCAGGGAGATGAAAATGTTGGTGTTGCACTTTTAACGTATCCTGTTCTCATGGCTTCTGATATACTTCTGTATCAGGTGTGTTTCACTATGCAGTTCTTTGCTGTTGTATATCTATTTACATATCCATTTGTGCATAATTGATAGCATCACATTAGAACTAGGACAGTACATTATTAAACTTCAGGACTCTACGTGTGCTGCTGAGTGCTGGGTCACATACTGCTTAGCATAAAGCAAAAAAGGATGCACATCTCTAGCTCACACGAGAACTTGCTGACTCTTAGGACCCTTTTAACTAAGCATTTTACTTATAAGAATATTTCAATTCCAATTAGTCTGAACATGCATGATTCTTATTTAATGCAGCGTGCCTCTGCAGTCTGATCTTGTACCAGTTGGTGATGATCAAAAGCAGCATCTCGAGCTGACGCGAGAGCTTGCTGAGCGTGTTAACTATATGTATGGTGGAAGGAAGTGGAAGAAGTTGGGAGGGTAAGAACTGTGACTTTTTTTTTGAAGAAAATTAATTATGAATGAAGTCAAAGCTTCTCTTGTTTTTTTCTCCATTTCACAAGCTATCTTATAACTATTTATGACTGTAAATTTATTTCTTTATTCAGGAGAGGAGGAACAATTTTTAAGGTAGACCCTCTGCGACTTGGTTCATCATTTGACCTGTAAGATTTTCTAGTAGTGACCTCCTATCTCAAATCAGCATGTTTTTTGTAGATTCCAGAGCCCCTTATCCCACCAGCTGGTGCCCGAGTTATGTCCTTGACGGATGGCCTTTCCAAGGTATAATTCTTTTTTTTTTTTTAACATAGGTATAATTCACTGTTGCTTATACTGTAATACCAAGTTTCTGGATCCGTTTTTTATTGCTATCAACTTCATCTTATGTAATGTGGGAATAAATTTATAAAGGAAATTATTGTTTGAACCTTTCTACTTATCCTACATGGTATTGCTTATATTTTGATGGATTACTACGTCGAAAACCTTGTCTCCTTCACTACATAAATAATAATATATGTGTTATCCATGGTCTATACCATGGAAATTCGTCTTGGATTGCAATTTGAGCTCATAAACCTCCCGAGTTTAGCAAATTTATGCTTAAGGCATTGAGTTCATAAGCCTCCTTAGATGGAATAAATTAAAGATGCATGCAGTTTCAAGTTGCGTGAATACATTATTATGCTTGGTTAGTTTTGACAGTGTATCTTATGTGATCAGATGTCCAAATCAGCACCTTCTGATCAGTCTCGGATCAATTTACTGGATTCAAAGGACGTGTGTACACCTTTTTACCTACTTTTTGAAATTCCGTACACATTCCTGAGTTCCCTATTTTAGCTACTTGCTTTCCTGCAGGTTATAGAAAGAAAAAATGGAGGGTGGAACCAACCGTCTTGCAGAATTTGGTCTTGCTTTGTGGGACTGGTCACACCCTCCATTTCCTTTTCCTGTCCTGATTATGATCCATATACTTGCTCTCCTGCAGGTCATAGCAAACAAGATCAAACGCTGCAAAACGGATTCATTTTCAGGGTTAGTATTCACTCTTGTTTTCCTTCTAGAATCTAGATACGTATATGATCATTCATGCGGTTGTGAGTTCATCTCAAATCATTCAAATAATCGAGAAAACCAGAAAATTCCAGCTAGCTATTCTCTGCATCTGAACTTGACAATTAGAAGAAACAGTTTACTAAAGGTGGAAGTGAGTATACTGTATATATGTATTTTATCATTTGCCTTTATGCTGCTTGTAGTTTATGTTTTTTACCATCCTGTTGCAGTTTGGAGTTTGAGAATCCTGAAAGGCCAGAATGCACCAACTTGCTTTCCATATACCAGCTTGTTTCTGGCAAGACAAAAGAGGTAATAGCTTCATATGCATTTTGGGTTTCTAACACATAAGTTTCATATCTATAAATTAACAGGCATCCAAAGCTCCAAGCAATATGAAATTGGTTACCATGCTCTCAAAAATAGTCTTACCTGCATCTTTGTTGAGTATTCACTCATTGTTTGCTTATCTTACGCTTTTATTATTAGGCAGAGTACTTTATGAAGATATAATGATATCTACACATTTGGTATTAGGAGATTTTCTTCTTTTTTTCACTCTGGAAATTCGCATTAGTAGAAGGTATAGGACTAAGTAGGTACATTATCATAAAAGCTGCATCTTTTTTATGAAGTACCTACCTGCTGCTCATTTTCATCTCCTACTTTTTTAAGTATTCTTTTCTCATGAAAACCCAATGTGCATCTGAGATTCAAGTTTCCGTTGTTACCTATTTCGATTTTCATCTCTCTTGGAGTCTTGGGTTCAACAGGGTTAGTGGCAAGCTTCTCTGAGAGATGTATATTTTTTTTGTGTTATGGTGAAGTAAAGCAACTCAAGTTGAACAAACTAATGAATCTCATGAGTGATGATTACCTTTTTATAGGAAGTTGCACAAGAATGCCAGGATATGAGTTGGGGAGCATTCAAACCACTTCTGACAGACGCTTTAATTGATCATCTACTCCCCATCCAGGTGCTCTTATCTTTTTCTATGCGTGTACCAAGCTGTAGACTCGTTCAAATGACGTTTCACATTGATGTTATGCTGTTGGTGTTTCACCACTAAACCTTTGTTTAAATTAATTGCCAAATTTTCTCCATGCAGGCTCGCTATGAAGAAATCATGTCTGATCCAGTCTATCTGGATGGTATCTTGGCAGAGGGAGCTCAAAAAGCTGCTGATATAGCAAATGCAACTGTCAATGATGTTTATCAAGCAATGGGATTCATGCGGAGATGAGTAGGAGACCAGTATCTCAGAACACAGACGAGACATGTTTTCATTTTTGGCATCATTACCAACAAGATTTAATTCTTACACTGCTATGAGCAACTTCTGATATGAGGAAAGGGAAACCCATCAGACCCACAAATCATCACTTGATTATTCCTCAAAGGTTTGTTATATTCTCCCATGTCAGTATATCACGAACTAGTTTAAGATAATAGGTTTTCCTCTTGCGACTCAATTTATGTTTTAGTCTAAATTGCGCTTCTGAAGTTATATTGACTACATGAAATTGGTTTAGGACACGATTGGTAACATTAATGGATTTTAACATATCAGAAAGCTAAACAGCAAGGCAGTTAGATTACTGAATTACATGAGCAGACTCTTAATTCATATATTCTTTTATTTTATTTAACAAATATGCAGACTCTTGATTCTTATCATGGAAGTATACAGTCATCTTCCTCATAAGAAAGCATCCTGTGGTCGACGTCTAAACCCCCGCATTTGAGTAACACCGAATATGCTTCGGTCCTTGGTCGATCGCATGAAAGCAAGGCAATCGCAGTTACAGAGCGGGTAGCCAATCCAGAGGTTTCGATAGTCGAAATGGAGAGATCCGCCACTATAGGCTCCATTTCCAGCCAAGTTAAATGTAAACTCCAGCGTACGGTAACTTGGTCTATCGGCTCTATGATAGCATAATTCGGAACCGTCAGGAATATGCTGCGTTCGTTACAGGCAACGCGTGGATGGACGGACTTCTTCACACGATCCACGACATTGTCCATTGCAAATGGATGGAGCTGCGTAAGAGCTGCTCCTGTGTCAAATATAAACACACCACCGGATTCCGCCTCCCGTGTCAAATTGGTTACTAGGAATCCTGCAATAGTGATGGAATTAACTTTGAACTTCATGTGCTCCAATGGCGGCACAAGTGGCGTGCTTTCTCCCCAAAGAAAAGTGTCCGTACCAAATCTTGCATAACTGTCCTTTAGAGGTGGCTTGGGGAAGCAGACTGAGAATCTGCTAACGCCTAGCTCATATCGCATCCCCAAAGCTCCTATGACGCCGGCATGGTACCCTTGTCTCGAGGAGTCCCATATGCCATTTCAAATTGCACTTTGGATGGTACCCTTGTCTCGAGGAGTCCCATATGCCATTTCAAATTGCACTTTGGAACTCGGGTCATGGTGGCCCGTTTGGTTCGCTTTGAAGATGTCGGATCCAACCACACCAACGGAGGTCGTACCATCACCATATTCTAGTTGGTAGAGACATGTTTGAGGGACGGCGGAGCACTGACTACTGGGGACATCTTCACACTCATATCCTCTGCATGGCACCGGTCGGTACGTCGTACTTGGGTCTCTTCTATCGTATTTGAACCAACTAAAACGGCTTCCAGTGTCGAAAGTTGAGATGGCACTTTCGGCTGGCGTACCTACAAGGAATTCCATGTAGAATAGTAGCCTAGTAGAGGGTATGAGGAGAGAGATGAAGATGAGATTTGGATGGTTTCCATGGTAAAGAGGAAGAACTAAACCAGATCGGCTTGGGACTTTAGGATGAGTAGGAGCGGTGGATGAATGAGATTGAATGCAGGAAGACATTGAAAGAGTAGCTAAAAGGATGAAAATCATGGCAAGGAATTCCATCTTCTTCATTTTAGTACTCTAGTAGAGGGTATGAGGAGAGAGATGAAGATGAGATTTGTGTTTTGAGTGAATTTTTTGAGGTGGGCTGATGGAGACCGGTTGAAATTAAGTGGGAATTTGGAGTACAACATGTGAAGTCATTAGAAATGAATGAATGAATGAATGAATGATCATAATTGGAATGGTGTATGCATATGATGATGAATTAACGTAACCACTACGTACTTATCGGGATCAGATCATGATTTCTCAAAATTATTTCCTTTTATTACAACGTATAATGAATTTTAACGTGTTGGGTTTTCAATTTCCAACGGAACTAATTTGTATCTATATTCTTGTGGTATAAAATTACAGTCACACCCCAAAATTTAGGTATGAAGCACTTAATTTATTTTACAATCAAGCATGTAATTTATGTTTATAAAGACAAAAAAAATTAAATATCCTTTAAGCCATGAAATAATATAGGGCATGTTTGAATTATCATGAATAATGTATTATAAATATTATTTTTTACATTATAATACAAGTTTATAAGATAGTGCAAATATGTCTATGGTTATACAAATGGATTTGTTTTGTTTATCGTAGCACTTGCTAAGCAATAGCACTGCCAAATCCAATTTCATTCGGACCAAAGTTTAATTTTCCATCATCATTTCTAGTCCAACTTATTCACTAAAATTGCTTTTCATCAACATAACTGTTGGTCTCTTGTTCATCTTATTTAGCTAATATATATCAATAACTTGGTTCAAGTTTTTTTTATCGATGCGTAGTTGCCAGTTGGTGTTTATTAGGTAAATGTGTAGTAAATAAGAAGATCGATGAAGTTTTCATACTTTTCTTAAACACATTTTTCTAGTAAAAATTCCAAATGCATGCCGGTGTTGGTGGAGCTATTGGAGTACGAGTATGAGTGTATGACACAAAAATTATTTTTAGGAGTTACCCAAAGTCCAATTTAAATGAGAAAATCGTACGGATATTTTAGCAGAAGGATAAAGTAGGTCCAAAGTTAAGAACAAATTCAATTAGTTGACATTTATTTGTTATTCAATATATACATGTGAAAGTCCGTGGGCCCAATGATGTGCGGACACGAGCACATATGTGCAGATAAGCCCAGTATATAAGTCCAATGGAGTTCCATCCTAAAACAATTGGCAATAGGAGGAGTAGTTCATCAAACTTATATACTAGGCAAATTATGTCCCAACTTTCTATGTGGGACGTTTATATTCCAACACGCCCCTGCAAGTGCAACGGGCGGGCAATTGGCCTGGCCCAGTTGACACTTGGACAAACGGGTGTGGGTGGGCTTCTCAATCTCTTTATAGCCAGACCCAATCAACCCAAGAAAGGGGCCTAGGACCGAATCAGCTCTGATACCATGTGAAAGTCCGTGGACCCAATGATTGGGGGTCGTGCGGACACGAGCGCATAGGCGCAGATAGGCCCAGTACACAAGTCCAATGGGGTTCCATCCTAAAACCAATTGACAATAAGAAGAGTAGCTCATCAAGCTTATATACTAGGCAAATTATGTCCCAACTTTCGATGTGGGACGTTTATATTCCAACAATACATATATCGGAAGAAAATGTTCCTAATTAATTAATAATTTTGTTGTTAACTATCTTCCATTAATTTTGTTCGTCGACATTTATTTCAGGTCCTACAAGACCACGATGCCAGAAGGGTGTAGGCTTGGGGTGTACTTGCACTTGCCTACATGTACCGAAAACTCGATATGGAAAGTCGCAGATGTCAGACAGATCTGACTATCTACTGCTTTTACATGCAAGGATTCAAAACTTTTTCATTTATTGCATATCCAATAATAACTTTTTCAAGTTTATTTGTCTAAAGTTGACTTATTTTCGTATATGATTGGATTTGAAATTACTTTACAAAGCTTAGGGGTCATTTAAATCAGGTTGTGCCCAACGCCAACACAATTTTCTAAACTATGGCTTTAAGTGATCATAGATCGTCCAAACTGAAAGATATGGACAAGATAGAGGGCATGGGGGGTATCCTTGGACACTATATCTCATTATTCATTTAAAATTGTTTTTCATTGAAATTTATCGTACACACACGGAAGTTTTTATGTTTACCTGTAGTATGGAGCCATGGACGGACCTTAAATATCGTGAATATTGTGTATCAATGTACAAAGGAATGCACAAGTACATTAACTTTGGTGAGTCTTATCATGTCCAGTTGAATGGCTCGTTAATTCGGTAAGGTGTAAGGAATCCCCCAATGGGGGTTATTGGAAATCTCGATATTAAAACTTACAATGCAATATTCTCTCATGCAGACAACCATTGGGATGATTTGAAGCACCACCACGCTCCAATTCTGATGCTACCACATTGTCGAAACGGTTCAGAAAACATATGAACGGTAATCAGACATGTCCTATCGTATTCTGTTCCGATAACAAAGGCCGCTCAACTTGAAGGCTATGTCCCAGCTTACGAAACTGAATACGAGGAGCATGGGACCCAAGTCCAAGAGAAGGGTTCCACGGTCCAACCTTCAACCAATGATTCCAAGGCTTCACAGTCGGGCAAAGATTTCCAAATCCCACCTTCGGCCAAGGATTCAAGCTCCACCGTATGCACCGCCGACAAGGGGCTTTGCATTATAAGATTAGAGCATCAATATCCTTCCCAGTACGAGGAGGGTATGTGAAAGAGTACGAGGGCCAACACGGAGGAGGGAATGTGGGAAATAATTCTTTTGTATATCCTTGAATCCAAATTTTATATACTTAAGTTTAACTATTATTTTCATTCTTTTTCTACGATTTATATTTACAGGGTATATTCTGTATGAACGCGCTAATAAAATAAATTTATACCAATCGAAAAATTAATTTTGACGACATAGCTCACACAAACCTGCTAATCTTATTTTAACAATACTTTTTATTTAATTATACGAACGTTTATTCAACGTGTGAATTTTTACATGTTTCAAAATAGCATAAATATCAATAAATTATTATATATCTACTAAACTAGAACCTAATTATGTCACATGGCACTCCCTCATTAAAACCGTCACATTACACTCCATCATTAAAACTAACTGATAAGCACTACTTTATAGGGCTTAAGTAAGAGTCATTAGAGGTTTTATTGGTGTCATTCAGATTGATTTAGACACATTCATGTATATGGCGTTTGGGGGCGAAGTTGGTGTATTTGGAGGTGTTTGGGCGAAGTTTGATAATTAATTAAAATCCACGTGATTGATGGCCCAAATTGAAGGCGTGGCCCGCGTGAAGTAAAAGCAGCGTATTGAAGCTGGGCAAATTGGACCATGATGTCGGCGTGACATCAGCGAAGGCAAATTGTGGATTTGCTGCTCGAATTGAAGCTGCGCGAGCTGAAGCGAAATTGGAGTTGGACCGTGATGGGCCGTGGGAGATTGAAGCTATTGGGCCGTGTCTGCTGCCTTGGACGAGCTACTAAACGAGTATTGGAAGGTGGGCCGCATCTGCTTGCACTATTCGGCCGAGAACGAGAGGCTTTGCCGAGAATGCGGGATTAATTTACTGTTTTAGTTTATTATTTCGTTTTAGGTTAATTTGGAGACTTTATTTTCCGTTAGTATTTTAGGGTAGAAAAAAGGCTTGTTTGCCTATCATCGAATCTATCTTCGCTTTTCTGAAAACCCTAATTTATTTCTACGTACCTTACTATGAAGAACTAAGCCTCCATGGCTTAGTCAGACGCTGAAGCTTTCGTTTCGATAAAGTTGTGAGATTCTCGTTCTTAATCTATTGCATGGTTTTTATCTTTCTCTTGCTTAAGTTGCTTATGATTTATATTGATAATCTCTATTTGGACGCAACTAGGGTTTATTGGTATTGATTGATTGCTAGATTTAGATTGTTACTGGTTGAGCATATCTATTTCAGAGTAGCAACTGCATCGTATTAGTATATGGTTGTGCTAGTCTTATGCAGAAGGGAACTGATTTACATTCTAGGATAAAAGCTGGTTGTTTTATGCTAGAATTGTATCCAACTATATTCCTATCCGTAAGGCTGCTGTTAAACTGAATCTTGATAGTTTCAGGGTTGTTTAATTAGTTAGTGCTAATAGTATCTGGTTGTGCTATTAGTTATATCTGAAAAGGAATTGGAATCACCATTACATGAGATTTTGAATGAGTATCTATGATCAACTTGTCATACGAATATTGGATGTTGTTTGACTGAGTGCTTTTCCCCATTACTGATTTCACAACTCTTTCGCTTGTTTACTTTTGCATGTTTAGATTACTTAAACAAACAAAACCCCCCTTTGGTTACTTTGATTGACATACGGATTGCATATTTAGATAGAATTCGCCTCCCTGTGGATTCGACCTTTACTTACCTAGGACTACGGTTTAGGGTTTGTTTGGATATTTTGCATAGTAGTTTTTACACGACGAAAAACCTGTTATCAAATTGGCGCCGTTGCCGGGGAGGCAATAATCTATTTTGTGTGTGTGATTTGTGTGCCAATCTTGGTGTGAACCTATCTTATGGTTCACACCCGTGTTACTAATAATCTACCTCTAGTTTTTGATCCAGAAATCGAAAGAACTTTTCTTCAGGCTCGCAGGGCTGTGAATTTGCTACTTCAGGAAACTGATACGATGGCTGATCGTGTTACTCTGGAATCTTTGACAGCTCCTAACTTGGAGCAACCAACTCGTGCTGTGCAATTCCCTGCCCTGGGTGATGGAGTTAAATTTGAGCTTAAGACATGAGTAGTCCATTTGCTCCCTAAATTCAGTGGAACCCCGCTTGAGGATCCTATTCAGCACTTGGATGAATTCCTTGAGGTCTGCACCAGTATGAGGCCATCTGATATTACTGAAGATCGGATGAGGTTGAGGGTATTTTCCTTTTCTCTGAAGGACTCCGCTAAGGACTGGTATCATTCTCTACCCCCAAGAAGCATCACTACTTGAGTGAATTTGAAGAAGGTGTTTCTTGATAAATACTTTCCGGCAATCAAGTCTAATCAGCTCAAGAAGAAAATCTGCAACATAGAGCAACTTTCTAATGAGTCTCTCTATGATTATTATGAGCGCTTCAAGAAACTGGTGAAGAGTTGCCCCTACCATGGCTATGATAATCATGATCTGATTCTTTATCTGCATGGAGGACTCCGTGAAGATGACCGTCGGATGGTCAATTCTGCATGTGGTGGGAATATTCTGAAGAGGACTTATGAAGAAGCTCTGGAGATATTTGCTACATTGGCTGATGACTCCAGACAATACAGTGGGTGAGGTTCTCAAAGCTTGGTGGTTGCAAGTTCTCAATCCAAAATTGATCAAGCTGAATTTGATGTGCTGAGAGAGGAGGTGCGACATTTGAAACTGAAAGGTACGCCTCAGCAGGCTAAGGCCTGTGAAATTTGTCATGATGACTTACATCCTACCGATTCATGTCCTACGCTGCAAGAGGAGGTGAATGCAGTGGGAGGATATCAGCAGAGGCCTAGGCATGATCCCTACTCCAACACTTATAATCCTGGTTAGAGGGATCATCCCAACTTCAGATGGAGAGACCCGGAGCAGAATCAAGGTCAAGTGCAACAGCAGGGTAACCCTCCATAACCTGGGCAACCCTATGTGCCAAGACCTCAAGGGCAGAGCTCGAATCCTTCGTCGTCTATGGAGGACATGATGAAGATGCTCACTGCTAATGTTAATAAGCTGACTCAGAGCTCATCGCAATTCCAAGCAAATACTCAAGCTAGCATTCAGAACTTGAAAATGCAATTTGGCCAGATCTCTCAGGTGGTGAGCAAGCTTGACGCGAAGATGTCTGGTAAACTTCCATCTCAAACGGAAGTGAACCCGAACATTAGGAATGTCAGTGTTATGACTCTGAGGAGCGGGAAGAGACTCGATGAGGAAGATAAATCTGAGGCCAACGAGGACAACCACGAGGATTTGGAGCAGAATAGTGACGGCGACCACCGCGAAAACGGCGACCGCCGCGAGACTCACGGCGCCCGCCGCGAAAGGGACGCTGCTCTCGACCTGGAAGAAAAAAATCATGGCGACCGCCGTGACGGTGAAAATTTTCTCGGAAATCCTGATGACATTCACGGCGCCCGCCGCACTTCTTACGACGCCCGCCGCCCCTCTAAAGCCGACGCTGAGGCTGAGAAGGAGTATGTACCCCCAATTTTTCCTGAGTGGAAGCCTGTTGCATCGTTCCCGTCTGCTTTGAAGCGTACCAAACCACTTGCGCAGGACAAGGACATGTTTGAGATGTTCAGAAACGTTGAGGTCAACATGCCTCTCCTAAATTTTATCAAGTCTGTCTCTCGTTATGCCAAGTTCTTGAAACAGATGTGCACCACAAAGAGGAATCAGGATAGAAACAGCAAGAAGAAGGTGAAGGTAAGCGAGCATGTATCTGCGATTTTTCAGAAACGCTTACCCAAAAAATGTGGCGACCCAGGTATGTTCACCATCCCCGTCACCATTGGAGGTACCAAGTTCAATAAAGCTATGTTAGATTTGGGTGCTTTCATAAATGTTTTACCTTCATCTCTTTGTGAATCCTTAGGATTAGGGCCCATGCATGCGACCAAAATTTCCATTCAGCTAGTTGATAGATCTAGTGTGCGGCCTATAGGGATTGTGGATGATGTCTTGGTTAGGGTTGGTGATCTTACTTTTCCTGCTAACTTCTATGTGCTTGATATGGAACATGATATGCATACAACCCCTATTCTGTTAGGGAGACCATTCTTGAAAACTGCCAATACTAAGATCAACGTGAGTACTGGTTCCTTGACTATGGAATTTGATGGCCAAACCATTAATTATAACATCTATGAAGCCATGAAATTCTCCTCTGATGGTCATTCTTTGTGTGCAATTGATGTACTTGAGCCTGTGGTGCAAGATGTTTTTGATGAGGACCACCTAGATGACACACCACCTATTGTTGATTCTAGCTTGGATATTGCTATATCTACTGACTTGCAGGAAGGTGTTGATGAGTGGGACACTTGCTATAAGCTCCCTCCGGAGCTACCAGGCAAATCGCCTTTACTGCTAACTCCGAGCGAGAAGCTCGTTCCCTCTTTAGTGCAGGTCTCTGAAGTCAAGGTTAAACACCCCCCGGATCGATCCAAGCATGGAGGAGACGCGACTAAGAAGGTCAAGATGGAGAAGTCGTTGAAGAAGAAGAATGGTCTAAGGTTCAAACCTTTCCATGACTGGTTCAGAAAGGAGGTATGGATTAAGAAGGTTCCCAAGGAACCCGACGATATGGATTGAGGTTGTTCGAGTAGTATGTCGAGCCACGACATTAACTAAGGCGATGTTCGGAAGGCAATCCGATGTTAGGTAGTCTATTTTCTTTCCCTTAGTCTTTATTCAGTTGTTTTTCTTTTTGTTTTTTCCTTTCTGTGTCGAACTAACCTGCAGGAAGCGCGAAAAAACGAAAATGGTGTTCACGGCGCCCGCCGTAAATGCCCCGCCAAGCAAGTTGGCTACGACCTAAAAACGGCGACCGCCGTTTAATTACGGCGCCCGCCGCACCCTTCACGGCGACCGCCGCACTTTCTCAGGTAGACAAAAATAAGATACCCCGAAAAGACCTTAAACGGGGAGAAAAAGTATTAAAAAAAAAAAAAAATTACCCAGCTGTCCAGATTCTTCACGGAGAGGTGTGCATCATGTTGCTAACGGACGATTACATTCACCCTACTTTTACTTGGCAACGATGATGGCCCTGCAGTCGGCAGCTGGAGAGGTGATACACCAGGGCCCAACCACGATGACATTTGGGCCCATTTTTGAAGGCCATGCAACCCCGTTCCCTTGATTGACCACTACTCCGCACAGTGGTTCCTTTTGGTTGCATGGTACAAGTTGATGGAGTTGAAGGCCGTGCCGCCCTGAGTTCCTGCATAACCACCGCACTTCACAGTGGTTTCCTATGGTTGCACGGTATATGAAGGTTATAGCGTTGATGCAGACATCCAGGACATGAACTTTTCTGACTACACCGCCAGCAACAAGGAAGTGTCCAAGCCAACTCGGCAGCGTTATGAGTTATTTTTTGCTTTTCCATATGCTTTATTCTTTTGTCTTTCATTACATTGAGGACAATGCAATGTTTAAGCATGGGATGGGGTTTTATACTTGCTACGTTGTTGAGGAAAAAAATGAAAAAATGAAAAGAGCCAAATTTTTTTTGAAAAAAAGGCTAAAAATAAAAATCCTGGGATAGGTCGAAAACCCGAAAGGACGGCCTAGGCAATAAGCAGGTGGCTTGGACGAGGTCAAGAGTGACGTGAGCTTATGTGAGCACATCTATTGAAAAATGAAATGAGTGGTTTGGTGAAAACCCGAAAGGACGCCTTGGCAAAATGAGCGAAAAGAAGAAGAGTGATTTTAGGATTTCTCATTGTTCTTGGCGAGGCGTCATAAGAAGAGGAGTCAAAGAAGGATTGTAGGGTAGGTCACTCTGGGAGACATAAGGAGCAATAGATGAAGGCTAGGATTAGAGGTTACTCACGCTATTGGATGTTCGGGTTTAGCTTGGGGGAAGTACTTTGCTTGTCCTTAAGCTTGTTGAGTTGTGGATGTGTTGTGAATGAGATTGATGCCAGGAGCTTGGCATGGGTTAGGTGACTCTTAGTTGGAGGATATGCTTCCTGAGACCTTGGATGCTGAATTGGAGGAGTAGGCTCTTTACTAGTTTGACTCTTAGTTGGGGTGGTTTGATAAGCACTACTTTGTAGGGCTTAAGTAAGAGTCATTAGAGGTTTTATTGGTGTCATTCGGGTAGATTTAGACACATTCATGTGTATGGCGTTTGGGGGCGAAGTTGGTGTATTTGGAGGTGTTTGGACGAAGTTTGGTAATTAATTAAAAGCCACGTGATTGATGGCCCAAATTGAAGGCGTGGCCCGCGTGAAGTAAAAGCAGCGTATTGAAGCTGGGCAAATTGGACCATGATGTCGGCGTGACATCAGCGAAGGCAAATTGTGGATTTGCTGCTCGAATTGAAGCCGCGCGAGCTGAAGCGAAATTGGAGTTGGGACGTGATGGGCCGTGGGAGATTGAAGCTATTGGGCCGTGTCTGCTGCCTTGGACGAGCTACTGAACGAGTATTGGAAGGTGGGCCGCATCTGCTTGCACTATTCGGCCGAGAACGAGAGGCTTTGCCGAGAATGCGGGATTAATTTCCTGTTTTAGTTTATTATTTTATTATTTCGTTTTAGGTTAATTTGGAGACTTTATTTTCCTTTAGTATTTTAGGGTAGAAAAAAGGCTTGTTTGCCTATCATCGAATCTATCTTCGTTTTTTCTGAAAACCCTAATTTATTTCTACGTACCTTACTATGAAGAACTAAGCCTCCCTGGCTTAGTCAGACGCTGAAGCTTTCGTTTCGATAAAGTTGTGAGATTCTCGTTCTTAATCTATTGCATGGTTTTTATCTTTCTCTTGCTTAAGTTGCTTATGATTTATATTGATAATCTCTATTTGGACGCAACTAGGGTTTATTGGTATTGATTGATTGCTAGATTTAGATTGTTACTGGTTGAGCATATCTATTTCAGAGTAGCAACTGCATCGTATTAGTATCTGGTTGTGCTAGTCTTATGCAGAAGAGAACTGATTTACATTCTAGGATAAAAGCTGGTTGTTTTATGCTAGAATTGTATCCAACTATATCCCTATCCGTAAGGCTGATGTTAAACTGAATCTTGATAGTTTCAGGGTTGTTTAATTAGTTAGTGCTAATAGTATCTGGTTGTGCTATTAGTTATATCTGAAAAGGAATTGGAATCACCATTGCATGAGATTTTGAATGAGTATCTATGATCAACTTGTCATACGAATAGTGGATGTTGTTTGACTGAGTGTTTTTCCCCATTACTGATTTCACAACTCTTTCGCTTGTTTACTTTTGCATGTTTAGATTACTTAAACAAACAAAAAAAAAACTTTGGTTACTTTGATTGACATACGAATTGCATATTTAGATAGAATTCGCCTCCCTGTGGATTCGACCTTTACTTACCTAGGACTACGGTTTAGGGTTTGTTTGGATATTTTGCATAGTAGTTTTTACACGACGAAAAACCTGTTATCACTAACACATGTCATTTTTTGCTTTTTAAATTTTTTAAAAATAAATCTAAGGGATTTTTGTGCCAAACCACCCGTTATATTATCGATTTTGCATGAAACCACCAGTTATATCGATAATTGTTTTAAACCACCCATAAATAGCCTCGGTTAACAAAGAGCCACCCACGAACTTATTTCGTTAACTTCTCCGTTAGAAAATGTAAACAGACCAAAATACCCTAGTAACTATATCAGATTTTTTTTTAAATGCCATTCTCCCTCCACCCTAAATCCTAAAACCTTAAATCCTAAACCTTAAGTCCTAAAAACCTAAACCTTAAAATAAATAAAATTTCCCAAAACAATGGTCAATTGCAAAATGAGAGGGTTTAGGGATTTTGGGTTTTTGGTTTCAATTTCGCAAAAAATGCCATAAAAATGGTATTTTTTTAAAAAAAAACTAAACCCTAAAAATGTTTTTAGGGTTAAGGGCTTAGGGACAGGGTTTAGGGTTTATGTTTAGGGTATAGGATTTTGGGTTTTAGGATTTAAGGTTTTAGGATGGAGGAAGAATGACATTTTGTTAAAAATTTGATATATTTATAAGAGTATTTTGGTCTTTTTAAATTTTTTAACGGAGAAGTTAATGGAATATGCTCGTGGTTAAGGTCCATTTATGGGTGATTTAAAATAATTATTGATATAACGGGTGGTTTTATGTAAAATTGGCCATATAACGGGTGATTTGGCGCAAAAAACCCTAAAACTAATTATAAATCAAAGATTATTATCCTGATCATATCACTCATTTTTTATTAATTTAAATACAAATCAAGTACAAAGATTATAAATTAATCACAAAGATTACAAATCCAAAATTTCCTAATTATATACAAATCCAAAATTTCTTAATCTATTATATATCTACTAACCTAAAACTTAATTACGCCACATGACACTCCCTTGTTAAAAATGTCACATGTCATTTTATGATTTTTTCAATTTTAAAATAAATCTAAAGGTAAATCAAAGATTATTATCCTAAACCTATCACTCATTTTTTCCCTAATTTAAATACAAATCAAGCACAAAAATTACAAGTTAATCATAAAGATTACAACTCCAAAATTTCCTAATTATATAAAAATCTAAAATTTCCTGATCTACTATATATCTATTAAACTAGAACCTAATTATGTCACATTGACATGGCACTTCCTCATTAAAACAGTCATATGACACTCTCTCATTAAAACCACCACGTATCATTTTCTGCTTTTTTTAAATTTTAATAAAAAAATGATTAAATCAAAGATTATTATCCTAAACCTATCACTCATTTTTTCCTAATTCAAATACAAATCAAGAACAAAGATTACAATTTAATCATAAAGATTACAAATCCAAAATTTTCTAATCATATAAAAATCCAAAATTTCCTAATTATATATAAATCAAAAATTTCCTAATCTATTATATATCTCTTAAACTAGAACCTAATTACGTCACATGACACTCCCTCATTAAAACTGCCACATGACACCCCTTTTTTATAAGGTAATTAAATTTAGTTTCACGAACTTTCATAACATAAATATTATAAATTCCAATATCTATTTTTTAAATAATTTATAAGTAAAAAACTCTATATAAATAACCACCAAACAAACCCTTAATTAGAGGTCTGTTTTTTTTTGCTAAAAAGGAGGTTTTGGGCTTGTACTTTTGTAAAAAAATGTCATTATAAATTGTTGTGATCAAATATCATTTTTAAAAAAACCTTTTTTTATAAATAACAATATTATTATAAATGACTAAATTAACAAAAGCTGAGAAAACAATTTACATAAAAAATTTAGTAGAAAAAACAATAATTTATTTATCAGTTAGTTTTTAGTGTAAACCTAATAACCTAACGGCTTTCTTCCCTTTCGTTTCCCTTTAACCAAACATAAAAATAAATTAAAAAATTTCCTATCTTTTCTTTCTCCTCTATTGTTAAACAGAGGGTTAATAGTAGTTGGGTGCAAGAAATAAGAAAGTGTTTATCTCTTTGTAATCACATCATCTAAAAATATAGGTATTTTTAGATGATGTGATTACAAATACTAAATTTAGATAAATATATTTGATAATAACTTCAAATATTTTCTTCAAATGAAATCTTTTTTTCACTCCCAATTTCAACATTAATTGGCACTTTATTTGGCTCCTCTAGGGATCCCCAAGTAGAAACCCACTCAAAATTATTGACATAGCACGTTGGGTAGAAATTGACATAACACTTACAAGGAATAGAACTTCAAGGAAAACGAGATGAATGAATGATCATAATTGGAATGACATATGATTATGCATGCAAAGTCATCAGAAATGAATGAATGATCATAATCGGAATAGCGTATGCATGTGATTGATGAATTAACCGTAACCACTATGTAACAGATCAGATCATGATTTCATGTGGTACAAAATTACAGTCATACCCCGAAATTAGGTGTGAAGCACTTAATTTATTTTACAATCAAGCATGTAATTTATGATTATAAAGACAAAAAATTAAAATATCCCTTAAGCCATGTAACAATGTACGGCATGTTTGAATTGTCATGAATAATGTATTATAAATAATATATAAAATTATGTTAAATCTTGCATAATACAAGTTTATAAGAGGGAGCAAAAATGTCTCTGGTTATACAAATGGATTTGTTTTATTTTGTTTATCTTAGCACTTGCTAAGCAATAACAACCACTCAAAGACTATTTACTGCCAAATCCAATATCATCAGAACCAAAATTTAATTTTCCATCATCATTTCTAGTCCAACTTATTCAATAAAATTGATTTTCATCAACATAGCTTCTTTTTTTTTTGTCAAAGAGAGACGACACTCTCAAGGATACATAAAAGAAGGAACATAAAATGGACTACACATAGACGAGACGGGGGTAGCCCTCCCCACATAGCTATTGGTCTCTTGTTCATCTTATTTAGCTAATATATATCAATAACTTGGTTCAAGTGTTTTTATTGATACGTTGTTGGAGTTTATTAGGTCAATGTGTATTAAATAAGAAGATCGATGAAGTTTTAGTACTTTTCTTAAACACCTTTTTCTAGTAAAAATACCAAATGCATTAATATTTTTGCTGTTAACTCTCTTCCGTGAATTTTGTTCGTCGACATTTATTTCAGGTCGTACAAGACCACGATGCCAGAAGGAGTAGGCTTGGGGTGTACTTGCGCTTGCTTACATGTACCGACAATTTGATATGGCAAGTCACGAATGTCAGACAAATCTCTGACTGTCTACTACTTTTGCATGTAAGGATTCAAAACTTTTTCGTTTATTGTCATATTCAATAATCACTTTTTCAAGTTTACTTGCCTAAAGTTTACTTATTTTCTTGTATGATTGAATTTGAAATTACTTTACAATGCTTAGGAGCCATTTAAATCAGGTTGTCCCCAACGACAACACGAATTTCTAAACAGTGGCTTTGAGTGATCATAGATCGTCTAAACTGAAAGATGTCGACAAGATAGAGGGCATAGGGATATCCTTGGACACTATACGACCTGAGGAGCTATTATAATTTCTTCTTACGAGAAGATAATCTCGTTATTCATTTAAAATTATTTTTTATTTAAATTTATACGACACACGTTGAAGTTTTTATGTTTACATGTAGTATGGAGCCATGGATGGACCTTAATTAAATATCATGAATATTGTGTATCGATGTATAAAGGAATGCTGAAGTACATTAACGTCAGTGAGTCTTATCATGCATGGTCGAGTGGCTCGTCAATTCGGTAAGGTGCAAGGACCCCCCCCCCCCCCCCAAGGAGGTTATCGGAAATCTCGATTTTAAAACATACAATGCAGAAATCTCTCATACAGACAACCACTGAGATGACTTGAATCACCATCACGCTCCAATTCTGATGCTACCCCATTGTCGGAACCCCTTACATGGATGAGAAATCCCTCCAAATTATAGCCGACGCGGAGCAATGTATCAAGTGCATGATAAAACAGAACAATATACAAAGGATCGTAAGGGACAACAATGACGACTGGAACAATTACGAAGACACCATCTCCTAAAAGTGGCGGTTCAAAAAACATCTAAACTGTAATCAGAAATGTCCTACCGTTTTCTGTTCCGACAACAAAGGCCGCTCAACCTATGTCCCAGCTTACGAAACCAAATATGAGGAGCATCGGACCCAAGTCCAAGTACAGGAGAAGGGTTCCATGGTCCCACCTTCGGCCAAGGATTCCAAGGTTTCACATTCGGGAAAAGATTTTCGGATCCCACCTTCGGCCAAGGATTCAAGCTCCACCGTACGCACCGCCGACAAAGGGGCTTTGTGTTATATGCTTAGAGCATCAATATCCTTCCCAGTACGAGGAGGGTACGTGAAAGGGTACGAGGGCCAATACGGAGGAGAGAATGTGGAAAACAATTTTTTTTGTATATCCCTGAATCCAAATTTTATATACTTAAGTTTAACTACTATTTTTCTTTTTTTTCTACGGTTTATATTTACTGGGTATATTCTATATGAACACGCTAATAAAATATATTTATACGAACCGATTTATTTTAACGACATAGCTCACACAATCCTGCTAATCTTATTTCAACGATAATTTTTATTTAATAATACAAACGTTTATTTAAGGGAAATTCCTGTTGGTGCCCATGAATTTAGGATTATTCCTGTTGGTGTCCCATGATTAAGTTTTTTTCCGGTTGATGTCCCTAAGGTTTGGGTTTGTTTGCTTCATAACCAAACTTTTTCATGTTTGTACCATTCCAGTTCAAATTGATTAAATCCAATTCCACTATTGTGTTCCTCATCCCCAAATTACTAAGATTTGACTCCTAAAATACCCAAATCCATGTTCGAACCATGTCAATTTGAATTCTGAAGCAACAACCCGTTTTCGACCTTAATAATTCAAATTGGAATGGTTCGAGTATGGATTTGATTGTTTTAGTATTTGAATCCTACTAAGTTGAGGTCAATAAACATAATGATGAGTTTCGATTTGATCAATTTGAATTGAAATGATACGGATATGAAAAATTCTGGTTATAAAGCGAACAAATCAAAACTTCAGGGATATCAACTGAAAAAAACTTAATTATGAGACACTAATAAAAACAACTCTTTTTTTTCGATGAGGAAAGGATTCGAAGTACCAGACAGACCTGGTAGATCGAGAGACCGAGAAACTCGATAGCCGAGCAAACCGGCGTGACAAACAATACACGGACAAAAAATAAAAAAAGAAACAAACCAAATCGACATGGAAAGCATACAAGATCAAGGGAAGGGGTGAGAAAGACACAAATGCAGGTGAGTAGAAACTAACGCAGCGCCGTGTAGCCGGGGAGCAGGCTAGCAGGATGCAATACTCTTGGGGAAGTGCGAAGAAACTCATGGGAAAAGCCCCGTCTCGAAGGCCAACAGGAGACACACAACCACAACCTTATCCGGAACACAAACTCGATCCATACGCCCAAGACCAGCTCCACACGAAAAGAATGCTTCTTGAAACATGTGTGACATGACGGATAGGAGTTGGTTAAAAATCAAGGTTTTTTATTTGCTTCTTGTTTGGTCATAAGCGACAGCAAACAAAAAGTGATGGGTAACAAGGAGGTCAATTTTGTTCTACAATGTTGTTGTTGTTCTGTCTTTCAGAGATTAAATTAGTTGCAAATATAAATGCTTCTAATTTATTTAATATCTTCCATATATTTAGTAGTGTTTTGATATTAATGGGTTTATGCCGTCAAAGCTTGCACAGCAAGCTCGACTACTGAATTGTTAGATCTTGTCAGCAACAGTATTGTTCAGAAAGAGAGAAGATCTCTTGAGATTCTGTTTTTGAGGGGTATTGTTTCGAACTGCATCATCGAAGTTATGCTGTTAAGCAAACAAAATTATGATTTGTGTTGATAACAACAGGGGGATTTGTTTGAGATGTTGGCTTGTGAAGCCTATCTTTGAGATGGTTCATAACATAATACGGTAGAGACGTGGGTTGCGAGGGCGAGAGAGGAGGATCTCCGAGCGGCGAGAGAGGTGGATCTCCGAGCGACGACGCCGTGGACAAAGAAAAAGCCTTTGATTGTTGTTGGTGTGGGATTACTTCCATAAAGAAGTCCCGATTTTGGTTTGCCCTTAGTATTCCTTGGTGTTGATGGTGGGAGGTTGTATTTGGGGGTTTTTAGAAAGAAGGACTCTCCCTTCTCTCTAAGTCCCAGTACCTGAAAATTTTGATGCACGTCTTGTGTAAACTCCAATATAAAATAGGCACCACTAAGTGTTAATAGATACATGTTTTTTGTTAACAGATACATGTTTTTACTGGGAGCTTAAGTTAACAGATACATGTTTTTTGTTCTGTTGGGTGAGCAACTAGAATTTCTCTTAGGACCAGAGATGAACATTGTATTGTGATAACTGATACTTTTGTGGAGTTCCTCTTGAGAGCTTTCAAGATAAGGAGGATAACCTGGGCGCAAAGCATCAAGAAGTCCCTGCAAAGAATCATATAGTGTACACAATAAATACTTGGGATTTCACTTGGATAATACGGATTGGACTTGGTCTAGAGATCAAATACT
This sequence comes from Rheum nobile, assembly GCA_027886185.1. NCBI lineage: Eukaryota > Viridiplantae > Streptophyta > Magnoliopsida > Caryophyllales > Polygonaceae > Rheum > Rheum nobile. Next base: position 1,694,516 of record WOAB01000616.1, on the reverse strand, counting down.
TGTTCCTAGTGTTGTATGGTAGGCAACAAGAAATGCTCTTAGCAGCATAGATACACCTTAAAGTGTCATGGTTGGGGGTAGTGTTAACAATCCTCAGAAAGTCATCAGTAAGTATGGTAGTTGTTGGCCGCATTAATCCAAAGAATTCCTGCAAATATTCAGTCACTGAAGTGAAGAAATACTTGTAGCATAAAGTATGAGGGCTCGAGATATAGAGTGAGTATGATCTATTGCAGGGGTTAGAAGCAATTGGAAGAGTAAGGGTTGCAAGATATACAACAAGAATTATAACTGATATAGATAATTAAATCACACAACACCAATGAATAGTGCAGGAGAACAATAATGATAACATTACAAATTTCAGAGAGTTGCGATTAACATAAGCTCTTAAGGAGATGAGATTGAATCTTGAAAACCAATAAGAATTGAGGGAGTGTAATGGGGAAATGATGAAATTTATTTCCACTAGATATGAATAAGTTAAATCTTCTTTTGGAACTAGTATTCAGAAGAGTCCTGTTAAGGATAACAAAGGGGTTAGATCCCTTAGTTTTGTTGTTAGCAGTACGCTCATCCACAGATGAGGAGCTATTGGCTATGTTGGTAACAACAAGAGGTGGTACCAATGTTACAATAATTAAATCCCAGTTAAAAAGCAACACACCTGGGATTTAAGGGTTTCGTTGTCAGCATTCAAGGGTTTTGATGTTCACAGTTAATTTGGCTTGTAAGGCCATCAAGATAACAAATTTAGCAGCATGTTTCAATGCTTTATTCTTAAATTTGGAAGAACACACCTGGGATTTAGAAGAGATGTCATCCTGAGGAATGGAGAAACGAGTTTGCATCACTAGGGTTGGCACGCCTAGATCCAAGTTCACCGAACGCCGGAGTGCAAAAGCAGTGCCAATGCCGGAGTGTAAAAGCAGAGCCTGTAGTCGATGGAGACTGCGGTGGTGCTGGGTAGAGGAGGTTGGTGGGAGATCTGGTTGATGGAGGGACTGCAAAAGCAGAGCCTGGTGGTCAACTGAGACAGCGATGGTGCCGGCTTCGGTGGCGAGCTACTGGACTAGGAGTGGTACTGAGGGTGGAAGGGGGAGAGCATGGAGAAGACGCGGCCGTGGATAAAAACGAGGACGGTGAGCTTGGAGTTGGAGGCCGAGTCGGGTCGGCGGGTCGAGAGGAAGACGACGACGTCCATCCTTGGAGAGGGCGCTAGAGACGGTAAGAGAAGCGGCTGCTAGAGACGGTAGCCCCAGATCTGGATTGTTCTCTTAGGCCGATCGAGATGGATCGGAGGTAGGGATTGAGGGCTGGTGGCGGCGTTTTTTAGGGTTTGGGAAAAGAGGGTAAAATTTGGTCATTTTGAGAGTTTTTAGAGAGAAGGCCTCTCTCTAATAAAAACAACTCTAAACTCAAGAATACCAACATAAAATTTTCTTTATTTAACGTGTAAAAAATAACGTGTGAATTAAAAATATCGAGGCATCTTAACTGAAATGGTTTCAGTTCGGCGGGTGAAGACGGTTTCCGCGCGTTTGGCCAGTCCGATGGTTTTCGTCCAATTTTCCATGCTTCGAAGTCTATTTCATATGAACAGATTCCACACTTTCGAGACAGTAAAAGTAATAATCCTTTCCAGACGTCCAATTATGGTGTGTTTGGTACATAATTTATAAAATGTTTATTTTTATAAGGTAATTAAATTTATTTTCACGAACTTTCATAACCTCCAATTTTTTTTACATGATTATTTTTTAACGCATAGACAAAATTGTCTTTCAGCGCATAGGGTCCTCACGTAATGTGTGACATGACTCACCACATTACGTGAGGTAAAAATAGTGTCACACGTTACATATGGCTATTAATCACACATTACGTGAGGTTATGATCCACATGTTACGTGAGGTTATGATCCACATGTTACGTGTGGTTATGCCCCACACATAACGTGTGGATATGAACTGATTTTTTGAACCATAATAAAAATGTTGTGTATGAACCATAATATTGTGTATGAATCATAATAATATTTGTGTTTCAATGTTGTATATGGACCATATTATTGTTTTAGGCATTAGGGGAGGGTTATCTCCATTGTGTAGCCTAACTTTTCTCTAATCTTTATAAGAACAATACAAAATGATGATCAACCTAGAAGACAAAACAAATTGTTCATTACGCTGATTGACTACAACCACATTTAGCACACAATACAGGAAATAATACAAATTGATCATAAACTTAGAAAAAATTAGAGAAAATATATGACACTGCTTTAGCGTTTGAAGAACTTAGGGTAATCTCTGGTAAACGTTCGCTTCATATGATATCTCTGCTTTGCTAAATTTGCTTGCTCCCTATAAAGGTTGATAGTACATAAACAATATTACACAAAAGATACGACATTAATCACCTACGATGTATATCATTTAGTAGTTTGAGGTTATATCTACGAATGTTATCAAGATCTTTAAGAAGATCTTGATTTTCCTTAACAAGATCTTGATTTTCCTTAACAAGGTCTTGTTTTTCCTGTCATTGTTGTCGAATAACCGTGTGTGCCATGTCCTCGTACATTGGATCAATCCACTCCCTGAAATGACACCCCAGTTCTGGGCATCCCCAATACCTCCTTCCGTAGTTTTACTCCAAATCCCAAGTTCGGACAACGACTTTCAAATTACAATAGCATAGCCTATCTGCGTTTGTTGATGATTTGGATGAAGATGCAATTATTTGTTGTAGTGTTTGGTTTCCTACAAATATCATGAATCCATTAATATAAAAAATTAGGGTTAATAAATCGATAGAAACTGGAAGAAGAAGTTTACCCAAAAATGTATATTCAAGCGCCGCTTGTGTTGGAATTGTTGTAGTGAATAAACAACCCTAATGTTTCTTATATAGTGAAAAGGTAATGTGTTTGACAACTAATAACCAGCCTCAAAAAGGAGAAATCTGATTGACATCTAATAACCAACTGTAGTATATAGCTGTAGGCACGAGTCTTTTATCCTAAACTTGAAAATCCTAAATCCTAAATATTAAACCCATAAACCCTAAACACTCCCTAAAACCCTAAATACTAAACCTTAACCCTAAACCCTGAATCCTAAATCCTAACCCTAAGCCTTAAACCCTTAATAACGTGTGGTGGATGCCCACACGTTACGTGTGGAAGATGCCCACACGTAACGTGTGATTTCGTCTGTTGTAAAACGCATTGAATTAACCATCTTGTCCCCACCTAACTGAATTAATGGTCCCTTCTTCATCTTCCCCGACTAAGCCCCAATTTCGAGCCTAAACACTTCATTTCAAACACTAAACAATTTGTGTTTTACACTCTCATTTTTTGTAAAAAAAATGGACAATATGAACAACAATGATTATTGGAACAACAATGTCGAAGAGGATCCACTTCCGAATGAGGTAATTTCCGTTATTTAAAGTTAAAGTTCTCATTTTTTGTTTTGGACATGTTCAAAGTTTTGAGCTTTAGTTGTTTAGGGTTTAGAAAACTAGACATGATATTTGTTGTTTAGGGTTTAACCAAGTTTCACATGCTAGATTTTTAAAGTTTTGAACTTGATATTTGTTGTTTCGGTATTAGAAAGCAAGTTTTACATGTTAGATTTTGAGGGATTCACGTTACATTGAAGAACAGTTTCACACGTGATGCCATATGCATATCCACACGTTACATGTGAAACATGTCCCCACGTAACGTGTGGATATGCATATGGCGGTTCTGTGCCATATGGTGGTTCACACGTAACGTGGGGAGCATGTCCACACGTTACGTGTGAAACCACAACCAGATTTTGGCGGTTGTGTGCCTTCTGTAAATGGGCACGATATAATGCACGGTTTGTCACAAACCGTGCCATCTACCAGAATGTGGTTTCTGGTGGGTTATTACACATTTAATCTCTATCTTTAAATTCTTGTCTAAGAATTCTTCCCTAAGGGGGATTATGGTTTCACAGTTGATAATTAGTTCACTACTTGATGAGACGATTCCATATGTATGCAGGCGAACTATTATTTGTACGAGGGGTTAAACAATATTTCCCTCGATGACTGGAGCACCCCACAAAAAACATTTTCTGGTTGGAAAACACCTCATCAACCGTTGTCGGAATGGAACACACCATTTGAGTATAAAACACCAGATGATATACCATCCTTCTCACTTGGATCGTTTGACTATAGTGTTCCGCCTCCAGAAGCATCTTTATCTCATGGAGAGACTAATAATTCAGCTTCTGGTAACCCACAATTTTGCTTTCCATCCCTACACACACAACCTCAATTTAGTGTACCACCAGAAGATGATGTTTCCGTCTTTGCTGATTATTCAAAGTTTTTCACAACTGACCAAATCTGGGAGTCCAGAGAAGAAGCATTTATGTGGGCACGAGAGACTGCTATGTGTCACAATTTCTGCATCATAAAGGGGAGGAATAAACCTTTAGCGTATAGAGCCATTGGGGGGACTTGGTTACCGTGCGATAGGCATGGACAAAACAGCCGTAAACAAGCTGACCAAGTAAGGGACACCACAAAGTCGAAGAAGTGTGGGTGTCCATTCATATTGAGGCTGAAAGAAGGGCCGAAGGGATCATGGAAGATCAGTGTACAACATGGAACTCACAATCATGTGATAAAAGAGAATTTATATGGTCATGCATTAGCTGGGCGACCAAACGCTGAAGAGAAGAAGATTATTAGGGTGATGACAATCAATCATTGCAAGCCTCAAAAGATTCATACTACAATCAGGTCGTCCCCAGGAAACTTGACCAAGATGAAGCAAGTGTACAACATCATGCATGAGATACGAAAAAAGGGCATGGAAGGAAGAATAGTGGTGCAACAGTTCTTTTATGAGTGCAATGAGAAGAGATACTTTGTGGAGCATAGATTCAATAAGGAGACCAATAAGATAACAGATATCTTCTTCGCAAGCCCGGACCAGTTGTCGCTGCTGAAGGCATTCCCGTATATTGTGTTGCTGGACTCTACATACGCAACTAACGGGTTAGTAACACACATATCTATTACGTGTGGAGCCTGGTGGGGGAAGGCTCATCACATTACGTGTGGAGCCTCTCCTCACGTAACGTGGCGAGCCTATGCGCTGAAAGGCAATTTTGGGTATGCGTTAAAAAGTATGGGCCTTTTTTTATGCAATCAAACCCCACAAGAACTCAGGTACTACTGATTTCCCTATCCATAGAAAATGCTTCACTCAATCTCATTACAAAAAGAGATCAACAACCCTCTGGCGACCACCGAGCAACCCTTCGGCGACCACTGAGCATACCTTGACCCATCTCGGCGTTTATTGCGACCACCGAGCAGACCTCAACCCACCTTTGCTTCAATCAGAGTTGCGCTTACGCCATTTCTCCGACCGCCACATCGGTCCAGAAATCGACCCATCTCGACGGTTTTCTACCCCATCAACTTCCAAGAGAAGAAGATATTCAAGATCCGAGCCTCAGAAACCAACCGGGAAGAGCAACAACGATGATGTGTTATCGTCCTTCCTAGATCTGGACCCATCTTGACGATCCAAGGCAAGACCGGCCCCGGAAATTAATTCCCTTTAAAGGGATTTGAGATGTTCAAGAAAGAAGCCCCGACCACCCCTGAGCGAGTAGTTTCTAACACCACCGATCAAGAAGATCTAACAAAAAAATTGAAGATTCTCCTCGTTCCTTTGCCGAGCTCCGACCAAACTGACAACTCCGCCTTCGACGCGTTGCTCATCCCCTTCGTCAACATCCTAGTGACCTTTGTGATTCACTCATTACTGATGTAGGTTTGCTTTTAGGCTCGATTGGAGACTGTTGTTCCGGTCTGAGATCAAGATAGTGATCGTGTGATCCCCAATGACTTCTACCGACAAAGTGCCTCCAGATTGTGTCTTGTTTCTGCTTTCCGGTTATTTCAACGTCTTGTTGGTGATTTCCAACCCGTGTTTAAAGCTTCCCTCGTCGATTAAGCCTTTTTTATTTTCCTTGCTCGGTCCTGAAACTTTTGTTGTTGTTTGCTTGTTGGTGATTGCGCCGATTTTTCCGGCCTCTCTAATTTTCAGGTTTAGTTGTTTTGAAACCTTAAAATTTTGTTGTATTAAAAAAATAACATCCAAATTTTAAATTCCAATTTTTTTTTTAAAATAAATTATAAATAAAAAATTCTATATAAATAACCACCAAACAAACCCTTAATTACAGTCGAGTGTCAATTCATTTTTGTATAGTTTTCTACATAAAATAGGGTTGAGCAAATTCCGGGCCAGCCCGAAAATTTGGACCGGACCGGGACGGATCGGCCCGGACGGACCGGACCAGTTCTAACCGGTCCGATCTCCGATCCAGAAATTTAGGATTTTCGGGTCCGGGTTAAATACAAGTGCGGTCCGGTCTGGCCCGGTTTATTAAAAAACCCTAAAAATTTATGTGGCACACAGACTCGATCAAACCGGATCCGGGCGGGAATCGGGCCGGGCTTTGGACAAAAATGATGCCCGGATGGGCGGGCCGAATCCGGGCAAGCCAAGAAAACGGGCTGGGGAGTCTTTTCCGGATCCACCCGGGTAGCCCGCATGTCTCATTTAGCCCGCGAGACAAGACAAATCTGTCATAAAACGAGACATATCAAATATTGTTTAACACACCATACCCATAAAAAGTCTTTTTATTACAAATGGTGAACATAGTTATTTTTACAAATTTGTCATAACAAATTTCCCACAAAATAACACAACATTACACAATTAAGCAAATTTCAAATAAAATTGAGCTGGTTGTCTCTTTTTGTTGCCTCCCGCGTAGTGCATACATCACATAATCACACCTTAGTTGAATCTTCTTCGTCGTCAAATTCGTCACAACCAACATCACCAAATTTTGTGTCTTGTGGGTATAAATTTTAGGTTGTTTAGGGTATAAAAGTTTATTTATTTTATATAATAATTTTAAGAATTTTATTATATATAAAAAATTATTTATTTTATTTATTTTTAAAAATTAATTCGGGCTTCCGGGCGGGCTATCCGGGCTAATGGGATATTATGAGTGACCGTATCCCTCCCATATAAACGGACGGGCCGGGCTATCCGGACAAAATGTGATAAATATAATAACCATATCCGTCTATTTATGTCGGGCGGACCGAGCGGGTGGGCGGGTCGGGGGCCCGCGTTTGCTCAGGTCTAGTGACACACATAAAGGATATAAACTGGTTTGAGATTTTTTTTTAGATTTGAGGTTTAGGGTTTATGATAAATTATATTTAAGAGTAAATTATATTTAGATTTGAGGGGGTTTTTTCATGTTGCTCTAGTGCAAGGATATAAATCGATCCAAATCGGATCGGATAGGTCCGGACCCAGTCCAATTCGGTCTCCGATCCATCATTTTTCAAGTTGCGGGTTCTGGTCCAGTCTGGGTCGGTTCGTTCCGGTCCGAGTCGTTCCGGTCCGATCCGAGTTTAGACCGATGCTCATAAAACCAAACACCTGCTGCTATACTTTTTTTTTTTGGTAATACCTCAGGTATTACCTCACCTATACTTTTTTTTTGGTGGAAAACCTCACCTATACTTTTTAAAGTGAAATTTTTTAAACAAGTCACAAATTTTCAGACGCTAACCCCGCCCTCCTCTGCCACAGCCGTCAGCCTCCTTGCCAGCCGCTAGTCATCGTAATCGCCGCGCCGTTGATAGATCTCTCTCCGCCACAAAGGCAACTACTATAATTATCGTCTCGTCTCTCTCGTCGCCATTAGAATTCGTATTTTTCATGTGCTTGAGTTAGACCTAAGTTTTGATTTTGCCATGATGCTAGTTTTATGTTTAATTTCCGTTTGGATATCGCTTGATTTTGGGGTTGCTGTGCTAGGTTATTGCTCTAAAGGCTTGATTTTGTTAGAATGAAATTCGTAATTTAGTAGAATTGATTTGTTGTTTAAGCTGTAAATTAACATCAAATTCTGAATATATTAGCGTGTCACATCTATTCTGTGGAGTGATGTTATCCATGTAGGTAAATATTCATGCGTATAATGATTCTGATCATCTATAACAATCAATTTCACAGCTAGGTCTAAAAGAGGGCAAAGGTCTTGGGAGACTCTCAATTTTAGTTTCATTATGAGCTGAAGTCCGATTGGGCAACAATGACAGTCAACAAGAGCTTTGTTCTGCTCATCTCAGGTTTGTTATATTAGTTTAGTAGTTTTAAAGTCAATTCCGGGGTTAGATTCATATATAGGATCATAGCTTCTAATTACATACACTATTTATCTGTAATAGCACAAGTTTGCTTGTTCCGTTTTTGATCGATTGACACTGATCTATCTCTATGATCTAATCTAATTTTTAATGCTAAACAGGGTTTCTGCTATGGGCAACTCAGCTCACTGATGCAGAGGTAACGGGTCGTGGTATGATGGAGCGTGGAATCAGTATCCATCTTGGGACGACACATTCAAGTGTTGCGGTGCACAAGCATCCGGGTCCTCCTAAGGGCTACTGCATGCCTTGGGAAAGGCGGTGTGCTGCATTGTCAAATTCTGACATCATCGAAGTCGTTACGAATGAGCGGGGTAGTAGGACTACACCATCCTGTGTTGCTTTTACAGATTCGGGAGTTCTAATTGGTGAACCGGCCAGGGATCAAGCAGCCGTTAATTATGAACGAACAATTTGTGGGATCATTAGGCTAATGGCAAAGAGGTAAGCCATGGATCGACCAACTAATCTCTCACTGTGTAGTTGATTTGATGCATCAATGTTTTTGATACATGTCGTATAAGGAATTTGCATAAAGCAACGCCTAGAGATAATGCCTTTGTTTTTACCCGGTGATAGGTTTGACGATCCAGATGTTCAAAGCTACATTAAGACTTTACCATACAAAGTTGTGAACATAGAGAATAGGCCTCATATAGAAGTGAAGTTTAAAAATGGGGAAACCCAAGTATTTAGCCCAGAAGAAATTTGTGCTATGATATTAGGGAAGATGAAGGAAATTGCAGAGGCATACATGGGGAACGAGATTGAGCAGGCATCCGTAGTGGTTCATCAAAGTACGTATCTAGATGAATGTTTACATTGCATATATATACTATGGTTTATTTTGACTTAAAGCTTATTGCAATTCACAAAGCTTAATCCATTATCACTTGCCATATATATGCATGGGGTCGTCTTGTAGGTTATTTTAGTAAAGAGTTACGGCAATCTATCTATGAAGCAGCCAAGATGGTAGGGCTTAAGGTTGTTAGTGTTAACCATTCTCGACATGCAGCCGTACTTGCTCGTAGGCGATGGGTTCAAGAATACTTCAGGGTTCTCGTTTACAATCTTGGTGGCACTGCATTTGATGTGAGCTTGCTAGACGATGATAATGGTGTGTTTGAACTCACGGCGGCTAGGGGAGACATGCATTTGGGAGGTCAGACATTTGATACGAGAGTCGTTGATTACTTCATCAACTTGATCAAGAGCAAGTACAACAAGGATATCAGCAAGGACTTGAGCGCTCTCGTAAAGCTAAGAATCGAATGTGAGAGGGCCAAAATATTATTGAGCAGCAGTGACCGAGTCATGATCAAGATAGATTCCCTTGCTGATGGAATCATGTTATTCGAGGAGCCTCTTACAAGGGAGACTTTCGAGAAGCTGAACATGGATTTGTTCAACAAAACAATTGAGTTAGCTAGAGAAGTCATGAACGAAGGAGAAGTCGAGAAAACACCCCTATACGAGATAGTTCTTGTTGGAGGAAACGCTCAGATTCCAAAGATTCGACACATGTTGAAGGAGTTGTTAGGTAAGGAGCCCATAAAGGATGTCAACCCAGATGAAGCCTTGGCTTTCGTCGGTACTCATGCATCTGGTATGATCAACGGCAAAGGGGATAGTAAGTAAAACAAAATACTGTATTACCTACCTCTCTTAATACCTTGTACATGTTTGAGCATGTTACTACATACATATATCTTGCAGATAGTAAAGTTTGTCATATGCATAAGTTCTTACAAAGCAGGCCGACATGATCTTGATGTATCGCATTCCTTGTCTGCGGGGATTGAAACAATTGGCGGAATAATGACACCATATGTGCCCCCCGGTCTATATCTTCCAAGACGCGTCTCACATTATGTCACAACCTCTCATGACGAACAAACTAGAGTCAAGATCAAGGTCTTTGAAGGAGAAAGACGATTGACCAAAGATTGTCACTATCTTGGAACACTTGAATTATCTGATCTTCCACCTGCTCCCAGGTACGTACGTACATATAACATACATTAGATTATGATCTGACAAAATATTGCAGTTTAATTGCTCTGTTTACTTAAAACTCATCATGTGCAGGGGAGTACCCAAGATTAAGGTAACAGTGGAGGTGGATATATATTGGAATATACGCGTCACAGCAGAGCATGAAGCATCCCAAAAGACTAAATCCATTACTATCCCGGCTGAACAGAGGTTTAATACTTTTGAAAAGATCAAGCAAGCACGCGCAGAAGCCCATAATTCCTATACAGAGGACATACTGGAGAAGACGAAAGTCATAGAGGCGATAAAGATGTGTACGCCTCGAGCATATAGCATGGAGTTTACCGTCATCAACGCACTTGATTTTGGCGCCCACTGTAGCCTAGATCATACTAGGGTTTCGAATATATCACTGATCAACAATATATAATCTTGAGTAGCGTCCTATGACGTGCCCAAGAAAACAGTGTAGTTAATTTTTTTTTTTTTTTTTTTTTGATAACAAGAACTAACTGAAATAACTAACCAAAATTTGAAGCAATACAAGGAGGAAGACTAGAACGATGAAAAAACAACGCAGGAGTCCCAAAGGGCAGAGAACGACCATACCTAGCACTAGAATCCGCTAAAGTATTACAATTACGAGCAATCAAAGAAAAGGAACAAGAAACAAAAGAGTCAGAAACCTCTCTGATAAGCTGCACGAAGGCTGAGGTTGAAGTTCTGTCCAGAGAAGCAGAGGAAGAAGAGCATCCCTTAGCAACAATAAAGCTGTCCGTGAAAACCAAAATTCTCAAGGCACCAAATTATTGAGCAGAAGTGAGGCCCCAAAAAACAGCTTTCGCTTCCAGCAGATCAATTGACATACTTGGTTTTGATCGCTTACTCCCAAGCATGACAAGTGATCTATTGGAATCAAACAGAACGAAGCCTAAACCAGCAGAATCAGGAGACATACTTGCATCACAAAAGAGACTCAAACAAGGAGCATCAGAAGGACCCGAAACTTGTACAACAGAAAGAGCATCAGAGAGAACTGAGGCATCCAAATTGAAATTGAGGTTGCGGGTGGAGCAAATAGGAGACCTCAAAATGCTGCAAACATTCTGATACACAAACTGAACAAGCTGAGAGCAATTTCTGACAGGCTCATTGAAGATTCTTGCATTTCTGTTTAGCCATAAAGCCCAGATAGCTACAGACCATAGCTCAACTAAAGAGTGGGAGAGAATAGTGTGGATGGAACACCACCAATCCCACAGAGAAGAAGGATTAAAAGCTATAGCCTCATGAAGTTCAGGAAGAAGCCCCCAGAAGGATTGAGCAGCAAGACATGCTTTAAATATATGCAATTCGTTTTCATGTTTTGAGATACAAATGGTGCAATAGCTAGATTGAACAATCCTTCTTCTCTCCAAATTTGAAAGACATTGAAGCATACCTTTTAAAGCTCTCCAGATCAAGTTCTTTGCCTTGGGAATAATTCTCATATTCCAAACTCTTCGCCACAGATGAATCTGATCACTTGAAGCTGTAGAAGAAGATTCAGCCGTTGTAGAAGCTTGAATGATCACCTTGTAAGCTGATTTTACTAAAAAAGCTCCATTCTTCGTATGAAACCATCTTCTGAAGTCTGGAGCAGAATCAGAAACAGGATGAAGGAGGTCAATCACTGAAGCATCAATCTCCAAGACTCTTGACTGAACTTCAGATGTTTTCCAATCCATAGAATTCCAATCAAACAAATCAGAAACTCTAAGATTTTTTTCATTTGACCATGGACAAGAGATTAGAGAAAAATTAAGAGGTCTGGGAATCCATTGATCACTCCAAAATCTAATAGATTCTCCATTGTCCAACTCCCAGTACATCCCTCTTTTGATAACCCATATAGCCTGAAAAAGACTTCTTCATGCATAACTTGGTCGAGAACCAAGAGAGGAATGAAAAATGTCATTAGAGGGGAAGTACCTTGCCTTTAAAAGCCTTGAAGAGAGAGTGTCACGGAATTCCAGGATTCTCCAAACTTGTTTAGCTAGCAACGCATCATTGAAAGCAGCAAAATTTATGAATCCCATGCCTCCTAAATCTTTGGAAATACACAGTGAAGACCATTTAATCCAATGGATCTTCTTCTTCTGGTCCTGAGAACCCCACCAGAAAGAAGCTAAAATTCTATCCAGTTCCTTGCAAATTGTAGAAGGAAATTTAAAACAACTCATAGTATAAGTTGGGATGGCTTGAAGGCAAGCCTTAAAACAAATTGTAGAAGGAAATTTAAAATTCTATCCAGTGTAGTTAATTTAGATTGAACACCTTTGAATCAGTATCGAACTCTCGATCTATGGAAGTTGGTACGCAAAATTATTAGAAGAAGCCGTATGAGGAACTTGTTCCATATCCTCTAGCAAAGTGTGATGAATTGATAGGTAATTTTTTTCTTTTTTATTTCTTGTGAGTTGCAACCAACTAAAACCATCTTTTAGCCTTTATTCATTCACAATAAAAATTTAACATCTTTTAGCCTTTAAGCATTCTTTTCTTATGAAAACCCAATGTGAGTATACTGTATATATGTATCTTATCATTTGCCTTTATGCTGCTTGTAGTTTATGTTTTTTACCATCCTCTTGACGTTTCACATTGATGTTCCGCTGTTGGTGTTTCACCACTAAACCTTTGTTTAAATTAATTGCCAAATTTTCTCCATGCAGACTCGCTACGAAGAAATCATGTCTGATCCAGTCTATCTGGATGGTATCTTGGCAGAGGGAGCTCAAAAAGCTGCTGATATAGCAAATGCAACTGTCAATGATGTTTATCAAGCAATGGGATTCATTACCAACATCTGAGAGTAGGAAACCAGTATCTGAGAACACAGACGAGACATGTTTTCATTTTTGGCATCATTACCAACAAGATTTAATTCATCACTCCATTTTTCCTCAAAGGTTTGTTCTGTTCTTCCATGTCAGTATATCACGAATTATTTCATCATAATAGGTTTTCCTCTTGAGACTCAATTTATGTTTTAGTCTGAATTGCGCTAATGATAATGTTATTTGTTTTTCATGCCCTTTTGTTGGAAGACTCTTTCAAGCGAACAATTCAATCAAATTAAGGTAGGACAAGATTGGTAACATTAATGGATTTAAATAACACAGCAAGGCAATTAGATTACTGAATTACATGAGCAGACTCTTAATTCATATATTTTTTTATTTTATTGAACAAATAGGCAGACTCTTAATTCTTATCCTGGAAGTATACAGTCATCTTCCTCATATGCTTTTGGTCGATGGCATGAAAGCAAGGCAATCACAGTTACAAGTCGAGTAGCCAATCCAGAGGTTTGAATAGTCAAAATGGAGAGATCCGCCTCCAAGTTAAATGTAAACTCCAGCGTACGGTAACTTGGTCTATCGGCTCTATGATAGCATAAAGCGTGGACGGACGGACTTCTTCACACGATCCAGGACACATATTGTCCATTGCAAATATAAACACACCACCGGATTCTGCTTCCTGGGTCAAATTGGTTATTAGGGATCCTGCAATAGTGATGGAATTGACTTTGAACCTCAAGTGGCGTGCTTTCTCCCCAGAGAAAAGTGTCCTTTTTAGGTGGCTTGGGGAAGCAGACTGAGAATCTGCTAACGTCTAGCACATTTTGCAGCCCCAAAGCTCCTATGACGCCGACATGGGGACTGGTCTTGGCTAGAGGAGTCCCAAATGCCATTTCAAATTGCACAGTGGAATTCGGGTCATGGCGGCCCGTTTGCTCCGCTTTGAAGATCCAACCACACCAACGGAGACCGTACCATCACCATATTGGAGTGCCGGCGCCGCACTGACCATTGGGGACATCCGTCGTACTTGGGTCTCCTCTTTTGTAATCGAACCAACTAAAACGGCTTCCAGTGTCGAAAACTGTACATGGAAAATAATGTAGAATACTCTAGCATCATCGTACTTAAAAGTGGTAGCAACAGAAACTGGTTTGAGCTTACTTAAAAGTGGTAGCAACAGAAACTGGTTTGAGCGTTTGGAAGTGATTCTTTATCTTTGTGATATACACTGGAATATACGCGTCACAGCAGAGCATGAAGCATCCCAAAAGACTAAATCCATTATTATCCCGGTTGAACAGAGGTTTAATACTCTGGAAATGATCAAGCAAGCACGCGCAGAAGCCTATAATTCCTATTCAACAGTTCGTGAAGACGTCGAGGGTCAACAAACCCTCGACCCGGATTTACTTGGAGATTTGTTTGTTTTGGGGACATTCTTAACAACTTCCTAGTCTCTGGCTTCGCGTAAGACGGGGTCTCTGGCTCCACGGTTCAGTTCTGATGTTGATATTATTCGTCCACACTTCTCCAGATTGTATATGGCTGTTCTCGAGCTCCGACAACTTTCTCATACGTCAAATCCACCTGAAAACGCCCCGGAGATGGCCTCCTGGGGACGGGACGCTCAAGTCAGTTTTCTATACGAAGAGCATGTATATATATATAGAGAAAAGTTAAGGTTGGGAGGTTTACTATCCCGTCGAATTACCTTGACCGAGTACACTCACCCTTTATTTCCTCTTTTATTTCATTAGTCAGGCATAGGGCTTTTTAGTGGCAACTATTCTACGAAAGGCACATTACTGGACTAACATATACTTTCTAACATTCAAACAAGACATCAAGCAAGTATAGATGATCCCAAAAGCTATGTAATCTACTCGTATATCAAGCAAAGTACTAAAACCACTAGACTCCCATGACTCGCCTAAGTGCAGCTATAATCTGTCGTATAGCTTATCAATATGTATCCGAGCTAGCCCCACAATGCCAAATTTCACCAATATGGTACAAGCCTAAAACTCTAAGTTTATTAGTTATTAAGTGTTATTCTGAGTAATATGCCCGTTACTTCAACCACATAATTCTATAGTCTTGCTAATTAACTACTTAATCTTGCAAGTATGAGTGTTGCCAGCAATATACTTAGTGGCTAATAGTCAAATCGCAGGTGGCATGAGAAATGATGGGGCTGCACATGAAATTGAGAAAGTAGAAACTTCCTGAAATGGCGATAAGAGCGGGAAGAGGAGGCGTACCATGTCACCGAAGGCACGGGAGTTGGAAATGGAGATTTGCCATGACTGTGAGGGTGAGATCCTCTCCGGCGGGGATCGGAGCTTCACCGACATCCTCGCCCATTCAAGCTCAGGCCGGAGCCTCTCAGTGAATCGTCGAGGCTAGAGTGGGAGGCGGCGACAGGGCCGGAGATGATGACGGATTAGACCGGAGAGACGCAGGCTAGGCAGGAGAGGGCAGGGTCCGGGATGAATTCCACGGGCAGTACTCGTCAACCGTCATCATCGCCGGAGGATGCGAGGTGTCGTCTGTCCTCGCCGAGATCTCGCTCTCGTCACTTTCTCCGTCACCTCCTTTGGAGCCTCCGAGAGCTTCGTCTCTTCCCCTCTACCTCAATCGCAGGTCACTTTTCTGAAGTCTTGCCCCATTCTCGTCACCGAGCTTCAGAGAGCTTCGACTCTCTCTCCCCAAATTGCGGCTCTCCTTTCTCCGAAGTCCCCCTCTGCAAATCGTGGCCACCGAGCCCTTTTTGTTCTCACTTTCCTCTTTCATCCTAAGGCTTTGGGCCTTAGCCCTTTTAATGGGCCTTTGGCCCAATTGATTTCAGCCCCCACAGTCAACACACATGATTTTGGTGCGTACTTTAGCCTAGATCATACTAGGGTTTCGAATATATCACTGATCAATAACATATAATCTTGAGTTGTGTCCTTTGAATCAGTATCGATATCTGTTATGTAATCTAATTCTAAGTTGTTGTGTATTGAACAATGTTTTGGTTTGTTACAAACATTATAAGAGAGGTAGACTAGTATTCAATGTAGAGACTAAGGGGTAGCTGGCTAGCTGAGTCATTGAGGCACATGTGGGCTCGAGTGGCTTGACCAATATCGGTCATTGTCCCCTTGAAACTTCACATGAAGCTCCGACGCAGCATTGGGCCTGTTTTATCACTTGGTATCAGTTTCATTTGTAATGGGCCTGTTAATCCATGTGGGCCTTCTCTGCTATCTAGGCTTGGCCGAATTGGAAGACGCTAGTCTTCACTGGTGAAACAACGCGTTTGGTGATTTTGGAGTTTGGTACTTAAACTCCTATGTTGCCCTAAACGCTACCACACTTCTTGTTGCTCCCTTCCTTAGCTGCGATGGAAACCCTAGAGTGTTCTCTTCACTGAGAGCAGAACTCTGACTCCTCCATTGTTACTCGAAGTTGTAGCTTGAAGCTCGAGAGAAGATACAAAAAGAGAGAAAGAGAGATCGAAGAGCCTTCGCTTGGGTGCAAGCTTTGTGGTTGTCCTTCCAGGGGACATTTCTTATCTCGTCTTCTTCTTTTGACATGTGTGCCTCTTCTTCTTTTGTGTTGTTTCCTTTGTTTGTTCTCTGTGTGCTTGTTTGTAACCGAACTTATTCTTAACCGAACTTGTTCTTGGCCCTGAGTTGCCTAGTGGTTAGGGTGAGTCTCCCCTCCTAAGGACTTCGCAGACGTAGGACCTTGGTCCGAACTGCGTAAACAACTCTGGTGTTCAAGTTTGTTTACTAATTCTTTACGTCTTAATTGTCTAAACATTTAATTTAATTTGAACGATTGAGGAAGATTCGAGCGGATTTGGTTTAACAATATCTATGGAAGTTGGTACGCAAAATTATTAGAAGAGGCCGTATGAGGAACTTGTTCCATATCCTCTAGCAAAGTGTGATGAATTGATAGGTAGTTTTTATTCTCTCTGATTTGTTTTGTATAGAGCTAACTTTAAAACCCAACCTGATATGTTCTGCAATAAAAGGCCTTATCATTTCCAGGGTGTGATTCTTATCAACAGTGGGGAGATGGTGATAGAAAGTAGGGAGAATCTTTGGCCTCTCCAATCAAATGAAGCAAACGTGTTTTTGTGACCACATCTGCAATATGCTCCGCCTTCGAGCAATCGACAAGGAATAGCTGCACTCTAAACGCGAATACCGTACACGAACAACAAGCACTCTACTTGTGCACAGTAAACTTTTATGTAACATTTTCCCATTTGGTACGCCGAAAGAAACTCTCAAAACCTTAACAAGTACGTGATAATATAACTCCACATCTTCTCACAAGTTGTTAGCATCTGCTATATAAATATCATTTTCTTTGGGTCCTCATACACTCTAGTTAATTAGTGTATACTGTATACTATACTTTTATGTAACATAAAAGTCGTAAGGATGGGTATAAATTAACTTTTTATCGACTTTTTCGCATGGTAACCCCGAGGTATTGCTTAATTTGCACGATACATTAAAGTTTGATATATTTCGCGTGATAATACAGAGGTTTTCATTTTATTTGCGAAATACCTAAATCGTGAAAGCTGTTTTCATTTTTTTTAAACCCAAAACTCCAAAATCTAAAATCCTAAACCCTCAAATCTTAAACATAAACCCTAAACCCTTAAACCTAATTTTTTTTAGAGTTTAGGATTCATTTTTTTTTATAAAAAAAAAACGAAAACCGTTTATATTTAATGATTTAGATATTTCACAAAAAAATAAATTTGTTAGTGTTATTTGCGATATTTTGGTGTTATCCGGTGAAAAAACCGATTTTTTTTCTTAATCTATAGGGATAAACCGTTATAAATAGAAAGGGCAATCAGACTCGTGATTATGGATTGTCATGCGTGCCCGTGAATATAAATTCAATCATTTATCACTTTCTCTATACTTGTATAGTATGTGTGTGGAGTAGGAGTCGGCATTGTTGGAAGGGCGATCGTTGTCGATCTTTGCAGTTTAGGAACAAGGAATAAAGCAACATTTTGTATGATTCGGTGAATACTTTTCTTTGGGAAATTCTCTGACACCCTCAAATAGATACGTACATATAGATCGAGAGAAGTGCTACGTATACAGCATTTGCAGTTTAGGAACAAGGAATAAAGCAACATTCGGTGAATACTTTACTGGAAGGTTTCTTTTCTATCATCTATGTCATGCATGTTATAGTCTTGGCTTTCTTTAACTTTTTTGCTTGGCTTTTGTTTTTTACTGGTCTTTCATGGAGGAATAATGGGCTGGAAAGATGAGGCATTTGATGCACGCACTTAGATCTTGGAACGATAAATGAATCTGATGCAGCAGCGCTAGTCGAATCAAATCGGTAATTATTTGGATGGCGTTAATTTAGGCTCAAATCATATATACATGTGATGGGTAGTTTTACAGGTGTTAATCTGATGCCCATCCTAAAATTCTTATGCATGTCTAGCTCTGAGGCATTCTGTCAGGGTTTTTCGATCGACTTTTGCATGCTGATAGAGCGGTTGAAATATAATTGTCTCACATCTAAAATTAGATCATAAATTATCTAGTATATAAGATTGATGCGTTATTCCTTCTATTGTCAATTGATTTTAGGATGGAATTCTACTGAGCTTATGTACTAGACCTATCTGCGTCTATGCGTTCGTATCCATACGATCCCGGTCTATGGGTCTAGGACTTTGACAAGAGCATTTCTTCAAGAGACAGATTTCGATCATGGCGTTACAAGCATAAGTTGTACGTAAGTATTAGGTATTAGTTTTTAGCTAGGTTAAAATGTTAAATGGAAACGTACAACGGAATACAAACAAATCAGGGAACAAAATTTTCACCATTATTATTTATTACTGCGCGCGGTCGAGGAAAGTTTCCCAGCGAGAATCAATAAAATTGTAGGCCGGATTAGCTATCCATTTTAGGGCCCACATGGACGTACGTACTGAGTTATAAAATGAATATAGTCACGATATCTTACACATACAAAACAAAATTTGGAACTCGTAACGTCTCTTAATTAGACCTCCTTATACGGGACACGTTACACCAATATTCATACGTATCTACGATGTTAGTGAATTGCATTTTAAAAGGCTAAAGGCAACTACCATTTACAAAGGTATTAACTATTCTATCAGAAGACTAGAAGTAAAATTAGATTTGTACAAAAAAATACTCTTCTGTCAACAGACAAGAAACAAGTTTAAGAGCACACGACAAGCAACAACAAAAAACCCAAATCAGAAGGACACAACAAGAAAGAGGCCAGCAAGGGCCAAGGGATTCTAATTGATGCCAAGCGCAGAAAACCATCGTTGAACGACATGGATATTACTATCAAAAACTGTAACAGAACGCGCCTTGATGTTGGAAAGACAGTGGACAACACAAGCCGAGGCAGTGATGGAGCGGCCTTCAAACACCTTCATGTTGCGGGCTTGCCAAACATAATACACAACTGTGGTAAACGCAAGCAAACGGAGTCGGTAGATAAAGCTCTTTTTACACTTGCTGACCTGAAGCATACGGAGCCAAGCATGGAGGCAATTTAACTTGCAAGTCATACATGTCCAAGACATTACTGAGGAGAGGACTTCAAATGAGAAGCTACATCGAAACCAAAGATGGCGAGTGGTTTCGTCATGAATCTCACAAAGGGCGCAGGAGGTAGCTTGTAGGAAACCAAACCGAGCGAGCCTAGCGCGGGTGGGCGCTCGATCTCTACCAGTCAACCAGGTTATGAACGAACAACGAGGGATATTGGCAGAACTCCAAACAATGCTTCCCTAGTGCAAAGTATCTTTGCACGATCTAAGCTCATCATACAATGATTTCATGGACAATTTGATTGGTGAATTGCACCACAGCACAGTCCACTCAAGGGGGTTAAGTCGTGATCAAATAGGCAAGAGAACATCACGAATGCTTAGGAATTGCTTCCATTGCCAACAATCAGAGTCTTTCTTAATGTAATCCCAGATAGACACCCCCTTCAGAATACAATGCTTGATCCAAACCACCCAAAGGTTATTCACATCTCGATCAATTTCAATCAACCAACGAGCACAACAAGCTGTATTCCAAGACAGAAGTTCCTTAAAACCAAGACCCCCTTCCCTCTTTGGTCTAGTGACATCCTCCCAAGCAACCATGCACTTTCTAGAATCAGAATTACCACTCCAAAAAAAACTTCTAAGGAGGCGTTGAATACGGGAAATAACAGCAATAGGGAGAAGAGTGGATTGCATCCAGAAATTGATAATACCTGATAAAACAGAATTGACGAGTTAGACCCGACCTGCATAAGAGAGACTCCTTGACATCCAAGAATTGATGGCTCCTTGAATACGCCCAAAAAGGCCATGGTAATCAGCCAAACATAGCCTTCTGGAATGCAGCGGGATGCCGAGATACTTAATAGGAAAAGTGCCTTCCTCAAAGCCCGTGACCTGGAGCAAGCTGGCCTTGTCTTCAAGGTCAACCCCTGCGAAGAAGACCCTAGTTTTCTGGCAGTTCACACGAAGGCCGGAGCAATCACCAAAGGCATCAAGTTTCTGCTTGGAAGTAGAAATAGAACTCCTATCACCTCGACGGAACAAAAAGAGATCATCAGCAAAGGAGATGTGAGTAAGGTGCAGCCTTTTACAATGAGGATGGAACTTAAACGAAGGCGAATCATGAATATCTGATACTGATCTGCTGAAAAATTCCATAGCAAGAGCAAAAATATATGGGGCAATGGGGTCGCCTTGGCGAATACCCCTCTCCCCCTTGAAGTACCCAGCAAGGCAGCCATTGAGCAAAACAGAGAACGAGGGAGTGGTAATACAACTCTGAATCCAACCAATAAATTTAGGTGGGAAGCCAAACCCGCTGAGAATTTGCAAGATAAATGGCCAGCTGAGGGTGTCATAAGCTTTCCGGAGATCAACCTTGATTGCACAACTTGGGGACATATTGGCACGACTATAGTGCTTGACGATGTCGCGACAAATCAGAATGTTGTGAGCTATATTTCTACCCGGGACAAAGGCGCCTTGTTCATTCCCAATGATGCGCTCAATAACAGACTTTATCATGGCTGCCAAAACCTTTCAGATCGTCTT
This sequence comes from Rheum nobile, assembly GCA_027886185.1. Taxonomy (NCBI): domain Eukaryota; kingdom Viridiplantae; phylum Streptophyta; class Magnoliopsida; order Caryophyllales; family Polygonaceae; genus Rheum; species Rheum nobile. Next base: position 1,673,213 of record WOAB01000616.1, on the reverse strand, counting down.
GTAAATGACATTGCAGCAGCTAATAGGTCTGAAGTCACCAATGTCGTTAGGGGAGTCAGATTTAGGGACAAGGGCAATTGCCGAATGATTGATCTGTTTCAGGATCCTACCAGAACGGAAGAACTCTTGGACAACAGCAATAAAGGAAGAACCAACCCGATGCCATGCCTTCTTAAAGAAACCACTACTAAATCCGTCAGGGCCTGGAGATTTGTAGCTCGGAATAGAAAACAACGCAGCTTTGATTTCCGCAGCAGATATAGGAGATAAGAGCAGAGTACTTTCCTGAGAGTTCAGAACAGCTCCTCTGTTGCAAATAGAAGCATCGATATCTTGACTAGGAACAAAAGTACCAAACAGCCCCTTGAAGAAACCCACAGCATGATTCTCGATATCATCAGGGTTGCTCAGCCGAGTTCCTGCATCAGAGGTGATGGAATGCAAGCTGGAATCACACTTCTTTTTGTTAATTGTTGCATGGAAGAATTTGGTCGGAGCATCACCATCCTTGATCCACATGATTTTTGCACGTTGCTTCAGATCAGAGGAGACTTGCTGATACATGGTACGAACCCTCTGAATAAGGTCATTCTCTCGCTCAATAATTTGAGCTTGCATGGGGGAGGTTTGGAGGGCGGTCTGGACAGCAAGCAATTTATCTTCAAGAGCAACAATTAGAGAAGTGATTAGAGTTCAGAATTCTGAGTTCTTTCTTGAGGCATCTAAGCTTCAAAATAAGTTGGAACATTCGACATCCACGAAACCTCATTGACCACACACGGTCGACAATCGGCCCAAATTCAGAATGGTTGGTCCAGATATCACGAAACCTGAATGGGAACTTCATAGGATGATGGGGAACCACTTTAACAATAACTGTGGAGTGGTTAGAAATGCGCCTATTCTCAAACACAGCAGTGGAGTTGGGGAATTGAAGGAGCCAAGCAGCATTAATAAGGGCACGATCAAGCTTGCAACAAATTCTGTCATCCCCAGATTGGCAATTAGTCCATGTGAAAAAGTTCCCCCTACTTGGAAGGTCAGCAAGGCCAGTCGTGCTAAAGCAGTCTTGGAGCTCGTCTAAACACCTCACTTCACTACCAGTGCCATGAATTTTCTCCCCTTCATTAAGGCAAGTGTTGAAGTCCCCCAAAACAATCCAAGGGAGGTCATTAGAAGCTGCAATCTGATCGAGAGCAGACCACAAATCTCTCCTCATACTTTCCTGGTTGAAGGCATAAACGACAGTGACCAAGAAAGACGTCCCAAAACTAATGATGGTGGCAAGGCAGTGAACAAGCTGATCAGTGATCATATACACCTGGATATCCAGATCACGAACTCTCCAAAACAACCAGATACGACAATTCATAGAAAAGGGTAAGTTGCTAACACGGTCCCAATCTTGCAAAAAATTGTTAGATATACTATTAAAATTCTGAGCACTAATCCTGGTCTCCAAAATGCCAAAGAGGCTGACCTTATTAGAATTCAAAAAAGAGCAAATAGCTTTTCTTTTAGAGGAGTGGGAACAACCTCTAACATTCCAGTTACAAAGGGAAAGACTATCCATGAGAGGGAATAATGGAAGCACAACTTCCATACCCAGAAGCGCCTCCTTGGAGAACAACAACAAGCTTACCACCAAGCTTCTCAATATTCACATTCTGCCCAGGAGAGTGTTGCGGGGAATCAGACGCATAAGAAATCACAGAGGCGACATCTACACCCCCTTTGTCGCAGATAGTATTCCCAAGGCTAGGGGAAGGAATCACATTGCCGACTAGATCCTTCTCACCCAATCCATCAAAGTGTTCGTCCGTCTGACCAAGCTGGGGAGGAGTCTGAGCAGGCAGGGGAAGGGGGCCATTACTAGCCTTAGGAACCCGTCTAATTTGTATCATAATTATCGTGATATATATAGAGCTTATTATTAATGAAAGTTAATACAATCATGATTAATTTTATAAATATAGGATATCCATCTAACTTTTACTTTATTAAAAAATAAATTGGAAATATATACATAACAAACAGTTATAAAAACAAATTAAACTTACAAAACGGATGATGATCGAAATGGATAACACCCTCCATTAATTAGTATTGTAGATGTCAAGACCTGGAAATTAATTAAAATGGTGAAGGCCAGGGAAATTTGTAACTAGCTAGCATCACAATACTGAAGAAATTAAGAGATGACAATGACTTTTGAAAAATAGCTAAAGATGAAAGCGTTACAGGGAATTTATAAAAGCATAGTTGGATCAATCAAAGAGGAATCCAAGCATGAATACAGAATGCTCTGCCAATATCGATCGACAAGTGTCCTCCCATTTTTATGATATCCCCTTGTCTTTTCAGTTTTCACCACACACATGCGCGCAGCTATATAAACACCATGCAACACTCCTTCAATTTGCAGCTTCTCGTATAAATCCTTCTCATTTGCTCCATCTTAATTTCCACTTAAATACATACGGAGTATATATATATATATATATATATATATATATATATATATATATATATAGTAAATGCAGGTACAAAATGGACGCAAATAAACTGCCCATCCAACTCTCCACCAGGAAGTCTCTCTTTGATCAGGTATATATATCTCATTTTTACTACATTTTCCATGTACGTCCCTTTCTTAAACTCTACTAATTAATCAGTAAATATCCCTTTCTTAATTCATATATATGATGATGTACTGTTACAGAATATATGTTAAGTTCGTATTTTTCTTGGGCTATTAATAATAAGGAATGCATCTTTGACGACCAATATTTAGGAGTTTGACCGCGGTCCCCGTGCGTCGTCACAACTAGAGAAGTGAATATACCTTATATACAAACTTTATTCCTACAGGAAAAAGTTCCACGTAATGATTAATTGAATATAATCTTTACAACTTGATCATAAAGTTGTAATTAGATATATATATATAAATATGCGATACATAAACAAGAATAGTACGTAATTGAACGTGACAGATAAGAAAGATCGGCCGCAAACATTATAACTTTAAAAGAAGCTCCTTCAATTTTTTTTTTGGGTGAAGATGACAACATGAAATATCAAATCATTAGATTAATTGGATATCAAATCATTTTAATTACTCCGTCGCTCATAAATCCTCGAGTAGCTCTTATATTTGTCGCTCAGCTGGCTTTTAAGCTTGGCTAAATTATCTCCTGCATAACATTACGTTATGATGTCTAATTTCTATATAACATATGATACAATTACTAATGTTGCAGGGATATCTTGATGAACAATTCGTTGAGCTGGAGAACTTGGAGGATGAAACGAGTCCAAATTTTGTGGAAGAGATTGTGACCTCTTTCTACACTGATTCTGTTAGGCTCATCCACAGCATTGAACAATTACTGTTAAGTGACGGTTATATATATTGCTCCCGTTGTCGTTGGTTAATTAATTAGTTTCAGTACTTGTGCATTTAAATTACTGAATGTTATTTAATTACTAAACTGTACGTGGAATTTGCATGGATGTTTAAGCAGGGCCAGATACCCTACTGACTTTGGCAAGCTGGACGACTACATGCACCAATTCACGGGTAGTAGCTCAAGGTATTTAATTCAACGTACTAATCAATTATTTAATTTAAATATGAATGAAGAATTATCGCAAATATTTTGCAATGTATCATTCATAATTATTGAACATATTTGGATTTGTTATCTGTATTGAACATTTTCTAACTAAGGCGGAATTTTAATTGTGCAGCATAGGGGCTAAGAAAGTGACATATGAATGCTGGAGATTCAGGGAATTCTGCAGAGATAGAAACCTTGAAGGGTATTCACCCAACACTTGCATCGCTCCTGTACTTGGAATAACTAATGATATTTCAGTCTCAATTTTGTTCTTATAACTAACAATTTAATTCTTTGAACGTATAACGTACATGCATGTAATTTACACCACCTATATTCTTATAACTATCAATTAACCAAGTTGGGTGGATTAAGTTAAGGTGAAGTCACTTAAACTTTGAGTCAAGTATGGGTAGTTAAAGTGGGGTTGTTACAGGTCAAGTCGGTATTCGGGTCTATTCAATGCGTTTTAAAGCTCCATTTTTTTTATAAAAACGGTAGTTATTAAAATAGTTTGACAAGTTAAACTTAAATATAATTTCTCTATTTTCTTTATGATGGCCATTCCAACAAAATGAATCAAACTCAACTCGATCAATACAATCGGATGTGTGTTTCAATCAGGGTGGGCTGGATTTTGGGTAAAAATTTCCCGAATCTCATAACACAATACTCTCTCGATCTTAAGAAATAATTAAGTTGTATATATTGATATAATCTATGTAAATAACCTTTAAATATTGGTTAAAAATAATGTGAGTAGTTATTAGATTGTAAATTTTAAAAATTATAATTTTTTAATTTGATAATTATATTTTTAATAGTTGTAATAAAGACTAAAATAACACTAATTTATTAACGGAATGAGTATTTCACTTGAGAAATTGGTGCTTGATAGTGGTTAGTGCATGCCTATCTATAGGCTTTCCGTCAAATTAAAGGATAAAAAAACGAATCTCTCTAGGTCAAAATGATCATGTTACAGGGTTAACTTGGTTAAAATCAAAATTACAATAATGTTGTGGGAGTTTAAGAAATCATTCTGATGATCTTGATTGTTTAATGTGGCAGGTGCATCAAAACTTTTAATGTAGTGAAGTTAGAGCATGCAACTCTGAGAAGGAAGCTGGAGGCTTACTTTCAACTCTTCCGAGATAGCTAGATCGCCCGATCGATTGAGTATGTAACACTTTATGTTACGTACGTACCTTTCGGAGATAGTGTACTAACATAACATTTTATGTCTTAAGACACTTTTAACCCCATGTTCCTATAGTATAATTAAGGAGGGGCCAAAAAATAAGTTAGGTTACTAGGGAAACAAATAAGATCCATCATCCATGTATGTCATTGTCAAGAGCTCTGTATACGCGCGTTATTATTAATACTATATCGGTTTTTCTAATCTATGTTCTAAGGGTATAAATTAAGAATTTCTATTAAGGAATATCAATTTTAAATAAAAAATGATGAATTTTTTTTTTTAAATAAAATTTTTTAAAAAATTAACACATAATTAAAACTTCTTATATAAGAGATCTTAACCTATATCTTTAGGGCATAGATTAAAAAAATAGATACTATATATCTATCACTTTCATATACAATACTGTACAAATTAACTGCTATACGTACCCTTTAATTTGTCCCTGTTTTGATTTCTTCTGTTTTGCCCACATTTAAAAAAAAAAAAAAAAAAAGAACGAAAAAAGGAGAGATTGATGTATATGCACGGAAAAGAGGAAAACAAGGTTGCCTTTTACGGTTAATTATGACATTGATGGCCCAAGCATGCTATGATTACCATCAAAGAATTAAAGGAAAAAAAAAAAAAGCATACTCCCTTCGTTTGGTTTTAATTAACGTTCTAGCAAATTTCAGACAAAATAAGGAATCAGTTTTTTTTCAAAATTGATTAGTGACTAATTACTGTTTTATTATTGCTCATAAAATCTAACAAAAAAATTAAAGAAAATCAGAAAATCAAAAGCTAAGTAAATCTCATCTGCTTATTAGGAAAGAAAATCCTAAAATGCCAAAATAAAAGATTCAGCATTGCCGGTAACAAACACACTGCAAATTGATGAGAAAGGTAAAAATGGAGCCAATTGAAAAGTTTAAAAACAGTAATTAGTCAGCATTGCCGGTAACAAACACACTGCAATTGGTTTAAATTTGGTTGAAATGGTCAGTTGGAGCCAATTGAAAAGTTTAAAAACATTTCATGCTCACTATACGTAGAAAACTAAGTTACTCCATCAAAAAAGAAAACTAAGTTACGGTGAAATTACAGAATATTGGTTCAAGTTGTCCATGGCTTCACTAAGCAACTTTGATCTAAATTCCCTTTCAGATCAAGATCTTCCTTTTGATTTAAATCAAGTCCCGTTGTCGGTTACATCATCGTCTGGAAGTGTTCTAGTGCTTGATCTAAATGTGGGTTCAAACGAAGAGGATAATGTGAGTATTGAAATAAGTCTCGAGGGACTTCACGAAGATAATGAAGAGCAACCTTCGATCGCTGAACAAGGTAAGTGAATTATACGAAGTAGTTGGAATCAAGATTGTGTCAAAAATTCTTTTTCCCAGAGTACTGTTTTTTAGTACTGAAAAAAAATACAACGAAAGCGGTTTCAGCTATGTTCTCGGTGCCCTTAAGATCTGTGCAACGAGTTTGGGAACGTGCCAAAGTTACCCCGGTTGGAGATGTTGTTGATGTGAAAAACGAAAGGGGAAATTGCGGAAGAAAGAGAGTTATGCTCGATCGTGATTCTATTGTTAATGTACCTTTGAATCGAAGAACAACTTTAAGGTCACTTGCTCAAGCTTTGAATATCAGTCATTCAACTCTTCACATCCGGTTGAAGGAAGGTCTCCTCCGACGTCACTCAAATGCCATCAAACCACTTTTAAAGGAGCAACACAAGATAGCACGACTCGAGTTTTGCATATCCATGCTGGACACTAGTAGTTTGCCGCATGCGCCAATTTTTTTTATATGTATAACGTTGTGCACATCGACGAGAAGTGGTTCTATATGACGAAGAAGTCAACAACATACTACTTACACGAGGAAGAGGATGATCTTGTTCGTTCTTGTCAAAGTAAAAATTTCATCGGTAAAGTAATGTTTCTAGCTGCAATTGCGAGGCCGAGATTTGATGAAGAAGGCAATGAGGTATTTTCTGGCAAAATAGGCTTGTTTCCGTTTGTTACTAAGGAACCAGTCATAAGACGGAGCATAAACAGAGAAGCTGAAACCTTAGAAACAAAGCCAATTACGTCAGTAAGGAAAGATACTATACGATCTTACTTAATCCATAAGGTTATTCCGGAGATTCGTGCTAAGTGGCCAGCCGAGGAGTTAGGTGAAACAGTTTTCATTCAACAAGATAATGCTAGAACACATGTTCGACCAGATGATGAAGAATTTGTGAGTGTCGCTTCACAAAGTGGGTTCGACATTAAGTTGCGTTGCCAACCAGCTAACTCTCCTGACATGAATGTTTTGGATCTGTGATTTTTTAACGCTATCCAATCATTGCAGTATAAGGAGTGTCCAAAGACAGTTGATCAACTCATTGGGGTTGTTCAAAGAGCATTCGACGAGTACCCAACACAAAAGATCAACCATGTCTTCTTGACTTGGCAGTTATGCATGAGGGAAACCATGAGAGTTGAAGGGTCCAATAATTATAAAATACCCCATGTAAACAAAGGTAGGCTAGAAAGAAGTGGCCATCATGTAAACAAAGGTAGGCTAGAAAGAAGTGGCCATCTTCCTACACAAATTGATTGTGACTATGCCTTGGTTGAGAATGTTATGAATCGGTTAAGAACAAGGCACGAGCAGACGAATGAGTAAGATCATCTCTTTGTATGACCTTGGAAGGGACCTTTTGGCATCCTGTTGGTCAAGCTCTCCTATTTACATGCTGAGTTCGTTTGTGCTCCCGGAAACCACGTCCGTCGACAAGACAACCGGCCTGCTCATCATCTGGCATCAATTTGTCATGTTTCACCTATTTATACGGAGTTTCTCTTTTCTGTTTTTGTTTCTACTGCACTGGCAGAAACTATTTCCTGTTTTTGTTTATACTGCACTGGCAGAAACTATTTTCTGTTTTTGTTTCCAGGGCATTTTTTGTGGTAATGAAAAACTGATGAGACACAAAAAGGGCCTAAACTAAAAATCTGTTTCACACCAATTCCTTGGTCCAAACAAACATCAGGAAAACTGCTTCCTAAAATGCTAATGATTGTCCTGTCACAAGGGAGTTGAGGCCATTGTTTGTACTGCTTTGTATTGTCCATGGCATGCTGATGGTCAGGGGAATTACAAAAGACCTCTTAGAAATTCAAAGGTAGCCTTCATTCTGTAGTATTAAAATTCTGCTCAGGATATACATAATCATATTGCATTTGCCATGACCATCATTCTAAATCACAGAAGACCTCTTAGAAATTCAACCTTTGTGGCAACATCATTCTGAATTATATATGCTGCAGCAAATGATCCAGATCTAGAGAACAATGTTTTCTATCCTACAATCCCTAGGAAATAAATTAAACTTGCTTATAAAAATGACAAAGACCCTTGCAACTCTATTACACAATAAATACAATGCTAGGGAGGGTGAAAATGCAACCATAGACCATGAATAGATACAACAAGGTCTACAAAAATCAGGTCTATATCCTACAATCAGCTGGCTTAGATTGGGTCTATGTAGAGTGCAGTTCCCTATTTTCAATTGGAGAGTCCAACAGTGTTGGTGATTTTAGTGTCATCGGTCATTTAGTGTAGTCGGGATTCGCTCAAGACTTAAGGAGCTCGTTCGGCGCATGACGAGGTTCGGGGGTGCGGAGTGCACACTCGTATGCATGGATTCGGACTCGGAGTTACGTAACGTGTCGGGGTTCAAGAGACGGACACTGTGAGGGTGATTTCCGGGGTCCTAAGGGTGTGCACGGTTTGTGACAAACCGTGCACCATGGACCACAACCGTGCAGAACAGAACAGAGGCCGGATTTGGCCATTGTAAGGCCGCACGGTTTGTGGCACGGTTTGTCACAAAACGTGCGGTGTCCCAGAACTCGTCTTCTGGCTTGTTTTGGCTCTCTGGAGGAAGGCACGGGAAGCAGAGCACTATGAATGATCGTACTAATGGGCTTGAAAAGGGACATGTAAAACGGGGATCATCAGGACCTCCATCCTCTGGGGGCATCTTCTTCATCTTCGATCGAATACCACCATCGACGTCAGACACAAGATCTTCATCTGGTGCTAAATTCAAATCAAATTTATATGGGACATTCAGTTTAGCATCCTCATCCGGTGGAACATTCATGTCAAAATTGTGCTTAGTTTTGAGATTATCATCTTTGTCTGGTTGCAAGTTCAAATCGAAGTCCAATTCCTTCTTACCAGAAAAGGAAGTCATAATCAGTTTTCTCAAGCTTCCTGCGAAAAAAAGAACCAGTTAACAGCAAGACCCACATAAACCTTAAACCAAATACCTTAGTCAAAATTTTACTCACCTGCTAGGCAGATTGCGATGAACTTTCCCGAGTGCAAATCCCAATACCGATTTGATTGATTTCGATTCAACGAACCCCAAATTAGCCTCTCTAGTCTCTCCCCTCTCTCGATCTTGTTATCGACCCTTGGCATTCGTCTGGGCTTCTGGGAGAATTGAAAGAATCACCGGTGGAAAAACCTTCCTAAAAGCGAATTGAACAAATCTTCCATTTTAGATATTGGCGGGTGATGAAATGGCTTCAAATCTCTACGGCGGGAGAGACAAAAAAAAGATATGGGATGATGAAGGGAAGCACTTAACGTAAATCCTCGAAAAAAGGGAAGCAGTGAAATTATGAGAAATCAAAAAATTAAAATAAAAAAGTTACTATACAGTACTCCGTATTAAATATGAGGGCAAATCTGAAAAATATTGGTGAAAAAATCTAAAACAAGAATTAAAACCTATCAAAGACCTAACCCTAGAACGTCAATTAAAATCAAACGGAGGGAGTATTAGAAAGGAAGTCTTTAAAGTATTTCCATAATGATATTGTGTGGTTCCACTTGTAAATCTAGATTGTTATATATGTATGCTTTATTTATAAATTAGATAAATTTAAGCTACACCTCAAAATTTTCGGTTTACAATTACCTGCTTTTTTAGTATGATCCTATATGTGTTCTACCGTTAGATTGATTTTTATATTAAGTATTAAAAAATAAAAATAATATCTTTTTTATTTTAGTTTGGAAACACATTAGTCATTTATGTTGTATCGGAGTCTACACTAGTTTATCATAATTTTAGGGTTAGATTAAGTTGAGTTGAATGTTTTTTTTGTTTTGTAAAAATCACCAAAAGTAATAACAACTTTCACCAATTCATTAGAAATAGATTCAACTTTTAAGTCAATCAAAAAGAATCACAACTAACAATCCATCAACAAAAAATAATACAAATAATTTTAGGTTGGAATTTTGGCTAATTCGATGACAACATGACGATACATAATAAGAGATCTTGTATAAAAGAGAATCATTTATCACGTCAAACTACGAAGAGACATCGAATACACGTCATCGAATTAGTCAATTTTTCAAATGAAAAAAATTATAAAAAATTATTTGTATTATTTTTTGTTCATAAGTCAAAAGTAGGGATTCTTCTTGGTTGATTTGAAAGTTTGGATCATTTTTGGTCTATTAGTGAAAGTTGAAATTATTTTGGTGATCTTTATTTGTTTTTTACTTGAAAAAAATTAGTATATATCTTGTGTCAAGCTGAGTTAATAATATTTCACATTATTCATAAGTTGACAACTTTTGATTAAGGTGCTACAAAATATACCACCTAAAACATTTCAAATCAATGGATTGGACAATTTCTTCGATTAACCTCGTTATGCTAGATGTTTCAAAAGGTTGAGAAAATATTGAAGCTATTGAGTTTGGGAGGGAAATGAACAAGTGTGGGTCGTTCTTCCACCATAGATGGCAAAAGTGCAGCCTCCAAAGTGAAATGATGGTAGTGGTGAATGATGATAATTAATGCTAGCCATCATCACTTCCTTAATTTCTATGTGTTCAATGAACATCTCCATGTCCCTTCTTTGAAAATGATTGATAAAAAAGATTCACTAACTAAAGAGCTCACAATGCAATAATTAGTCCAACTCCAATCTTCCTCACTTATCTATCATCACACTAATCTCTATTAAAAACAAACTAAACTAATAACAATATTCCACCTCGCAATCATGAGATTTCAGGTTTAACTTCCAAATTAAAACCAGCCTAACTTTAACTCAAACATTGAACATAGATGAGTAAATGAACAATGCAAACTAATGACTCTTGCAAGCTGCCTTGGGTCCCTTGTTGACCCAAGACAAGTACAAGTCCTATCAAGAAGAAAGGTAAAAACCCAAAAGTGATCAAATGTGATGTGCTTAAGTTGACTTAAAGTGACCCATTTCTATAACAAGTTGATTTTAATGTGAGAATCTCATGAGCACTTCTTTATGTTACCCATAATTAGTCATGCTTGATTGAAAAGATGTTTTTGCCAAAGTGGAAGGACTAGGAAACCCACTAACACTTTTACTCCCCCTACCCACAAATCATAGCCTTTTAAACTAGACTTATATACATCTGCCAAAGTCCATATCTCTAGCACCCAAAACTAACACTCATCTCATCTCCAAACCCTCTTTTCTTTTAGCATTGCCAATAAAGGGTCTCTTTCATTTGGGCATTTTCCTAATACCTTGAAAAAGGTTTTTTTTTGTGTGTGATATTGTTGTATGATCATGAAAGGAAACCCTCCAATGTTTGGTTTTGACATGAATGAAGATGACCAAAGGGTTTCAAGTGACAAGCTTGAGCTAAGGCTTGGCCTTCCTACAAAAGAAGAGGACCCAAAAACCCTTGAAAAGCCTGTGAATTTGGCTGAAATTCAAAGTGGGAAGCTGTTCCAAGCACCATTAAATTGTGGGTCTTTTCCAATCTCGTCTTCTTCAGCTGATCATATCAAGCTTCAGCACCCAAGCAGCTCAGTTAATCTGGCAATGCAATATTCTGGAAAGAAGGGTGGTTGCCCTCCAAATGCTTGTGATAATTCCTCTGTGAGAACAACTCTTCCCAATTGCTCCCAGAAGAGGTATTCTCTCTTATTCCTTCAATCCATCTCTACTGTTTGTTTTTCAAAAGGATCCATTTGAAACTGCCTTATATGATGCCTTTTGTGAGCCACTGTGACAAGGCTGCATAGATCTTATTGTTGTCAAAATGGTTCATTCAAATCTTTTAGTTTTAACGGTCAAAACAGAAAAATAAGTGAGGGAAAGTACTATTGGAAATAACAGCCTACCTCATAAGAAACTATTAGAAAACCAGTAGAATATGATCTTTCTTTCCTTCATTAGACCGCACCTCTATCTGATTTCTGTTATAATTTTTACCCATTATAGTTCATCCTTCATGTTTCAATCAAAATAACCTTTAAACCTATTTCAAAATGACAAAAATCACCCTTTTCCGCAATTGTATTCACTCAAAGTACATTAAGGTAGTGGTTTTGATATAAAACACATGATACATTGATACTGACAGATTAATTGATGAAAATCTATTGATCGAGTTTGGTCTTAAAAAGTACACGTGATTTTCTGATATTTTTCTTATTAAATTCAAATGTTTCCCGGGAGCTTACAAAACAGGGGAATTTTAGAAAAAAGGGCTTGACATAAACATACTAATGAAAAAATAAAAAAAGTCCATCAACGTGATATACTACCCTTTATTATATTCCAAAATCCGATGTGGGATAGAATTCCAGCATTTGGGGTTGAATCTTTTGCTATAGGTTTATACAACACCTGAGTCCTGATTAAGCTTTGTACTGCAGGACTGCACCACCGCCTTGTGTGATCGGGTGGCCACCCGTGCGCTCGTTCAGGAAGAAGATCACAGCCAGCAGCAGCTCCCTGAAGCTTTGTCCAGATCTTGCAACAAACTCCAAAGAAGAAGAAGAAGTAAAAATGGCTAAAACCAATGACTTGTTCGTTAAGATCAACATGGATGGTGTCCCTATTGGTAGGAAAGTGAACCTCAGAGCACACACTGACTACAACTCCCTCTCCTCTGCTGTTGATCAACTCTTCCGAGGCCTTCTTGCAGGTCAAAATTCATCTCTTCATGTGTGTGTAGCCCAAGTTTAGAGTCAACTTCATAAACTTAGTCCTAAAACAGGGTTTTTTTCTTCTTGCAAAACTTATCAGTCACCTATACTTAACTATGTTAACCCTTTGATGGCTGATTGCTTATGTTATAGCTCAAAAAGACGCCTCCTTTAGTAGCGGAAGTGAGATCAAGCTAGAGATCACAGGGCTATTGGATGGAAATGGAGAGTACACTCTTGTTTATGAAGATAATGAAGGTGATAGAGTTCTTGTGGGAGATGTCCCTTGGAAGTAAGTACTTTGATATCATTTTATAAAGTCAACAAATAAGGGTTTCTTGGGCAGTTTAGGGATAAAATCACAATGATTCTAGGTTTATAAAGATTTTTTAACTTATAATATGTGGAAGTGTGACAGAAGTACAATAAGGGTATGCTGGGAATCCAGAGATAATGCATTAAAATGACAATTTAATGTAATTTGATGCAAAATAATGCAATTTAATATATTACTTGGGGAATCCAAACGAATCCTTATTATACTTATGTCGCACATATTATAAGTTAGAAAATCTTTATAAACCTAGGATCATTGTGATTTTCACTATGAGTTTCAAAGATGCTAAACCACAAGATAAAATTGTTTATGTGCAGCATGTTTATATCGACAGTAAAGAGGCTTCGAGTGCTGAAGAGATCGGAGATCTCGACTGAGTAGGCGTTCGACTACACCGACGACTACATGAAGCTATCGTGGATATAGGAATATACATATACGTCGAATTTGCTTTGGATTTGTCTTGGTTATAGAAGTGGGTTTGGTTTTCTCTTTATATATATACTCACTGAGTTTGGTTTGTACTTTGTATGAATGAATTATGTAAGACTTGGCTGTGTTTTGGGGAGGTTCTTGTCACAAATTTGAGGCTCTAAATCAGAGCTTTGTACTAATTAAGGCCTAAAGAGGCTATATTGCTTTGTATTGGGATGAGGATTTTGCACAAGGTGTTTGAAATTCCTGGTCTAATAATAGTTTATTTGAAAGAATAATTCCTTGTTGAAATGGTGGATCAAGGTCTTTGTTTTCTCTTGAAAAATTGTGATTCGTCAATGGGTCAGTAAGTATTTTGGGCTTGTTGGGCCAAATGTATATTGTGAAAACCCATTTACGGCCCACCATAACCACTAGACCACGTCATTGTTTTTTTTAATAATGAGGCCCAATACGATTAATGGGTTAGAAATTAGAATGATTGTTACGGATTATATGCGTGCCAAGAAGCATTACTAGGGATGGTAACGGGGCGGAATTCCCCATTCTTCGTGGGGAATCCCCGCTACGGGGATAGGAACGGAGAATTTAAACGGGAGTAAACGGGGATAGGGTGGGAAAAAATTTAAATTCCAAGCGGGGTGGGGATAGAGGTCCCTATCCCGTTCCCCGTCCCGTTCCCGGTAGGAAAACCTGTGAGAATTTCCGTCGTTTATAATATTTTTGTGATTTTCTTAACCTTAAATCTTAAATTTTATATTATTTAGTCCCTAAACCTAGTATCTTTTAGACGTTAAATCATAAATCTCAAATTTTTTATACCCTAAATCGTAATAATATATAAATTTAGATAAAATTTTAAAAAATTATTTATAGTGAAACGGGGACGGAGAAGCGGGGTCCCGATAGGGACAGGGAAAAATTTTGATCCCCGTTCGAGGGCAGGGACGGGAACTAGGGCAAAAAACGGGGAGAGACTCCCTGCCCCGAACCCACCATGTTACCATCCCTAAGCATTACTATATACTATAATTAAATAATACATCAAAATGGGTATGACCACATGATCGAACATATCCCACAGTGAAAGGGAAATCATGATTTGTAGACTAAAAACGTGTGGTGGATGTATTAGTCGTAGGTCGTCTCTAGGAAGCTACTTTGCCATTTTCTCATTCGATCTACCACATATTGTTGTCGTTTGGTAAGGAATTAATTGATCGAATTTGGGTCGTAGTATGACATGAGATAATTCGAAACTTAACCAAGCAAGATTATTAGATTTTGGGGTAAGAAACCAATTGGATCTGAACTGGTACCAAAAACTACTAAACCTGCATATATTCAATGATCATCCAACCCAAATTCAATGTATATCCAAGTCTTTTAGACGCATACGTAAAAAAGTTCGAACTCAATATATTCCAGGTTTGATCTTTCAACAAAATTAATCGTACACACAAAGCTGGACTATAATTCAATGTACTGGAAAAACTGTAATGTTCATTGACTTTAAACAAAAAAAAAAAAAAAAAAAAAAAAATTGCATATATATGACCGAATAACTTGGGCCTTGATTATGTTGATAGTTGGAAGTGGGTCATAGCTATAGGGTAGACTGTAGTAGCGAGTGTTTTGGGTCCATTGGATACTTTAAGAGTTTTCAATTAATAAAATTATAGATTTTTAGGCCTATTGATTCTTTAAGAGTTTTCAATTAATAAAAGAGATCCCTACTAGTTTTTATATATTTTTCCTATCCTCTACTAGTTTATTTTATTATTTATTTTTTCTCTCTTCTTTGTTTTTTCACTCTTTAATTTTTTTTTTTTTTGGAATTTAGGGTTTAAGGGGTAGAATTTAGGGGATAGGGAGTAGGATTTAGGGAAAGGGGTCTATTTTTACTAAGGGTCCATTAATTTAAAAAAAAGTTTATCAAATGGTCATTTACCTAACTCACCGATAAAATTACCTCCTACTAGTTTTTATGCATTTTTCCTACCCTACTAGCTTATTTTATTATTATTTTTCTTTCATCTTCTTTGTTTTTTCTCTCTCTAAAATATTTTTTTTGGAATTTAAAGATAGAGTTTAGAAAAAGAGAGTTAGTTTCTTAATAAAAACGTTGTACATGGTTGGGCAGATAAGTTGGGATTGCCTGTGGTGTTCATCATTGGAAGTTTGAAGAACTTGGGATAAGGTTTTTAGATTTGTGGGTGGGGGGGTTTACAGTGTTCATAGTATGGATGACGGATCCCATCAAATGGCAGAGGGTTAAATTGGAAATATATGATGAATGATTGGTTGCACAGTAGGAGGTAGTCATGCTGACTGGCGTAAGTTTATCTAGGTGGTTAAATTGAGTTAACATGAAATCATGTGGTTTTGATGCTCAAAGTATATCGATTAAAGTTTGGTTAGCGTGTCTGTGGGGGTTAATAATTCAAATTATGTCAGCGGACAATGGACGCGTAAGTAGGAACGTGTGAATGTGTATATACATACAAAAATGCATACCATTACATATCAAAGTTCATTTATATTTTCGAAAGTGTATCAATATTTGAGTGTATCATGTGCATAAATTTGTATTTACACATAGTATATATATATATATACATAAATTAGTAAAAATCCTAAAAATATCTTATTTTTTGTCAAATTTTCTAAAAATATATTTATATGTATATAAATTCTCATCTACCAAAATCACGTAGATACAAATATAAATCTATATATATATATATAGCATTCACACATAAGCCTCATTCTCAAGTGAATCTTAATATGATTTCATAATACACCGAATAGTCGTCTAGTCTTTGGATTCTTCTTAAAAGGGATTGATCAGCTGAGATTAAAATTGTTCATCTCATTATGCATTACAGCATTAGTGCATACTCGTCCGGGCCAATACATTCTTCCGCCGAGTGGGAAAACGATCGATCAGTCCCCTACCTAATAAATTAACGCAGTGTATTTTACAAAGTTGTCCTCATTTTCTCCAAATCACGGGAATTGTCCTGAGGTCTAAAAGTCCATAGTCGTTGTTGAAGGAGTCAAAAGTCAGCAACGTATTTATGAATGTAAATCGACGTCACGTGCCCAAGAAATGTGACTTGTCTGCTCAAGAAAAACAAAAATAAAAAGAGTAACGTGGGAAGTGATTAACAAAGACATTTTCGGTTTCGGCCATGTCTTAAGTATAACTTGGTTGGCCAATGAGATACCACATGATCTTGAGTTCACCTAGCAGCATACTTATAAGAATAAGATTTCATGATATTTTACTCACGAATCAGTATCCCACGCCATTCTGATTTTTGACTGTCTAATACCACTCATAGTTGCATCTATATCTAACCCAAAAAACTTATAATGAAAGCATATTATGACCATGGTAACGTTCCTGTACCGCAGAATGAAACATTCACATTCGGACCCAAAAAAATACAAATCACACTTTTTCCTATCAAACTATGATTCCTATATAGTATAGTAAAAGACTAAGATAATTAGTGGTAGACTCGTAAGTCGTAAAAGTGAAGGCCCACAAAGAAAATTCCCAATACACGCACCAATTTTTTTATATATAAGAGTGTCAAGCATGTGTGCTTGTTATACTCAGTTCCTTCCTTTCTTAATGTATTAACTTGTACATACTGACACTTGACAGTTTGACATTGTCCTCCCGCCACAAATATCCTCTGAAATGACAAAAATACCCCTCTACCTCCTCTTCCTTCTCCTGCCCATTACGGCAATTTCAAACTCACTCAACTTCCAACGGTCGACTCTCCTATCCATCAAGCATCGTTGGGGGAATCCATCGGCCTTATCCTCATGGAGTCCCGCCACGTCACCCTGCTCCTGGTACGGAATCCAGTGCTCCACCACGGCGGTTACTGGAATCACACTCTTCAGCGCGGGAATCAATTTCACGATCCCACCTTCCATTTGTGACCTCAAAACCCTAAAAACCCTCAACCTCTCATGGAACAACGTTCCCGGCAGCTTCCCAACGGCTCTCCGCGGCTGCTCCGCCCTCACCATCCTCGACCTCTCCGCAAACCTGTTTGTGGGTCCCATCCCTGATGACGTGGACAAGCTCCTCCCTCCTTCCCTCCAATACCTAAACCTCAACGAGAACAACTTCACAGGAAACATACCCAAATCCATTGGAGCCTTGAAAGAGCTAAAAACCCTTTATCTCACAAAAAATTCATTAGATGGGATTTACCCATCTGAAATCTCCAATCTCTCCAAGCTTGAGGATTTGCAAATAGATAAAAACCCTTTTAGTCCCATGGCCTTGCCATCTGAATGGGGCAAATTGAAGAGCCTCAAGATTCTTATCATGTCACAGTGCAATTTGGTGGGTTGGATTCCAGAGAGTTTTGGTGGGTTGGCGAGTCTTGAGCATCTGGATTTGGCGGGAAATGGGCTTGTGGGTAGGATTCCAGATGGGTTGTTTATGCTCAAGGGTTTGAGTTTATTGTACCTAAATGACAATAAGTTGTCAGGGGAGATACCCAGTTCAGTTCAGGCACTGAATTTGAGTGTGGTTGATCTTTATGACAACAATCTGAGTGGCACAATTCCTATGGGTTTTGGTAAGTTGACAAGGTTGGTGGATTTGAGCCTTTTTCGTAATAGATTGTCTGGGGAGATACCTGCAAGCATTGGGCTTCTTCCTGAGTTGGAGACTTTGAAGCTGTTTTTCAACAATTTGTCTGGTCCTCTGCCTCCGGAGCTAGGATCACACTCCAAGTTCCGGGTTTTCGAGATTTCGGGCAACCGTTTTTCGGGTCCTCTTCCGGAGAATCTATGCTCTAGAGGTGCCTTGATAGGTATGTCTTCAAGAATTTCTACGGAATCACATTAGTGGTTGTGTTGTCACCTTTTATGTGTGAATATAGGAATGGTATGAGATGTTGCATTATTAACTCTATGATAACAATTTAGTATATATGCATAACAAAACCACAAGATTGATAGGGCAAAGCAATAACCTGGTGAATGAGATTGTGGCTCTCTTCTTTCAGGGATAGCGGCGTTTTCGAACAATCTAAGCGGAGAGATACCGAAATCGCTCGAGAAATGCACCTCCCTAGGCACACTGATGCTCTACAACAACAGTTTCACAGGGGAGATTCCTGCAGGAATCTGGACTTTGCCAGCTCTTTATAGCTTGATGTTCAGCTTCAATGGCTTCACCGGTCCCCTCCCCGATCGGATCGCAGAGAACATCACTCGTCTTGAGATCAACGACAACAGGTTCACCGGCCCGATTCCCAATGGGATAGCCAGCTGGACGATTCTCCAAGTGTTGTCAGCAGGGAACAACATGCTTTCGGGCCCGCTTCCGTTGGGACTGACAATCCTCTCAGGGCTTCAAACTCTTTCCCTTGAAGGAAATCAACTTTCTGGGGAGCTTCCCTTGAATGTAAACTACAAATGGCCATCTCTTAGCACACTTAACCTTGCAAGGAATGAGTTTTCGGGTCAAATTCCTGGCGCTATTGGATCCTTACCGACGCTCAATAGCCTTGACCTTTCGAGTAATGACTTCTCTGGTAAAATCCCAGATCAATTTGAGCAGCTCAAAGTGATCAGTTTCCTCAACTTGTCTAACAACAAACTGTTAGGGAAGATTCCATACTCGTTGGATAGCGATGCCTTTGCAAATAGCTTTCTAAATAACACCAACTTGTGCACATCAGATAAGAGCCAACTCCTAACACTGCCCAGATGCTCGGGTTCATCGAGCTCCATGTCGTCTAAGCGCCTTTCACTCAAGCACTTGGCCATGATCCTTGCCCTTGTTCTGATCGTGTTCTCGGTTACCTTATACTTCACTGTCTTTGTGATAAAAGAAACCAAAAGAAGGAAGTACAGATACGAGCTGACGTCGTGGAAGTTTACCCCTTTCCACGCGTTGGAGTTCACAGAAGCCGACATCATATCGAGCTTACACGAGCACCATGTTGTAGGATCTGGTGGGTCAGGGAAGGTGTACCGGGTCCAAGTAGACGACTCGGGTTACTCCGTTGCGGTAAAAAGGATTTGGAACAATCATAAGCTCGACAATGCTCAGTTCCTGGCGGAGGTTCAGATCCTTGGAGACATTAGGCATGCCAACATAGTGAAGCTTCTGTGTTGCATCTCGAGTGAGAAGTCGAAGCTCCTTGTGTACGAGTACATGGGAAACCAAAGCCTCGATAGGTGGCTGCACCCAAGGAAGAGGTTGGAGTCAGAGAGTAGAGGAGAACCTTTTCATGTTCTTGATTGGCCTACGAGGTTGAGAATTGCCATCGGAGCAGCACAAGGATTGAGCTATATGCACCATGATTGCGATCCTCCAATTATACATAGAGATGTTAAATCAAGCAACATCTTGCTTGATTCCGAGTTCAATGCCAAGATTGCAGATTTCGGGCTTGCCAAGGCGACCATGAAGCAAGGCGAGCTTCACACCATGTCCAACATTGTAGGGTCTTTCGGGTACTTCGCTCCAGGTAAACCAAACAAAACTATTCTCCATGTGTTTTGAATCCAAACTGTAGACATTGTATTGAATCCTTTCCGTGTGTTTGGCTTCGTCCTCATAGAGTATCGTTATACGAGAAAGGTGAACGAGAAGATTGACGTGTACAGCTTCGGGGTCGTCCTCTTGGAAATCGCCACGGGGAAGGAGCCGAACGGTGAAGACGAAAGCTTGAACCTGGCAGAGTGGTGTTGGAGGCATTGCTGTGAAGATAGGCCAATCCTTGATGTGCTCGATGAGGAGGCGGTGCAACAAGACTACCTTGAAGAGATGAGTATTGTGTTCAAGCTAGGGATAATGTGCACCTCCCCCATGCCTAATACGAGGCCGTCAATGAAAGACGTCGTGGAAGTGCTTCGTCGGAGTACTCAACTCGGGGACGACTCAAGGAGGCCGAAGACGACGGGAGCCGATCATGTCATTGATTTCTTGTAGATGAGATTCTAAGTAGAGAGACAAAAGGGTGTTGTAAGGCATAACTTTTCTATAGATGATGTAAAATATCACTTACTCAAACCACTTTTTCACTGTTAACTCTCAAAAAAGACCCTTAATCAGACACAAAATGCCTACTTTTACGGCTTCTAAGAGAAACTCAATCGGTAACTGATGGATCTTTGCCAAATAAACATGATCAGAATACCATTATCAAAATGTCATGGAAATTTCAGTCAACTGAATTCAAAGCAAAACGACAACTGTCAACTAACAAACTCAATCGGTACTCTTTGAGTTTACTCAGTATGAAGCTTCTATAAAACCTATACCATGTTAAGGGTCGAGTTTATCGATCCCAAACCAATTTCTTACTATATAAGAATAAATCGGGTTAGATTAGAATCAAAAGTTCCAGCCTAAATCGTACCTGGGTTTCAATCAAACACAACTTTAGCTTGTCTCTTTTGTTCAACATCTGATGGAATTAGAAAAGCAAAAGACTTCGAAAGACAAGGATGGATAGCAAATTAGCAATGGACCTGTAATCTCAAGATTTGATTCTCAAAAAGCCATGCCTGAGCGCTAAAGAGTGAGTCTAAAAGAACCAGAAAACCTCTCATCTGTGTTTCAGTTCATTGGCTTGCTGTGATTCTCCTTTCACCAGAAAAGGTAGACGGAAGAACAATGGAAGGATGAAGCCGAGAGCCAGGCAGAGGACAGCAAGGATGACGACTGGCCAAGCCTTGTGGGGAAGTCCCAAGAGGAGCTCATCACACACTGCATACACCAAAAGGAAAATGAGCTTATTAGCATTCATGCCAGAAACTAGGGTATTCTTATAAATACCACTCCGAGATATAGTCAATTTTTTGTAAGCCATCATGTTTTGGTTTAAAAAATAAAACAACCCACTGTTAATGTAATTTTGTTTAAATCAGTTTCACACTCTTCATTTATATTGCGTCACTTGTAAATGATTAATAAGTGATACTTGTTTTCATCAAGAGAGATGTAGCTTAGGCTTGAAATATGCCAACCACGAGCTCAAGACAACAGAGCAACAATTTAGATGTTCAAGGAGGTGAATGTTGATAGTTGAAGAATGTGGTTTTAATTAGAAACAATAGAACTAAATGTGGTTCACTGAAACTTTTATAAAATGTGATGGTTTTCAAATCCCCTATTTTAGGGGTGGATTTCTCAAAAAAATCCCCACATCTCAGATTATGTAAAGCAACCTTAACAACATTTCTGTTATCAATTTTAAAAATGCACATAAAGGAAGAAAAAAGAAAGACAAGGATCAAGCTATGGATGTCTTCCTAGCTCCTACCATCCATGGCTGCAAATGAAAACATGTTCCATAGCATATGTTTTTTAATGTCAAAAGGAGAAAGAAAGTAGTGTAGATCACACATGTCAGATGAAAAACCAAGTTCATCAACACTTCAGCAGAACAAATAACATCGACATCAAATTTATGGGACTCAAAAAGTGGCAGTTACATATTATGCCTATAATGTCAAACAAGAGATTGAATATACCTATATTGAACAAAATCGTCTCTCTTTCTTGGACACCAGGAATTGCGACAATCCCTTCAGCCTCCACACTCACAAGAACAAAAGTTCCCCCCTAAACACGACAAACAAAAAAAGCTTAATTAGTGCTTTGATTACTTCATTAAAAAGTGCAGAGCATGAACAACTGCAAACCTGATCATTGATGACGTCAAGAGACTCGGTCTGGAATATTAACTTCTCGGTGTTCAGTAGCTTCCTTAGATGATTTGTCCCCAAATCAGATTCACCTTTTCTCAATTGTAAGGTAAAAGTAGCTGGTATCTGTCATTTAGAAAGGAACATTCTTCGGTGTCACTAGTGACACACAGACAGAAATACATAAACAAAACGAACTCCAGATTACATACAGAAGCCGGATATGATATCTTCACTTCATACCAAGAATATGGTTTGAGCCCTTGTAGTTGGTAAAGTCGGGACCCCAGTTGCAATGGCAGAGTTTCTTTGTACAGCTCCTCTCCGACTTGTAAGGCTCTGTTCTCCATCCTACAAGTTATTGTTATTCATTCCGTGTTAATAGTACAGCATATTTGTAGCTACGGCTACCATATAAGGAGAAGAGGCAAAAAGTCTACTGAAAGTTTGCCATTTCCCATTCTCCAAACTCCATTTTTTCAAGGATGGATCAGATTTACATGTTAACTTGGTTCAGTATCAACCAGTCTCATAAAAAAAAGAGCAATGAACTGAATCTAAATGACATTCTTGAATGTGAAGCACGGATATCTATTTGGATCTTCTGCATGGGCAATCTTTACATGTTAATTTCGATAAGTATCAACCAGTTTTAAGATGAAGCTTAACTGGGATGAATTGAACCAGAATTCAAAGGTGAGTACGGAACCTGGTCTCGAGGATCCGGTTGAAAATTCCAAAACATTGACAAAACACCAAGAATCAGGTTGAAGTTGATTCTCATACCATCCAGGTTTGTATGAGTATTAGGTTTATGTAAAACTCATTTCTCAAACCCTCATTTCATACCAATATTTCCACATAGACTTCGTTAATCCCCAATTTCCAAAATACTTTGACCTAATGTTAAAACTAACCAGAGAAAAAGCTCAGTTTTGGAATTTCAAGCAAGCGCACATCATTAGCTTTCCCATTCTGACTTGTTTCAATTCCTTGATAATATCTCAAAGCCAAAATTCTAAGAAAAACATTCCCCTAAGATTTGGAGCAAACTATTCAAAACACACATAATCAAAGAAGCGGAAGCGAGGCCTTACTGACCTGATGCCATGAATAAAGGGCAAAGTGAGTATAGCAATGGCGAGAGCGCTCAGTAGACCAGAAACTTGACGACCCAACAATAAGCCCATCGACCTAATGGGATCTATTGAAGTATCCCACAACTATAATTGTTGAAATTCAAAGCAAAAGCGAAGTATATTCCTCCTTCTCAGATGGGAGATGAGCACGCCTAGGGCTGTGCATCCGGTCCGATGGACCGGAATTTTTATAACCCTTGGACCGGAGACCGGACCGGACCGGTATGATTCGGTCCGGTTCCGGTCCAATCCGGACCGTAAACATATTTTTTTATTTTATATAAATAAAAAATTAATTATTTTTTCTATTTTTATAATTATTGTGTATAATATTAGATAATATATTTTGTTATTTATTTATATTTATAGTAAAAACTAAATTTTAATAGTGTTATAAGATATTATAATATAAAAATAAATTAAAAATAATAAAAAATTGGTCCATCCGATCCGAACCGGAAACCGGTCGATTTGGACCGGACCGGAACCAGAATTTTAAAAATATGTGGACCGGGAACCGGACCGTAATTCCCCCGGTCTGATCCGTTTTTTCAATCCGATCCGAATCTGCATAGCCCTACGCACGCCCGCTCAAACCTTAAATTTCCCATCAATAACCTTCATTTTAAACTTCAATTTTTATTAATATATATATTTATTATTTTTGAATTTTAGAAACAACTTTGATGGTAAATTATAATATATGTAATCAAAAATTACACATATTAATACAATCTAAGTAAATACTTTTTATTTATTGGTTAAAAATAAGATAAGTAGTTATAAAATATAAATTTTAAAAAATTATAATATTTTTATTTAATACTTAATTTTTTTAATAGTTATATTAAAGGCTAAAATAATAATTCTTACTTAGAAGTTTATACTTTATGGGTTCATAAACTGGCATCAAAATTATTCAAATAAGAAGGAAGAAATCGAAGTTGACAATGCCACATTAGTAAGGGTTGAGCAACTTCCGGGCCAGATCGGAAATTTAACCGGATCGGACCGGTTCTAACCGGTCTGGTCTCCGGTCCAGAAACTTAGGATTTTCGGGTCCGGTCCGGGCTAAATATCGGTCTGGCCCGGTTTATTAAAAAATTCTAAAATTTTATGTGACATACCTCTCATCTCCATCAAAACTTTATATAAATTATAGGTTTTATGTTATTAACAGGTTGTATGCAAACTATGACACAATGTCATGTCATTGCAAGTGCAAGGTTTTATCATCTATGCAAAATTATATTTAGATTTGAGGTTTTATTTTCATGTTCCTCTAGTGCAAGAATATAAACCGGTCCATCATTTTTCAAGTTTCGGATTCCGGTCCGAGTCGGTCCGGTCCGGGTTTAGACCATGCTCATCCCTACATTAGTTAGGTGTTAATTTATAATTAATTATTTTTCCTATATATTTTGATTTTTTAAAACTTAAAGTTTTATCACATCTTCACTCAAAATCTAAATAATAAAGTTTTAAAGTTTAATACTTTTATCTTAATTTTAAAATAAATATTATTATATAGAGTGCGGTTCCGGTGCGGAGCACTCTTCCCGTGCGGACGTGCGGACATGCACTATAGGGCCTTATTTGTGCACTTTAGGGCCTTATTTGTGCACTTTTGTAAAAAAATTGAAAAATGCTTGAACAAAATTTGAAAAAGAATTTTTTTATTTTTTTTTTGAAAAAGTGCACAAATAAGACGTTAAAGTGCACAAATAAGACCCTAAAGTGTATGCTCCGCACGTCCGTACGGAAAGAGTGCTCCGCATATGATCCAAACTCTTATTATATAAGTTTAAAATAATTTTGAACTTGATATGAAATCAAATATATCATACACATACAAATTATAGCTAATTGTATCGAAAAAATCACTATCATTTTGTAAACTTGCATTTGAAATTCATTATATTTTATTTATTCCAAAAAATTTATGTACTAAAAATTATACACTCATTATTACATTACATAATTATTAATCTAGACTAGAAACCTTGTTACTATATCACATTATTATTAATCTAGAAACATAGACGTAAATAGTCCATACATCATTTAAAAGCCTGTCATCAAATTTTTGACATCGAAGTGAAAATACAACATTAATATCTTCATAGGCCTATAATTCTTCTATCTATCTTATACGGAGTACAATGTTAGGGAGAGTGATCTCACGTATAAATTCGTGAGGTCATGCAGTCTTGTTTGTCAACAAAGTCAAGATGGTTAATGCTTAGTTAAGATGGCTACTGTTTAAGACTGAACGTCACAAATTTCAAAGAGAAAAGGCTGGCCCAAAAAACGTAGAAATTCATCAGTTATATTTACATTTTCCAGAAAGGAATAAAATCTCTAGGCAATTGCTTCAACAATGGGTAAAACATAGCA
Organism: Rheum nobile; assembly: GCA_027886185.1. Lineage (NCBI taxonomy): Eukaryota > Viridiplantae > Streptophyta > Magnoliopsida > Caryophyllales > Polygonaceae > Rheum > Rheum nobile. Next base: position 1,647,376 of record WOAB01000616.1, on the reverse strand, counting down.
AAAAGACAAAGACCACAAGAAAAAGACGAAGCCTCTGTGCCCAATATTTTCCATTTTACTTGCTGCTCTGTGTAGTACCCTTGTGTATTTTTATACTTTTCTGCTTCTATGTATTCGACATTCTTCCTACTCCCTACCATGGGCATACAAAGAAAAAACACTCCATTCACCCAAGAGAGAGAGAGAGAGAGAGAGAGAGAGAGAGAGAGAGAGAGAGAGAGAGAGAGAGAGAGAGAGAGAGAGAGAGAGAGAGAGAGAGAGAGAGAGAGAGAGAGAGAGAGAGAGAGAGAGAGAGAGAGAGAGAGAGAGAGAGAGAGAGAGTTCAAAGAGGAGCCAAAAAACTGTTACTTTTGACATGTCACGACTGCCAGAATAACTCAAAGTTGTTGCTGTACAATGACCGGTCTTGTATCTCCAGATTCGCTACGTGCCAGTTGATGAGGCGAGACTGCAAACACTTGCATAACAATAACCCCACTGGAAAGATCCACCATTCATTCTCATCCCTGCATATGCAAGCCACGTCACAAGGAAGTGTTTAACATATGTTTTCTATTCATTTCCCTTGTTTTGATATGATTAGGCAAGATAAACCGTCATGTTTAAGAGAAAAGATTCAAGGAACCACCTCTAACTCTGTTTTCTGCTCAAAATTTTCACACCTTTTTCTAGTTTCAAAAACATCTTTGATAATAAAACAAGGGTAAGTTTAGTTGTGAGAATAGTGGTTAGGGAGTGATTTTGATATAAAAAGTCAAATTAGAAGTGGTTCATCGAAACTTTTTAAACCTATTTTCTAAGTGTTTTATTAAAATATCCATAAAACAAAAACATGAAGTTCTCTTACATGCTGATGCTCCAGGGCTGCAAATATGGCAGCCTCTTACTGGATGATGCCTGAGATTTGAAGTGGACATATCCGCAAATAAATGCAACCACCTGTTACACGATCATGATTAGGACTTGGTCATTTCCATTTGCAATGCAAAATGGGATAAGAGCGAATACCAAAGCAATGAACCATGAAAACCTAGGCACTTACAACATTGACCAAGGAATTAATGTTCCATAAAGCATAGAGACGTGCAAGCCCAGAAGACCGCCTTGGCCCGTGACTGAACAATGCATTGATCCCAGCAGGGAAGGGAAGCAGAATCCCGAGAGGCAATATGAAAAGAGCTAGAAATACATCCAGGATTGAAATTGAATACAACTGGAGCAAGGTTAGCAATACTAGGCTGAAATCTCCTAGTAACAATATTGATATAACCAAACCGACAAGATCCTGCAAATGCAAAGACATTGTTATGAGTAAGAAGTCAATCCCAAATACACTTGAATCATTCAAGTGGTAGAGGGCACCAATTACCTGGTGACCAACTGGTTTTGTGTTATGTAGAATGAGAGAGAAGGGGAAAAATAAATCTCGCCTTTCTCGTACTGAATTTAGGCTACTTGGATCTAGAATTACACCATATGCCCTTCTTGGTCTCAAAAGATTCTCATTGTGCCTATAAGCACTCCCTAAAAGAGGCTCTTCCCCGTCTGCAGATCCTAATGAATTCCCCCTGTAAATACTGTTGGAACTGCACAATTACAGTCATTTAAACTCAACATCAGAGAAGTCTATGAAAGGGCTATATTACCCAAGCCAGTTATAAGAATGATAAGAAATACAAAAATAAAGCAAGCTGAAAGTTTACCCAAGAAGGTGCTCATTCCGCATCACACCATTGGCAGTCAAGTCTGGGGTATCATCAGTATTTTCTTCAAAAACATGCACCAAAATTCCATACTGGCAATAACCAGATGTTGTGGTCTGGAAGCAGGCAATATCAATGCGCGCATCAAAATTCTTCAGTACTGGATTGGCATGAGTTTCAAGCCAAGAAAGGACATGTCGGAATGTTTTCCTGAAACACCCACGTCGGACCAGACGCAGGTAGGCATTTAAACCAGCAACTAACCTATACCATGTGGTAGGTGGGACAGACTGAAAGGAAAATCAAATGGTCAGTTGGTCAGATTGAAAAACAAAGCTGTGTACCTTCCTTTGTGGAAGAACTACAAACCTGACTCATGAGGCTAGTTAGAATATTGTCACTGTGTAGTGTGAGAGGAGCCATGTAACTCCCGTCACCGCCAAAAAGAATGGTCATTGGCAATCTTTGTCGAAGACGTGGGGGAAGATCACTCCTTTTCTCATCACCACCAAGGAAAAAATCAACGTATCCTAGCATCAAATCAGGAGTTGCAGCAACCTGCAGAGTGAATGCCACCGTGGAACACACAAGAAAAAAAAAATTGTTTAGTTAGAAAGTCTTGGAGAGTGTCACTATAAATAGAAAGGGAATACAATCAACCAATAATGGAAATCGTTGTACACAAGTGTCATATTGAACATATAAGGTAAAAAAACATTCATCAAAACATTATTGACAGGATTTAATAAAGTCTATCACTTCCCATTTGCATGAAAATGTATGAAGACAAGATACTTAATCCTTTTTTACAATTAAAAGCGGGATAAAAGAAATCAGAATATGTATAAGTTTATTTATATGTGCATGGTCGAAATCTTCAAGGTATTTTTTGCAGAGAAGTGCCACTCTTAGTCTCTTACAAAGAAACTGTGCACTGTAGAGAAATAAAAAAAAAATCCAATAAGAACAAGCTTTTTTGGTACCTAAACACAGAAATTTGTGTGGAGAACTCAAAACACAAAGAAATTCCAGCAAATTATAAAACTAATTCGTTAAAGGCAAGAATGATATGGAAACCGAACCTTAATTCCTTCATACAAAGCACGTGAACGGCAGGAACGGAGGCATGCATGGTCATATTCTGAACGGACAAATTCCTTCACACGTTGCAATTTCATTCTTCGGCGCCATTGCAGCCAAGACCAGGCAATGGGATATGCAAGCACAGAAAGTATGCTGTGTACGGACCCTTCCCACCATTGATAGGTAGCTACAATATTGAGCTCATCCACAAATCTATTGAACGCACCTTCATACCTGTCAACATCAATAAAGTATTAAGTTACACACAGAAACACCAAAATTTGTAGTTCTGTAGCAGAAGCAATCTCTGATCAGATATTTAGATAGCCTGAAGATGGCACTTCGTACAGAAATCTACTTACACAATCTCTTTTAATTGCTCGGGCGGAGAGTGAGGGAGATGCCAAGGTTCACTAAAAGTATTAGGACCCATGAAATACATTCTGTAAACATGGCTTTGAGACTCCTCGACTCTATTTGTTTCCAAAACCTGCAAGGAACCCAGCATAACAATCATCAAAAGATGTAAACAGCAATCTCAATAATGTTCTGCTCGTACTTTATGGTCAGTGTACTTTCAAAGTGTATAATGTAATCACTAATACAGAACCTCATTTAGTGACTCCAAGAAAGGAAAAGAATGATCTATCTGAGATCCCGGATGGTTGGGAGCTGGAACTGAGAAGTCATCAACTCCAACAAATCTCATGCGTGCCACACTAAGCACCAGAGCCAAGAGAATAAGAAGTCCAACAAGAAGAAGACCAAATAACCAAGGCCCACCAAGTGTATAAATCAACTCCTCAAGAGCCGTGTAACACAGTGGCATATGATATCTGTCAGAAATGCATCTGTATGGACAAGGGGTTTCAGTGACGCCACCTGACACAAGGGAAACATTTTTTTAAATAATTTATGTCAAAACTTTAGCAATTGAATGCACATATTTAAGAAAAATAAGAGTTGCACTACAATTGAACTTACAGGTTCAGATAGCCTACAAAAATGTGTTCTGAACATATTGAATTGCAAAGACGATGAACATGACACATGAGGTAGCATATAAGACAACAATCATCATAAAGTTTAATAGTAGGGTATAGTTTTCAGACCAATTAATCTCTGTTAGATGACAAAATTTGCATATCAGAGTTTTATCATACCTCTAATACTAACATAAATAGCACGTCGAGGAAGCTCTTGAGTTGGGCAATGACGACAAAGTGATTTATCAGACCCAATAACATCCTTGTAAGTTCCTAGAGGACATTCCTGTGAATAAAGCACAAAGCTGAGTCCACATGAAATTTTCAGTAGGGAAATGCAGAAGCATGTAAAAATTGTGAATGCCTAAGAGCAAAGTCAGAGAGAGTGAGAGATAAGACAAGAGCCTCACAGGAAAAAAAAAATTTTCTTTACCTAGCAGAACTAGAAATATATATAGCTGTAACAAATTACACGTATAATACATGTCTAGAAAAAAAAACTTCTCAAGATGGTGAAAAACTTCAAATACCACTTATTCCTCTTCAATGGCCTCACTTGCACCAGCATATAATGAGAGGAAAACTATAACAATTTAGGGGAGTGACCAAATATTGAGGCTAAGAACGGGCTAATGCAGTTATAGAACATATATTGTTGACTGTATCCCTACATTACTAACTCACTACTAAACTTCAGGAGGAAAAATGAAAAAGAAGCTAGATCTTGTTTTTAATGTCTTGCTAATCAAAGCCTACCTCACAAAATATACCATACAGGCCCCTGGGGCAAGCTTTTCCTGTCACGGTTCCTTCTCCTCCAGCACTTGTCTCATCTCTTCCAGAGCCTCCCCTACAGCAACAGAACATCACTAATTAACTATTGAAGCTTCAGGAGTGTAACTAAGATCGAATAAGTGATAGTTACTGAACTGAAGCCTGAAGTGATATAAACACAAATAAAGAGAACAAAAAAAAGTTCCCTACACCCAGAACCAGTGCTCCAAACTGTCCAAAACAACTGTGATGAGTGCTTTAATAAAATATCAGCAAGGTTTCTAAGAAAGAAACTTTAGTTTTGAAAACATCAGCACCAATATTTGAGTTATAGGTATCTGAAGCATCTGTATGAGTTAGAACTTAGAACAGCAAAAAAAAAAAATCATGAATGTTCCAAAACACGAAGAGTAACAGTATTGTCAAATTTAGAAGTGTAAGTGGTACAAAACTCAACATTTTTGCTTTGATTAAGCAGAGAATAGTACACAAATTGAGAAGGCCTTCACAAAGAGAATGTCTAACCCAGTGAAAACATTTCCTTCCACAGTTGCTATGGGTTGGTAGAGGTCGCCTGTAGGTATGTTTGACCAATGAAAATGCACTCTTCCTCCACCACCTCCACCTCCACCATCTGGACCACCTTTGCCTCCACTGCTAGAAAGGGTGGCATTTTGACCGACTGTCAATGTTGTCAAAAATAAGAGAACTGTACCACCAGAGCCACCTCCAATACCAGGATATATGCTATTAACAACAGCATAATCCTTCCTTTTCCTAATTGCTTTATAGCTGCCTCCATCTGCTTTTACAGAACCCTCAATAGACAATGTTGATAAAGGGTGCTCCATTGATCCCATCACTATTCAGTAAAGGAAAAATAATGAATTTAGTAAGCAACATTTGTAGCCATTTCCTCAATATATATGCAATTATTAGTTTACAACAGCTGACAAAATATGAACGAGGTATATATGGCGCAGAGCCGTTATTATATCGAATGCCCTTATAAACCCTTTATACGTACTTATATTATAAGGGCATTATAAATAATAATGACAGTGCCAAACAAACAAACCTTAATAACAATAGGTGGAAAAAATAAAATTTTCTAACCCAAGAAAATGCAAATCCTAGTGAGGAACAGCAATCATTTCAAATATAAGCAAAAGCCACGTCAAGCCCAAAATCCCCACATCCAAACACAGTATCAGATTTCAGGATCCTGATTTCTTTTTTATCTAAATAAGGATTCCGAGTTATCAAACTTAGAATGATCTGTGCCAAGGCATAAAAGGAGAAGTCCAAGTTGTCCATTAGGAAGTTATACTGCTTACCAATAATACCACCACCAGTAGTTGAGCCATCAAAGCTGTCATTCCCACTTCCACTTCCGAGTTCACAGGGCAACTCTGCCCTTCCATATGGTATACCACCATTTGCACATATACCGTCAGAGCATCCTGCCCCACCTTGGCCGCCATGCCCACCACCACCACCAAGCCCACTGCTTAAAACAACCCCTCTACCAACTCCACCCATGCAACCTGCATAAAATAGCAAATACATGATATGTTGCTCATATGATCCACATATGCCAATCACATGCAGCAAAAATAGTCTCAAATATCTTATTTTCTTTAAATGTCAGTGATCAGCATGCTGTCAGTTGGATAAGGATTAACTATTCAGTTCAAGTGAATAGAAATCATGCCAGCCACAAGAATATACCCATTTCAGATGAACTGATTGTGCCTGATCGCTGTACCAACACTGTTCTGGCCCTGTGGACATGAACTATAGACCCTTGTATTAAACCTTCTATAAGAACATCTTCAACTCGGCAGATCTGTTGACAAGAAACAGAATTGATTAGGCAATCTCGTTGTTCTCATATTATGCCTTCTCGCCTCTCAGAAATTAAATCAGTACCTGAAGAGTGAAAGCTAGTGAAGCATTCACATTGCAATCTTCAGGTGGATGTAGTAGTTCACCAGGACAGTCTTGTCGGTCACAATAAAGCCTTGGTGTCCTATAAAAACAGTCATAAATACCACAGCGAAACCATACACAGTGGCTACAGAAACAAAATTAAAATCCATTCTTACATATCATCCTTGGATGCATTTTCTAAAGGACCACGCAGAACAGATCCTGGCCCAACCTTCAAAAGATACAGCATAAACTTTAACATTACATAATATACAAAAAAGTAAATATACAAAAGGTGTGGAATAAACTGGTGAAAGGAGTGTATGATAAGTAGCATATCATAGAATAATATGGAGTGAGAAAGTCGGATACAACCAAGCATGGATAAAATGAACAGTGGATAAGGGTTTCAAGAAGGAAGAACAGAAAAAAGACTGAGACCATCACCTCTTTTAAAGGTCTAGACGGCGAAAACGTGAAGATTAACTTCAGAATGTTTACATTTACAACTAAAAAAGCCAAGCTTCCATAACCTTATTGCGAACAAAGAAAAAGCTAATGAATGCTGAACAGAAGTAAAATGGCACTTTTGGAGTAGTACCATCACTTCAAAACCTTGCTGGGGAGTTCATGATGTATGATGCACAGTTGCACACATATAGAGAGCACACAGGGAGCAGGAAAAAAACATTCAATGTTCAGTGGAACCATATTTTTTGCAGATCTATGCTATCAAAGCCACTGAAATCTGAAGCTGATATAAGAAATTTTACTGGTACAAGCAAAGCTAACATAACAATAAATTATAGCCTGTCGCAATTCCAGAAGGAATAGAAGACTGCTTTGAGGAAGCGCAAAGTAGTTTGATGTTGTTAACACATGTTCATGGACAGACATGACCAAAACAAGGATAAAAACAGGAAGGGAGAATAAAGAAAGGACGAAAGGAAACGAAAACAAAACACAAACCCATAGCTTTTGCTGTGCATTCATACTTACATGTATACCATAAAACAGAGATAATACTAGACGCTGTGCTTCAATCATGTCACCAGGACCTGTCAGGTTTAATAAACCTTGGCCATGAACTCCCAGATTAGCATTAGATCGTATGGAGGAAGCTCCCTGACAGAAAATGAAAATTACGATTTCAGAATAATAGAATCAAACAATTATAAGAAAAGAATTGCTTAAGATGTTTAAAAAATATTACCCTCAGAACTAGTAGATTGCTGGCCTCAAGCAAAGATGTAGCAACAGTTACATCTCCACCACCATCTATAAGCAACTGAGAGTTCCACATTAAGAACATTTTAACAGACATGCGCAGAGCCCCAAAAACCTAAATTTATCAAGAACTGTGTGTTAGCATATGTCACTTCAAGCAAACCAAGATCAACAGAACTGTTATGAGTTACGAGACAAAGAAGACATAAGAACATTCCAGTTCAGACACAAACAACATATAGAAGTTCAAAAGATAAATATACTTGGAAATTAACAATTAGCAAAAGACCGTGACCTTGAATATACAGGCATCACAGAAGCCCTTGAGAGGAACTATGACATATGAGAATATCACTTGGGAGTCTGTGACACATCACTGTATATTAATATAGAAGTTCAGAACACATCAAGACACCAACCAAGACAAATGGTATCATAGATAACCTTTTAAAAGAACGAATCTGATTTTCCTTTGGGCCTCAGCATAAGCTAGTTTATATGCTTTGACTTAGAGTAGAACTGAACAAGGGGAAAATGGAACCGCGTCCATTTAGTGTTTGCAAGTTGCTAATATAGTCAAATACAACAAATACATGTCTAGCTCAGCTGCCCACATTACAGACAGTGAGTCACAATGACATTTGGGCTTGCAAAACCGTAGTATAAATAATGAGGGTCAACATTCCTCGAAAATTTGTAATATATGTGAGCAAGATTACATCAATTTAATTGCATATCAAATATCAGAAACCCACTGAGTTGTAAAAATTTTCAGTTCAAGATGTTTCCGGATCAAACTTCTCAGAAGAACCTATTGTATACCTACCAAAGAGGCAAAGAGTAATAAAAATAGAAAGAAGAAGCAGATGTGATATGATTTTTGTGTGCTAGACTGAAGAGATTAACCTATCATACTTGCATTCACAATATCACTGCTTGTCTGGTTCACATACGCACACGCACGCACACACACAGAAGAGAGAGAGAGAGAGAGAGAGAGAGAGAGAGAGAGAGAGAGAGAGATAAGTCTAGGCATACCTTAATTACTGAATCACTCATTAACACTTCCTCTGCCAACAACTCAAATTCTGATGAGGAATAACGTTGTAGCCCAAAGCTTAATACTCCACCTGCCTCCAGCTTAATTTGCCCTTGAACCTACATAATAGAAAAACAGAATATCTCGAAATGAATTCAAAGGAAACACAAGTGTTGCAATATCAAAACTGCTAAATGCATATATTGATCATACTCTATCAGAGCACACTCTATCAGAGTAGTTCAAGATTTGGCCTGAACAGAAACACGGCATAACCACTTTGAGATTCAAGACACAAGACTTTGAGATATAAATATCATCAAGCCACATATGAGACGATCTTTTATCGTTTATGCTACTTCACATTCTTCAAGGTTAAATGTTCACTTGGACGCATCACCAAGTCAATAAATAGTTAGTCATCCTCTTGAACTTGTGATCTACGCTTCTAGAAAATGCATCATCTATAAAGCTCAACAAACTCCAGTAGTATATAGCATGTATGAAGACATTAGTTGTAAACCAGAAGAATACGGCATGTCAAAAAAAATTGGAAATTGGTTACCATAATACCATCTATACTAGGAATTGTACTTTTGTACAGGCCATTATTTGCGCATCAAGTGAGTTAAACTGACCTGAACACGGGACCAAAGCAAAGGTACAGAAGCCCTTGCACGATTCCGCACGTACACATTGGTCCACAGCGGCTGGTTAGGGAAGTCCATTAAGACAGTCTCTGTGATTGTTGATAAATTGTGATTGCTAATTATGAGACTCCGCGGAACAGCCTCATACAGAGTTCCAGCCGCACCACAATTTTCCATACATCCAAAACTTCTTCCCCCTGCATGAACAGGTAGAAGAAGAATAATCAAAAAATAATATAATCCCCTCATGTAAGAGCTCATATTCACTAATTCCAAGTACTTCAGATTATTCACATTAACCTATAAGAAATTGATGACTATTTATATATCACTACTTCAGAATATCAAGAAGAGGTTATCAGGAAAATTATTTTAAAGTTCAATCCCACTATGAGGTGTGGAAATAGTATTTCCAGTCCACTTTTGTCTTATATAAAAGTTTCTCAGAGAAGTTTATATATAGGGTTAAACCCAGTGATGAATGGATTAAACTTAATCCGATTGGGCTTCGAAGGGGAAACCAGGGCTGGCTTGTGCTTCAGAGAGGTGGTTCAAGATGATGTACGCTTGGAAGAGGGGGTATATGGTGAACCTTGGTATATGCAGTGCACCAGTTGTGAAGTATAGGAAATTCGCTTGCCAACTTTGCATCTTGTCGAACTAGGGTTACATTTGTTATAAAACCTCCTAATACTTGTTTCTTTTCGCTTTCGGAAGACAACTGCAAGGCGTAACTCTTCCTCATTTTATTACCTAAACTAATTTCTAATAAATAAGAAAAAGAATTAAACAATACCACTCAGTCACCATATTCATGAATAAATTGTATCTAGAAGCATGAAGGATTTCATATGTTTATACTTTATATACGATTTGAAAGACTGCACTCTAGATTTTCTGCATATGAATAAAATCCCATGGTGCCTTAGTTTTCATACAGATTCAAGTAATGTGATTATCAAAAAGATGATAATAGAATATATTCAAAAAGTCTCAAGTGACAACCATGTTTGGAAATCTAAAAAAATATATGTTTATTCATACCCTCTAGGATATGGTTACTTTCTGGGATTACTACAACAACAAAGCTTTCGACCAGATACAACAAGCAGCTGTTGAGATTGCATAAGGTCAAGTCTTTTTTTTCTTCATTTCTAATAGCCAACAATAAAGAAATAAGAGACGTATTTTACTCACCATGAGCAAAGACTAAAGTGTCGTCATGCCAACTAAAGACATCCACAGAAATTCTCCCACCGCCACCACCAGCAAATCCATCACCGCCGCATGCACTAATGGTACCGCTACCCGTCCTGCACTTAATTAACCCCGCAAGGAGAAACAACAATACTATCAAACATATGTAATGACTATGAACTCATACAGATCAGATAACAAAACTCCACAAATTTCGTTCAACATATAGAGAAAATTGGTGCCACTTCAAAGTTCTCGCAATTCTAGGACAAGACAATACCAATACAAAACAATTGACAAGATTCGATTATAACAGCAAAGAATCATAGTTAAGTATAGTCACACATCCATTCACACAAACATAAGCCGCCATGAGCACTAGAATATCAATCAGACACTGGATAAGCCTCAATCCTAATTTCTCAACATCAAGTCATGAACTCAAAGCGTAAAGAGAAAGAAAGAATTACATCTTATGAGCAGAAATGTGGATGCTGCCACCAGACCCACCACCCCCTTTGTTTCCCCCATCACCTCCATCAGCCAAAACCTTCCCATCCACCACCAGATACTCCTTAACCAGAAACTTCACCCGCCCGCCACCTCCTCCCCCATAATTTACTTCCCTGCTCGTCGAGCCTCCTTTGCTCCCATAACTCCAAGGAGCCATCAATGCCGACCATGAATACGTATCCCCGCCCCAGGTATCCTCCGGCCTCTTCGAGTTATCCGCCCAGCACGCCGCCCCTCTCCCTCCGTGTCCACCACCAGCGCCCGTCGTACCCTGCGGCGTGCCACTCGTCTGCGCAGGCGGATCCCCGGCCAAGCCTGTCGTGTTCACCACGGAACCGACGGAAAATGACGAGTTTGCGGCTGACAAATCGAACGTGCCGGCGACGATCGATGCGTTCTCCCCCAGGCTGAAGTTGCCGGAGATGGAAATGACGATCTCGCAGCCTGGAACCGAGCAATTGACCTTTACATTGGGGAGGATGAAAAAATTACCCGTCCCTTGTATATACACGCTAGGGCCTGTGAGGTTCAAGTCGGCGACTATCTGACAAGTGGCATCCAACGACCCCACCCCGTCGAGGTCCTCCTCGCAGGAGACCGTCGGAGGGTGAGGAGGCGGCGGCGGTGGAGGCGACGGCGGGGAGTAGTCCCGTCCCCATCCGCCTCCGCCGCCGTCATAAATCTCTTCAATTAGGCAGACTGATGTAAGCGGCAAAAGTAAAAGCGTTAAAGGAATCCAAATCCAACGAGGTATCGACATTCAAAGAATAGAGAAATCGGAGGAACGGACTGACGGAAATCGCAATTGCATTTGGGAAAGGAAAAAAAACCCTAAACAGCGAACTGGAAGTCAATGTCTTGAGTTTCCATGTGAATTGTAAAGCTCTGGCTATGGCGGAACGAAGAGGGGGAGAGAGGTAGAGAGAGAGTATCGTACGGAATCGGTGATTAGGAAGATCGGAATTTGAGAACGGTGGAAATCTGCAGGGGGTTTGGTTCGGTGTGTATAGCTGTAGACGCTTGGAAGATGGGAAAGAGGGGAAGCCAATTGGAAGAGCGTTGATAACACGCGATGGAAGAGCGCGTAACGGGTATGAGCTGTTAGGAGTGAGAAAGAGGGAACAAGACGATGAATTTGTTAATCGGAGACGCAATTTGCTTACGTGCATATATTAGAGAGGGGTCGAGAGACTCATGCGTTATGAGTATAAATGTATAATAATTATTTCCTTCGAGCTTATCCCAATTTCTATATTTTTTTATAAAATACAGCTTTTATGAATCAAACTCATTACATAATCCTAAAAAACATGACTCCGAACTTGAAAACGCTCTCGTTTCCAAACAAGAACCTGCACCACGAAACCCTAATTTTTGAGTGGTCGTCGCTGTGCTCACTCACCAATCTCATCCCCCAACTCTGTCCCCTCAATCTTGCTCCTAATCCTCTAGATCATCATGAGAACACCAATACTCAATCCTCCCATATCAAGATTTGTTGTCCTGGCTCTGACAAGGAGAGGAAGCTTTGGGCGATTTCGGGAAGAATCCTTTCTATTGGCTTCGTCAGAAACATGTTCGTTTGTTACCTAACCCCGAGTCTTCGACGGCAAGAATTTCCGACTCACCGATGCTCCAAGATCTCTTTCAAAGGTACCTTCCTGGCGATTTCGTGGGATCTGCTTTCTCTGGAGAGACAGGTCGAAGGGCGGAATGGGGTTGGTCAAGGACGGGACGGCTCGCACACATCTGTGCTCGCTTTGGTTCTCGTGGAGCTGAACCTCCATGGTTACGCGGATGATAAAGGATGGTCTTCGGCTGTCTCTGCAAATCTCACTACTGCTGGGAGTGATGGAATTTGGTTCAAATCGCCGCGCACAATCACTACTGCTAGAAGATCTTCGACTCTTCTTTTTAGGTGTAGTCCCTTCCTTTTGCCCCTTTTGCTTAGCTTTAGTCTTTTACATGCTAAGTTGTATACTTGTTGGACCTCTTTTTTTTATTCTCTTGGTTTCGTCTTGTTTTCTATCTGGTTTTTTACTCTTGTTGCCTTTGTTTTTTTTTATGCTCTGAATTTGCTTGTGATGTTATTTTTCCCTCTTCCATTTTCATGGACAAAGGGAAGAATACGTTTAAGAAAGTTTTATGCACCTCTTATGGTGCATCTACCCCCTTTGTTAAAACTAAAACCAATAACTTGAAACCTGTTGTTTCAATACACACTAAGGTGATCCCTCCCATTGTGGCTAAAACCATTTCTGATTCTATCTCTGAGATGGATAATCTCAACCGTTTTCCTAATTTTTTTATTGAATGATATGGGTTAATATACTTGTTGTGTATTGCTTTTTTCTGCCATATTATTTTTTGCTTAATGCCTTTAATAAGATGGATTACCATGGGTACTATTATGGATCTTCCAGGCTGCAATTGCAATTGGTTGCCCTTGGAACCTTTTTGATTAATCTGAATCTGAACTTTACGAACTACAATATTTGTGGTAAATGTATTGGTAGAGTTTTGCCCCCTATTTACTATATTATTTCCCAGTCATTTTGTGGTTGGCTTCCTGACTGCTTCTATGAAAGTTGGAAGTTGCTTTACTGCCTAATACCTCTTGGTTTATTGAGACAGATTAAGCACATGTTTGTGGCTTACATCACCCACAGATGGCCTAACAGATTTGTCAAGGGTATGAAACACCAGGAAATCTACTGGAGGACAGTTGAAATTGATAAGGATTGCAATTGTTGGCATTGTGTTGATATGTTGCTTTATCAAATCTGGTTTTATGTAACTGGTTTCCTCATTGAAGTTAATTACTGTAAAACACTAAACAAAAATGAGGATCTCTTGAACAATCAAATGTGGAAATCTGGAGTTGGCTTCCAAGCCAATAAACCAGGAAACTGTGAGCCTCTTGAAAACAAACAAAATATGGCAACATACCCCAAGAATAATCTCTTATGGAGGTCGACCTCTAGGACCAATTATGCTTTCAATTTGAGCTTGAGCATTTTTTTGTTTAATGCTGAGCCAAGTGACAAAATTGTGCAGTTATCTGCTAAGACTGTTTTGGATGATATTTATGGAACTAACTCATATGTACAGGATTACAAGAAAAAATCAAATAGACAAGAGTTGGATTATGAAATTGTTGTGCATTTCACTGCAGCTGGGATGAACTCCCCCTCAAAAATAAAGCATGATATGAAAACTTTGAAAAATCAAATATGAAAATCTGGAGTTGGCTTTCAAGTCAATAAACCAGTAATGTGGGAAACTATAAAAATGAAACAAAAATTGACTACCTACCCCATGAACAATCGGTTTTGGAGGCTATCCTCAATGACCAGTTATGCTATTTGTTTGTGTGACTTACCAATTGTTCTAACTTTGTCATTTACAAATGCTTCTACTCAGTGGAGTAGGCTCCCAGATAATATGTCCTTTGTTGTAAAGAATATACATGCTATAACAAAATATGACACTTGTAACCATTGTACTGAACAAATATTCGATATTGATTACTAATAAAAGAATTACATCTTTTTTATATATTATGCCCATTGGAAAAAAAATGGTAGAAAAGATATCAAGTCCCCTAAGTGTCTTAGGATATGAGGCAATAATGCAATTGTTTTTTTATGAAGATCGCAATCTGGAATTGCCGAGGAATTGGGAAGAAAACTTTTTGGATGGATGTTGAATCTTTCTGCAAAATTGAACGAATACAACTACTTGCACTCTTTGAAACAAGAACAAACAAAGAGTCCAGTGAAAAAGTGTGAAAGAAAGCGGGATTTGATCAATTTTATTGTGTCCCGGCCACGGGCTTTTCGGGTGGTATCTGCGTGATGTGGAAGACCTACCAACTCACAAATGAAATACTCGAAATAGACAAAATTGAAACAAGATTTATTAGTATCAAGTATACAAATTTGTCGACGAACATAAAACTTCAGTTCATCCTAACTTATGCTCCCCCAAATGAATCTGGAAAGAATGTTTTATGGGATGGAATCATCTCTTTTATTAAAAATAGCTCTCTTCCGTGTATTATCATGGGAGACCTAAATGAAATACAAGATCCCTCTGAAAAACTAGGAGGTATTTCACCACCATTGACAAAATTTGCAAGATTACGACAATTTAAAAATGAATGTAACTAATGGATATCCATTTTACAGAGAATGCTTTTACTTGGCGAAAAAACAAAACCGAAATAAATAACATCTATGAAAAATTGGATAGAGTTCTGGTTCACCACCAAATACTACAATGGTATCCTGACATATGTATCAAAAATTATGCTTTTATTAGCTCTGATCATTGTCCTATTTCAATTGCAACTAATTTCAAAAATCAATCCTTTAAATTCGAAAAAATATGGATGACAAGAAATGATTTCAGGAACGTTGTTAAACAAGCCTGAAGAACAAATTATCATGGATCAAGGATGTTCGACCTCATTTCCAAAACAAAGCTATTAAAAAAACACACAAAAAGTTGGAATAAAAACACTTTTGGTAATGTTTTTACCCAACTACACAATTTAGAAAAACAATTGTCTGACATCCAAATTGAAATTTGCACAAATGCTAACAATAATTTAATACTGAAAAAAATAAGGCTTATTGAAAAAAAGGAAAAGCTCCTTAGTTTCCAAAAGATTTTATGGAACCAAAGAGCAAAAGTTAAACATATTAAATTCATGGATACAAATGCTAGCTATTTTAATAAAATAGCTAGTGGCCGAATAAATAGAAAAATTATAAAAGAAATTATAACACAAGAATGGACTAATATAATTGGAGAAGAAAATATTAGAAATGAAATCAGAAATGATTTCATTAAAAGATTTAAAAGTGAAGAAATGAATGAATGTCTATTACGAGAAAATCTTGATTTAATTCAAGATGAAATCACCTCTGAAGATAATGAAAACCTAATTAGGAATGTCTCAAATGAAGAAATTAAAAAGGCTATTTTTGATATTGGTTCAGATAAATCTCCTGTACCAGATGGAATGACAGCGGAATTTTACCAAAAATATTGGGATATTGTGGGCCCCTCATTTATTCAAGCAGTGAAAAGTTTTTTTCCTTTCTAGAAAATTACTCAAACAAATTAATCATACATTCATATCTCTGATCCCAAAATGTAATAACCCTAATTCAACAAACCATTATAAGCCTATAAGTCTGTGCTCTACAATTTATAAAATTATCTCAAAATTTTTGACAACAAGATTAAAACAAACTATGAAAAAACTAATTCACCATTACAATGAGCTTTTATTGCAATTAGATCTATACAAGACAATATTTTAATTACAGGTGAAATATTTCATTCCTTCAAAGCAAAACAAGGAAATGAAGGTTTTATAGTCATTAAACTAGATATGAAAAAAGTTTATGATAGAATTGAATGGATTTTCATTCTTAAAACTATGGAAAAGGTTGGCTTTCACAAAAAAAATCATTAACTGGATCAAAGAATGCATTATAACGGTCTCCTTCTCGGTTCTTGTTAATAATGGCCCAACGGAGATCTTTACACCAACTAGAGGACTACGACAGGGAGACCCCCTATCCCCGTTTCTATTTATTTTAGGATCGGAAATCCTAGCCCGAAAACTACAAGAAGCAACTACTAGACCGCGAAAACCAATTGGTTTCCAAATCTGTAGACAAGGAACACAGATCCCTTTTTTGGCCTTTGCGGATGACATCTTGATTTTCTCAAAAGCAACTCCAGAAAATTAAGGATTTTGTGGATAATTACTGCAAAATATCTGGACAAAAATTAATTTCAATAAATCAGCCTTTCAGGTAACAAAGAAAGTTACAAGCACCAAAAAGTTGTTAATTCAAGGAATTCTTACAATCACAAACATGACCTCCCTTGAAAAATATTTGAGATGCTCTATCATTAATGGTAGAGTTAATTCAAATATCTTTGCTGACCTTTTAACAAGCACACAAAAACAGTTAATAAAATGGAAAGCTAACTCTTTATCCCAGGCAGGAAGAACAACATTGATTAAGACCAATCTGGCTTCTAGACCAAACTACCTAATGCAAAGCTTTATGTTTCTTATAAATACTCATAATGAACTTGACAAATTAAACAGAACATTTTTTTGGAACAAATATCCAGCATATAAACCCCTTATATGATGGGGGAAAATCTGCAAACCTACAAAACAAGGAGGCCTAGGACTACGAAAATCAAAAGATATGAACAAAGCATTACAATTCAAATTACTATGGAAAATCCTGACAGAACCTGATAATTGTTGGGTTAAAATTATAAACGAAAAATATATAAAAACACAGCACCTTCTACACTATGAAAAAAGAGGCATATGCTCTTGGCAGTGGTCCAAAATGATCGAAATCTTAAAAGATTTCAAAAAGGGACTCATCTGGCAAGTAGGAAATGGGAGAACAATAAAATTTTGGACTGATAATTGGTTATCAAAAAGTCCCTTAAACAAAATAACCAACCCATAACAAATTCAGAATATTGATGCCTTGGTTGCAGATCTCATTCTGCCAGACAAGACATGGAACAAAGAAAAGATTACACAACATGTACTAGGTAACATAGCTAAACAAATCACATTCATACCAATCCCAATTAATAACATTGAGGATAGGATGTACTGGAAAGCCAGTAAAAACTGATGGTTCTCTATAAAATCTACCATGAACATGATTAATGAAAATAAACGATATACAACATATGATTCCTCTTGGATATGGAAACTGGACACCTACCCTAAGGTAAAAAAAATTCTTTGAAAAATCATGAAAAATGGACTCCCATCAAAAGCAAGACTAGCTGAAAAAGGAGTATCAATTCCTCCAGGTTGTTTTCGTTGTAGGGCACAAATTGAAGATACTAATCATATCTTATTCCTCTGTAATCATACTATGAAAACCATTGAAAAAATTAATCTCCAAACTCTTGGGATTATCAAATCATTGAACATTGGGAATAAAAAAAACATACGAACTAATTGAGAAAATCCGACAAAAAACTAATAACTCAAAGTTTATAGAACTACTCAATTCATGGTGGGGAATATGGTTCTACCGAAACCAACAAAGTTTTGGAAGAACAAACAATGACATAGACCATATTAAGGATGTACCTATTTACATCCAAAACCAAATTCATAATTGGAAACAAACTAAGAAATGGAACCCAGACTGTTTGAGTACAGATCAAATACAAACAAATATCAATACAAATAGAAGACGACCAAAGAAGAAGTGGAAAAAACCACCAGATACCATCATAAAAATAAATACGGATGGATCCACTAAGACTAATGGAGAATCTAGTTATGGCTATATCATCAGAAATAGCAAAGGAGAACCCTTATTCATCTTTGGTGAAAGTGTGGATTATCAACCCCACTAAAAACAGAAACCATTGCATTCGGGAATGTTTTGTTTAAAACTTATGAATTAAGCTTTAACAACATCCAAATTGAATTAATGTGATAACCTTACAATTGTAAACGTTCTGAACAAAATCTAGCACTGTCCTTGAGATATCGAAATTTTAATTTCTGATATCCTTTGTGTATTACAACTGTTTTCTTCAGTGCAGATTTGTCACGTCTTCCGAGAAACTAACGTTTTTGCGGACTACATTGCGAAACTGGCACAACGAAGTCCCTTGGAAGACTTTAGAGATAATTTAGAACTTGTAGTTCTCATCCGCAAGGATACTATAGACTGAGAAACCGTTCATTCTGTGATTTCCGGTCTAATTTTTACCTTATCAAAAAAAAAAAAAACTATAACTTTTAAAAAAGGAAATTTGATAGTTTTATTATGGACTTAGTTTGTTACTAGATAATTACTAGATCAATGATTCATTATGATTTTTTTTTTAATATATGTGATTATTATGTATGTTGAACGGTTAAGAATATGTTAGTTTAAAAAACAAATGATGTAACTAAAGCAATTTGTATTAACACTATCTAATCACACAATTTAAGTTCTTGCATCTCTAAATTCAATTCGTTGTTTTAATTACTTTAGGTTGAGACATAAATGGAGCATTTACTTGTATGATTTTGTGTTGCAATTTGGAAATGCTAACCTTTAACTAAAACTAGAAATCAAAGCACGGGTTTTGTACGGGCCTTTTGTGTATATGTAGTGTCGTGGTTTAAATGTGAGTTTGTAATATATGGATTGTTGCTGTATGTTTTATCTTAGACGATATATTATTTGATATGTATTTAAATGTAATATCTAAGTATTTTAGGTATAAAATGCTATGATTGTACGAAGTACGATTTTATTTATTTATTTTGGTCAGAAGTTCAATTTAAATTTTGATTTAGGTGGTAGTTGTTTTTTATGGGGATGCATTTTTTCCTTTGAAAACATTTGGGGAATATTTTAGAAATGCCTATCTAATTATATGTTATGTTTGAACTTGAGTATTTATAAGAAAATTGCTACAACAACTCTCATTTCTTACATGCTCCACTATCCTCCACATTTCTAATTTTTTGCCTTTATCTTACAAATTTATTGCCTTTTACTAATGTTTTTTTGTTGTTATGCTTTAGTTATTAATATTCATTAATATATCATTTTATTTTTTTGGTCTGGAATATATATCGTTTTATTAGTCACATTGACTTTACATATTCCTAGACATTAATATCATTTTAATTAAAATATATTAGTGATTACATCATATTCTTATTAAATACAGAGTAATAGAAATAATTGGTGACTCTGCATATTCTTAAACCTTGTTACATTTTATATAAAAGTAAATTAACTATTTTATCGGTACATGCTTACTCTTCTTAGCAAAATTATAATTCATAACTTCTTCCTTTTACATTTCATATGTGAGAGTGAGTACATGTCTATTATTTCGGCTTCCATCCTTGATTAATTCCTCTAGGCCAAGACAAATGAGGCTAAATTTAGTATATATACACGATGAGTGTAAAATGAATATGTATAAAATAGAACAATAAAAACCATCCTTAACCAAAATAATAACACACTTACCTAAATCGATTTAGTACAAAAAAAGAACTAAAAATATAAACATAATTGAATTTATGCTACCAATAGTTGAAGGGTTTACATCGTCCATAAAATCGTTTGCTTTATTCATTACTAACAATCAGTCATCCTAAATAGATTGTTTTTGTCCTCCTTCTAGTAAAAGCTACCCGTGCATGATGTAAACAATCGATGCCTCAATAATGCTATTAGATTATCCAATTCTCTGACATCTTCACATAAAATTAACCTATCTCAATCAAAAGACAATTATATTAATAAATTTAAACCGATATATGTAAGTATTTAGTGCAGGTGTAAACTACAAAAGAGATCCAAATACATATAATCAAGGATAGTTTATCGTGAGGTGGATATATACTTGCATCCTTGACAATCGGGATTTACATCTTTAACATAATAATTATGTTTTCTTCAACGACCATGTCTTTTTAAGGTGTTGCCACTATCTCCCAAGCTTCATAATATGGCTTTCTAAAACTAATTTCAATGTAGAAGAATGAGATGATGGATGCCCATAGCAAATGAACGGAATACCACCGTTTTCGCCATTTTATAGATGAATGTTACTTTGAAAGTGAAGTCATTTTGACATATAACCGTTTAGACATTTTGACTATAATTTGTTTCCAACCATTCATTGTGTACTAAATACGGGAGTTACGTGTAGTAATTGGTTAATATTAAAACAAGAGTAAATGAGAGCAAAATATAACGTATACACTATGTAGTAATTATCACTAATTGAGATTTAGGTGAAAAATTGAGTCATAACCTAAAGAGTAGTCCGTACGTAGAGACAAGATTCAACTGAAAAAAGTGTGTGTGGGGAGAGAATAATTACTTACAAATAGTGCTCATTTTTATATATACACATAATTACGCTATGATATATTAAAATAAACAAAGAAAAATTAATTACTTAAATTATAAAGTACCCTATAATTATACTTATGTATTTTATATTATTTTATAAACCCTATAGTAAAAATCGATCGGATAAGCTAATATATTATATACTAAGGGTGATAAACTAACACTACATGCAAACTATACCTTTGGGCCCATTTAAGCCTTTGATTTTGTCTTTAAAAGTTAGCATTCAATGACCTAGAATGCTAACTTTTATATATATATATATATAGATTTATGAATGGATCGTCTCAAATAAGATAGCGATTATTTGGGGATCATTACTCAATAGTCATTAGCTTTTTTTAGTGTTAAATTTTTATTAAACAAATTAATCTACTATTAAGACTAGCTTCATCTTCATTCAACTCACTTCAGCTTCAACTTATATTTTCACTTCAGCTACTACTTTCACTTTAGCTTCACCTTCAATTTCAACTTCCTACTTACTGATGCGCTCCTACCCAACATGACTGCAGTTGAGGAAGAGGAAGTCATGAGCATTCGCTCACAAGGCCATATCACCAGATCGCGTGCCAAAGCCATTGCCAACGCGACACAATCATTAATTGTGCGTGTCGTCGCTAGCCAAGGAACGCAAGAGACCGCGCTCTCCCTCAAGCACCTCCAGCCAAGTCCAGAGATCGCGTTCTCTTTCCAGATCATATCCATCATCATTGACCGCGATATTTGATACTTTCGTTATTTTTAATACATTATTATTTTTAGTATTTTCTTTGGGGTGTGTGCTCCACGCGTGTCGCGTGGGCTAGCCCATTAAGTGAGACTCGGCCCATCCGAGTCCCACCAACTCTTATAAAAGGCCATCTCGACCTTATGTATTTGGTTACGCTTCATTTTAATCTAAGATCATTTGTCGAGAGCCTTTGCCTCCAATCTCTTAGATCGGCGTCACCCCCAATTCTTACTTCTCATCCCCATTCCTCCGCAGCCGACGCTACGGCCACCTACTCGAGCTCCTCGAGTCTATCCCCTCCGTTGCCGACGCTACGGCTTCGCTCGCTTACTCGCGCGAGAGACAACACTACGTTCCGCCCACTCCCCCTTGGATTCGACACGCGCGACTCACTACCAAGATCTCGATCCGACATTCGTAAGCAGGAACGCATCAACTGGCATCAGAGTCTTTGATATTGTAAGTCGCTTGTCAAGTTTTCAATTGTTCACGATTTTTTTTTCTTTCCCATCATATTTGCTTCCGCCATTGTTACAAAATAAAAATAAAAAATCTTCAAACACTTGCATGTCCATCGGTTGCACAAGGCAAGCCCTTGACCGAATCCGTGGTTGATCCCTCGCGAAATTGGTGTGATTTGTTTGTATTAAATCTTCCGCAATTATTTGCTTAATTTCCTTAATTAATCGCATGAATTTCGCATGCCATAAATGCCATATCTTCTTGTTGATTGACTGTTACAAATCTAAAATATTCTTCTCTCTCCTATCATGCAATTTTCGTGATTTCTTTCCTTAAGTTACTTAGCCGTTTATTTTATTTTGACTGTTACAATCTTATCCGAATCAATCAAAAGTCAAAGACAAGATTTCGGATTTGAAATTCAAAATTCAAAGTCGAATTAAAAAAAAAAAACTCGACTTGATTTAAAAAAAAAAAGAAAAAAAAGAAGGAAAGCCAAAATAAGCCAACCTTCTTCCACCTCCGGCTAGGCTCATCTCTTTACCCCTCCACCGTCTAGGTTAACACCTTAAAGGTTGGTTCTTGTGTGTTTACGTAAGAGGTTAAGACTTTAATCAATTGGTTTCGTTTGGTTTTGTGCTTGCATATCACACTTGTTTTGCTTGTCTTAGCCGCCCTCACGGCCTAACGACCTAGCCTTCCTACGTGAACACTTGTGTCTTGATAAAGTGCTTGCTTGTTCTTTGGTTGTGTTGTTATTGTTCGTTTTTACTTAGATGTCTGGTCACGTTGTCATAGGAAGCATGATCACCCCTACTCATCCCAATGGAGACGGCAATTGTGCCAACGAGAACGCGCCAAATCCAGCCTTGGTTCCACAACAAGACCAACACAATGAAGATCCCATCCTGGAGCTCTCCGCGGAACAACGCGAGATACAAGAGCTCAGGCGCCAAGTTGCTCAACTACAGACCACGCAACGCGTTGCGCCAGTACTTCCCACACAAACTATGATGATCCTTATGGACACACTGGTCGTGCCGTGTCCAATGGAAGCCGGGCCAAGTCAACGCGTGGTCAAAGGAAAAGGGTTGATGCCCCCAACCTCAAACTTGCAACCACGCCTCCAACGGATTCAATCAGTCATAGAGAGTCGCCAAGGCTATGTGTCACATCGTGAACGCTACGCACCGCGAGCAACCCCAGCCGGCTACAACAGCGGCTCTGATCGCGACAATGATTCCCATGGTGAGTACTCTGAACCCTTTGACTCACATGATAGGTATGAAGCCATAGGAACAAGACGCTGCCGCGAGGCTGCTTCAACGCCTCTTGTTGGCCGCGCACGACGAGATGAACGCGACTCAGGTTTGCCGCGTAGATCCTATCGCGCCACAGACATTGAGCCACGTCAGCGTCATCATGATCCCACTCCCGTGCCATTCGACGTCAACGACCACCTTGGCCATCAAAGCGTGCGTACACCGCGTTATGGTTCTGATGGCTATGGATCGACGACGCTGACTATCCATGATGACTTCAATGAGTTCGACGAGGAGGAGATGGAGGACGCGTCCATCCTCCCCTTGGTGATCCAATTGAACTCCAAGATAGGCCCGCGGATTGGATTCCGCCCCCTCTCTAGCCAGTAGGACCACAACATCGCGTTACCAGCGACAATAGGCGTGACACTCGTGGCCAACACCACGAGGACATGGCGCGTGACTTTCGTCGCCAACAGGATGCCCCTGTTCCACGAAGACGACATCGACACACTGAGTACAACGCGCCACCTAGGGACTTCGTCGCTGAAGATATCCAGGCTGCCCAAGCTCGTCGTCCCAATCATCGCGCTCAAGAAGCTGCACAACGCGCTTATGCGCCACAGCCTGCTCAACACACACCAAGGCTTAGCCGCCACGAGGTAAAAGTTAAAATTGAGCATTTCTTTGGCGAATATGATTCGGCTGTGTTTCTTGAGTGGGTGCAGGCTACATAGTATATTTTGCGATATTGCCACGTCCCCACAAAAAAGCATGTTGACGCGACAACGCTACACTTCTGAGGCGCTGCACGCGTTTGGTACCACAGGTTCGTGGACGACCGCGTTCATCGACACCTTGCCCCCATCACGGAGTGACACCAACTTGTCTATGTCATGACACAGAAGTACGTGCCCGTGGACTATAGAAACCAGATGTGAATGGAGATCGCAATGGCGCGACAAGGTGCCAAAACACCTCTGGAGTTCTTCTCTCAGTTGGAAGACGTGTACTACAAGGCCAGCATCAGTGTCACCCCGTCCACATTGCGGACAAAGTTCTTGAGTGGCTTGAATGTGTCAATCCGTGACCAACTCGAGATTTTGCCAATCAAGGATCTCAATACCTTGACTCACACCGCGATGCAAATACACAACCAACAATCGCGTCGCTGGCAATCCTCTTGGCAAACCCCAGGTCAAAAAAGGTATGATTCTAACTCTGGTCAATCCCCTACTACTAATGTGCGCGGTCCACCCACAGGAACCACCGCGTCAAATCAAGGCCGACAGGGGAAGACCGCGACATCTACCACTAATGCTCCTCGCGCGATGCCTACAAAGGGCTCATCACCAGCTCCTGAGCGTGCGCGTGACTTGGAGTGTTTCAAGTGTGGAGGACGAGGGCACTATAAGAGAGATTGCCCAAACAACAAGAAAGTCCTCTTCTCCAGCATCGCCGCGAGATATGAATCTTATGAGGAGGAGGACACGACCCTTGAGACCATCGAGGAAGGTTTCGAAGATGACAACGAGGAGGCTTACACTTGTGAGGCCACCGCGCTACATGATGACACACCTCTGAGTCTTGTCACACGCCGTATTCTCACTGTCAAGGAGGCCACACTTGTCGACCAACACGAGAATCTCTTCCACACGCGTTGCTTGGTCAAGACAGCGTCCTTGAATGTCATCATCGATGGAGGCAGCTGCTGCAATATAATCAATGAAAAGGTGGTCAACCATTTCAACATGCCAACCACACCTCACCCACAACCATATGGCCTACAGTGGATTTCTTCGAGTTCTGGTAACACTGTAACTCGACAATGCCTTATTTCTTTTTCCATTGGCCAATATCCAGATTCAGTCCTTTGTGATGTCATTGCAATGGACGCTACACATCTTTTGTTGGGGCGCCCATGGCAATTCGACAGGCGCGTTCTTCATGATGGCTATTTAAACACATATGTGTTTACTTACCACGGGAAATGCATCACGCTCTTACCCATGTCTCCCCATGAGATTTTACAGGACCAGGTTGAGCGTGATAGACAAAAGGCTATGGAAGCAGCAAGGACCGCGTCAAAGACGACGCGTCCCAAACAAGATACTGGGAATTCTTCCGCCACTCTAGACACAAGTACCAGGAGCTCGTGTTCCTCCACAGGGCATGAAGTCGCTTCCAGCGACAATGCGCCTAATGATCGAACGCGTTGCAAGGAAGGTCCTAAGCCCGCGCCCACAAGCGCCGCGTTGAAATGCATCTGTGAGCACAAATTGCTTCTTGCGCGGCCAAGCGACCTCACTGCCACCTTAAGCGGCAAGACACCATGTTTCCTATTGGTGCCAACGCCATGCATGTCGGAGAACCACATCAACGACGCTTTACCGAGCGCGATCACCCAGTTGCTCGATGAGTTCAAAGACATCTTCCCAGAGGAACTTCCACAAGGCCTTCCCCCATTACGAGGCATTGAGCATCAAATTGATTTGGTGCCTGGTGCCTCTCTGCCAAACCGCGTTGCCTATCGCGCTGGACTAGTGGAAACGAAGGAGTTGCAGCGCCAGGTGCAAGAACTTCTGGATCGCGGCTACGTAAGGGAATCTTTAAGCCCTTGCGCGGTCCCAGTGATCCTCGTGCCAAAAAAAGATGGCTCGTGGCGCATGTGTGTCGACTGCCGCGCCATCAATCAAATTACGGTGAAGTACATGCATCCAATCTCGCGCCTCGACGACATGCTCGATGAGCTCCACGGCGCGATCCACTTCACCAAAATTGACTTGAAGAGCGGCTATCACCAGATTCGCATGAAGGAAGGTGATGAATGAAAGACCACGTTCAAAACCAAATATGTCCTTTATGAATGGCTAGTCATGCCGTTTGGTCTCACTAACGCGCCAAACACGTTCATGCGACTCATGAACCATGTTTTGAGGGAATTTCTGGGCAAATTTGTTGTAGTCTATTTTGATGACATTTTGGTGTATTCGCGTAGTCTAGATGAACATGTAGAGCACCTTAGGCTTGTGTTAGAGTGCTTGCGATGCGAGACCTTGTATGCCAACCTTGGCAAGTGTCGTTTCGCATCAGACACCACCAACTTTTTGGGCTACGTGGTCTCCAAAGATGGGATACGCATGGATGAAGACAAGGTGAAGGCCATCCGGGATTGGCCCACACCTACCACTCCTACAATGGTTAGAAGCTTCCTTGGCTTGGCGGGATTCTACATGAGATTTGTTCGCGACTTCAGCTCCATAGCCGCGCCTCTCCATGAGCTCACAAAAAAAGGCGTCACGGTGAATTGGAACGATCACCACGCACACGCGTTCAACGCGTTAAAAGAAGCCTTGTGCAACGTGCCACTACTCCAACTACCAGACTTCAACAAGCACTTTGAAATTGAATGTGACACGTCAAATGTGGGCATTGGTGGAGTCCTACACCAGGAAAAGAATCCCATCGCGTTCTTTAGCGAGAAGCTCACAGGGGCAACTTTGAACTATCCCACCTACGACAAGGAGCTCTACGCTCTAGTCTGCGTGCTAAAAACATGGCAACACTATCTCTGGCCACGTGAGTTCGTGATTCACTCGGACCATGCGACCATTAGCTACCTCAAGAGCCAAGCCCACCTCAGCCGCCGCCATGCTCGTTGGGTAGAAGTCATAGAGACGTTCCCTTACGTCGTTGTGCACAAGAAAGGTAAGGAGAATGTGGTCGCCGACGCCCTTTCTCGCATGTATGTTCTCCTTACTCATCTTCAATCTAAACTTATTGGCTTCACGTTGATTAAGGATTTATACTTGACTGGTCATTTTTTAAGCCAATTGTTGAACATTGCCTTAGGGACTGCGAGTTTGAGATGCACTTTTTACATGAGGGATACCTTTACAAAGTCGGGCGCATGTGCATTCCTAGCTCACCCATTAGGAAACTCCTCATTCAAGAAGCCCATGAAGGACGCGGTCATTTTGGGATTACCAAAACACTAGCTGCCCTTCGCGAGCACTTCTTTTGGCCGCGCATGACCACCCAGGTGACGCGATATTGTAAGAGTTGTGTCACGTGTCAACGCGCAAAGTCTAGTTCACATCCCTATGGCCTCTACACGCCATTGCCCATTCCACTAGGACCTTGGGAAGATTTGTCCATGGACTTCATCACAGGTTTGCCTCTCTCTCGTATGGGTAAAGACTCAATCTTTGTTGTTGTGGACAAGTTTTCCAAAATGGCACATTTCATCGCGTGTAAGACCACCAATACTGCTAGTGAAATCGCCGCGTTGTTCTTTGACAATGTCGTACGTTTGCACGGGATCCCTAGGTCTATTGTGAGTGACCGCGACACCAAATTTGTGGGGCTTTTTTGGAGAACACTTTGGGGAAAGTTTGGTACAAAACTTTTGTTTTCCACTAGCTACCACCCCCAAACCGATGGCCAAACAGAGGTGACCAATCGAACCCTAGGAGCCCTCCTTAGGACCATGCTCAAATCCAACCCCAAGCGTTGGGAAGACTTACTTGCTATTGTTGAGTTTTCTTACAACAGGTCCAGACACTCCGCGACAAAGCTCACCTCGTTCGAGGTCGTCTATGGAAGAAACCCTTTGACACCACTCGACATGCTACCGCGGCCTATGAAGGACAATGAGCACACTAGCACGGCCAACCGCGCCGCGATGATCCAGGATCTGCATTAGTGAACGCGGAGCAGCTGGAACGCCGCGCTATTCAATATGCCACGCATCACAACCGTGGGCGCCGCCGCGTTATCTTTGCCCCAAGAGACTTGGTGTGGGTGCATCTTCGCAAAGGCCGTTTTCCAGTCAAGCGCAAATCAAAGCTGGCCCAACGCGGTGATGGTCCTTTCCGTGTTGTGAAGGCCATTGGCGACAACGCCTACGAGCTCGAGCTGCCACCTGACTACGGTGTCCATGCGACGTTCAACTTCGTTGACTTGGAGCCTTATGTGGAGCCCGAGTTCGATGATGGTGAAGCGGGGACGCTTCACAGCCAAGTGGGGGAGGGTGATGCGCTCCTACCCAACATGACTGCAGCTGAGGAAGAGGAAGCCATGAGCATTCGCTCATAAGGCCCTATCACCAAATCGCGTGCCAAGACCATCGCCAATGCGACACAATCATTAATTGTGCGCGTCGTCGCTAGCCAAGGAACGCAAGAGACCACATTCTCCCTTAAGCACCTCCAGCCAAGTCCAGACATTGCGTTCTCTTTCCAGATCCTATCCACCATCATTGACCGCGATCTTTGATACTTTCGTTATTTTTAATACATTATTATTTTCAGTATTTTCTTTGGGGTGTGTGCTCCACGCGTGTCGCGTAGGCTAGCCCATTAAGTGAGACTCGACCCATCCGAGTCCCACCAACTCTTATAAAAGGTCATCTCGGCCTTCTGTATTAGGTTACGCTTCATTTTAATCTAAGATCATTTGTCGATAGCCTTTGCCTCCAATCTCTTAGATCGACGTCACCCCCAATTCTTACTTCTCATCCCCATTCCTCCGCAGCCGACGCTACGGCCACCTACTCGAGCTCCTCGAGTCTATCCCCTCCGCTGTCGACGCTACGGTTTCGCTCGCTTACTCGCGCAAGAGACAACACCGCGTTCCACCCACTCCCCCTTGGATTCGACACGCGCGACTCACTACCAAGATCTCGATCCGACATTCGTAAGCAGGAACACATCACTTACCGAACAGGTCCTAAAGCAACACAAAATCTCACAAAAAAACACATGAAATATAAAGCTCACTACTATGTTCTATTGTATTAGACTAGCAATTAGCATGTACTCCTATTGATTAGATGTTATGCAACTCTAGAGTTTGTTAATACACCGTGTTTAGGAAATGTTCGATAAGTTAAAAATGGGGTAGGAAGTAAGTATCTTGGGGGTTTAAGCAAATTTGCTTACCCTCACCCCCAAGCTTAAGCAAAATTGTGAGGAAGTGAGAGTGGAAACAAATTATTCCACTTTCACTCCCAACTTACTGATTGGACCCTAATGGAGTATTCGGTTGGCATGAAATGTGCCAGTAAGGGGTGAAAATGTAAGCAAATTCTCTACCATCACCCCCCAAGAGAACAAAATTGGAGATGAAGTGGGAGTGAAAGTGCCTTCTTCCACTTCCACTCACTTCCTTCCAAATCGGATACGAGTTTCGCCCGGTAAGCGGATCGGCCCTCAGACTCCACCTAACGTCTCTCGCCACCACCACGATGCACCTCCGCCTCCACCTTCGACAACCACTGCTCGCCGCCTCCACCTCCAACCCCCTGCCCACCACCGCCTCGAGCCTCCTGCAAGCCGCCTCCATCTGCCACCTGTGCAACATCGACCACCACCCTCACTGTAGAAAATGGATCGTCGCTGCTGTCGTCGATGCCTGGTGCTCCTTCTATCATCAATTTGTTGATTGCAGAAGACAAAGATGGAATCAGTTTTTTTTAGAGAAATCGCCATGTGGGATGAAGAGAGCCAGTGGAAGAAGAGGTTGTGCGCGACTTTGTACCTAAATTGGTACGCCTCCATTAGGCGTACCATATGCTACGCTTTTAATTGGTACGTCTAAAAGAGGCGTTCTAATTAAAGGCCCAACAAATATCCAATATTTGGTATGCCTCCTTTAGGCATACTGACAAATATCCAACATTTGGTACGCCTCCGTTAGGAGTACCAACTTTACCTATTTCTTCTCAGAAATGCTCTCTGTGTGCATTTTTTGGGCGTAAGCTCTTGTTTGGCGCACCAATGTGCGTGCGAAAAAGAAAAAAAATATAAGTGTATATATTATTTTCCAAATATAAAGGAGAGTTCAATTCTTTGTAAAATTCAAACCACTTAGCAAAACCTACAATAGACTCATGTCCCACTTTCTCATCCATTTTCTTTTTATTTTTCTTTCTATTATTAGTTATTGAGAAATATTAAAATGGTTTAGTAACCTTTTTTATTGTAATACTTGTAAAAAATAAAATCTTACATACATGAATAATCATACATATATTCTATAACAATCGTTATAATTATAATTTTATTCTTTTTAGTATATGATCTTATTTAACTATTTATGAACAAGATATGATCTTATTTAACTTAAAAATATATTTTGTTGCTCTCCTTAAGATATTGTGAGTCAAATCATATAACTACAATTTACAATTATGACTATGTTTTGTTATAAAATGTTCTCAATATTTATTTATTTATGAGCTACAATATAACACAATGTTTATTGAAATATCCGTAATATCACGAAAATTAAACTAGTTTTCATAAATTTGTGTTCAACCCGTTACACATAAATTAGGTCTCTAGTACATCCAACAATACTAATTAATATAGTATACTCCATTCGTTTAATAATAATTGTTATTTTAACTCTTTATATCTGTTAAAAAAATTGTTATTTTAGAATTTTAAATAATTATTTAATAATAAATTACTTGAAAATTATACATATTGACACTTTTTGTGTAACTTTTTTATTCATTAGTTAAAAATAATATTTTAATAATTATGTTAAATGTCAAGATGATAAATATTATTAAGAGTAATTAACAGCATATTGCACAAGTTGGCACTTTTTTTTTTTTTAAATACAGATTGGGCTTAATCGGGCCAAAGGATGATATGTCTACAGCCCGCCAAAAGGCGGGGCCGGGCCTGATCGGCAACAATTTTTTTTTTTTCCTCTTTTGACAATTGATCAGGTAGTTTAAACCTACCGTGATTTTTACTTTACAGCAACAGATTCACAGAAATTTTCGGCAATATACGGTGTGGGATTAAAAATTTTCAATTTCAGTTTGGTGCCGAGTCTTCCCCTCTCTCACTTCTGTCATGTCATGCTCTTGCCAGCTTCGAGTTTCGATGATCTCTCTCAATTTGGGGATCTAGGGTTTATGCTCTCAATTTGGGCTGAATCTGTTGAATCCGAATTGAGACAGGTAAGGGTCTGAAGTAAGACCATGGGCTGCATTTGCTCCAAAGGAGCTACTGCTAATGAATATGTCCAAAACCACCATGGTAGGGACAAGGAAACGAGGTCTTCGAAGAGATTTATCGCCTCATCGAAGAAAGACGAACCTGCAGTTGAGATTGATGGCAGCGTTAACGATGTGACCAGACGGCTGATTTCAGGAGAGCCCGCGGAGGATAACGTGGGATCTACTTCAGCAGCGTGGGAAGATGAGCAGAAAAGCGGAGTCGTTAGTGAAACACAAGCAAGATTCCAGATTCAGAGGCACTCGATAAGGGAGAATGGTGAAGCAGAAGTTGCACAGACAAAAGTTGCTAAGATTGTCAGCATTCCTAATGGAACTGAAGTTTCACATATCG
The DNA here is from genome assembly GCA_027886185.1 of Rheum nobile. Lineage (NCBI taxonomy): Eukaryota > Viridiplantae > Streptophyta > Magnoliopsida > Caryophyllales > Polygonaceae > Rheum > Rheum nobile. The sequence goes on along the minus strand of WOAB01000616.1, from coordinate 1,615,490 downwards.
CTGCTGGCTGGCCCGCTTGGCTAACAGCTGTTGCCGGCGAAGCAATCAGTGGATGGGCTCCTCGAAGAGCAGATTCCTTTGAGAAGTTGGACAAGGTATATCTTAATTTGGCTACAAATGTCTCAACACTTGTTAATCTGTTTCACATATCGTATTTTTTTTTCTTAGCGATGTTACTATGTTCAGCAGTGTTGCATTGTGCACTTCTAGATTGCACTTATATGATCTTTTTTTTAAAAGGTCTAGTTATGTGAATTGATGTTTGATCTGGGCAATTGACAAAAGGTTTTTTCTTAGAAATCTTGTTGAGATTTATGTTTTATGTACGGATGAAAATGTATATTTAGAACTAATGAAATGTGATGTGGCTCTTATACTGGAGGCTATTTAGAAATAGAAAACATACAGTATGTGGCTAACATCATTATCTAAGCCTGTACTATATCAATTTGTTCTCTTTATGCATGTAGATTGCTTATCCTATAATGCTATAAGCAATGTCTGTATGTAAAGCAATATATTGCACATTGTGCATGCTAATATGTGAAACAAACCTTGAACAAAGTTATCCCTTTTCTTTTCTGTAAAGGAGTTCTACCTTGTTCTGGATTTTTTTTTCTTGGTGGCTTATCTTATCTGTTCTAATCTTTACAAACAAAATCTTATCTATCATTCTGGTCTTTCAGATTGGACAAGGCACTTATAGTAGTGTATATAGGGCACGGGACCTTGAAACAGGAAAATTTGTTGCAATGAAGAAAGTTCGATTTGTTAACATGGACCCAGAAAGTGTTCGTTTTATGGCAAGAGAAATTAATATCTTACGCAAGCTTGATCACCCAAATGTAATGAAGCTAGAGTGTCTAGTCACATCCAGGGTTTCAGGCAGCTTATATCTAGTATTCGAGTACATGGAACATGATCTTGCGGGTCTGGCAGCTAGACCTGGGGTCAAATTCTCTGAATCTCAGGTAAAGCTACCATTCATTTTGCACTTCTTTCTCACATAAACCAAAAGTAATCTGTGTGAATGATCTATTCAATAGTCTCTGAATCTACTAAAACATATCTCTATTTACCTCTTATTCTAGTTCAGTAGTTCAGATGACTGAAAGGGTATGTCAAGCTTGAGTCTCTATGTGCCCTGTCTTGATATCTATGGAGATTCAACCATTTCTTTTACAAATCAAAGAACTATGGTAGACATTTCATGTGACATATCTTTAGAGTAATGAAACATATTTTTGCGTCTTAGTGATAAAGATGCACTACCGTGAAACAAAGAGGAGAACTACTCAAACAGTGGGCTAGTTGTCATAAATGATGTTCTGTTACATTTTGTTGAAGTATTGGACCAATGATCTCAGACAGTATGAAATTATTTTGTCCACTATTTTCCTTGCAGATAAAATGCTATATGCAGCAACTATTTCGTGGACTTGAACATTGTCATAAACGCGGAGTTCTCCATCGTGACATCAAGGGATCAAATCTTCTGATTGACATTGATGGAAACTTGAAAATTGGTGATTTTGGGCTGGCGACCTTTTTCAGGCAAGGGCAGAGGCAACCTCTCACAAGTCGTGTAGTTACACTTTGGTATCGTCCTCCTGAGCTTTTGCTTGGATCTACAGATTATGGGATTGCTGTGGATTTGTGGAGTGCTGGTTGCATTCTTGCAGAACTATTTCATGGAAAACCTATTATGCCTGGAAGAACTGAGGTAGAACTTCCAGACTAAGACTTTGGTATTTCTGTCTTCGCCTCTGTCACACGGAGGTGCATGTGTGCACAAACACAGGCTCACACTTCAACACAACAATTCGCACTCACAAGAAAAATTGTGTTGGAAAGAAAAAGTCAATAATACTGATATTAAGTTGCTTATCATTTTCTAAAGGCACATATCTGCTACATAAGCTGTTCTGCTGGTGCAAATAAAAAGATAATGGATGCACAACTAAAATTTTGGGCTGAGTTGTATTAATTGGATCGGATTGGGTTGATCATTTGTAGGTGGAGCAACTTCATAAGATCTTCAAACTTTGCGGGTCGCCTTCTGAAGAATATTGGAAGAAATCAAGATTGCCACATGCAACAATTTTCAAACCTCAACATCCTTATAATCGTTGTGTGGCTGAAACATTTAAAGATTTTCCCTCGTCAGCTTTGAGTCTCTTAGAAGTCCTCCTTGCTGTGGAGCCTGAGCACCGGGGCTCAGCATCTATGGCTCTTGAAAGTGAGGTAATCAGCTTTTTTTTTTTTTCGGGTACATCATCCTTCTGTTATAAAAGGAATATTATTCAAAGGATATAGGAGGGCATCACACAGGTATTTATAACTTGCAAAGAATCAACAAAAAAGTTGGGTTTTTAGTTTGTTCAATTACTTTGATCACAACTGTCAATCTTGGATTGTGAAGCATTCATCGGATTATACAGTCTGATCTAGGATTTCTCTAGTATAGGACTTTAAATTGTTCTGCTTGTATATAGGCTTCCGCATAAAATATAAAAATGAAAGCTACCAAAATGGCTAATCTAGTTCTGATTGTGAACCTGAGCAGTGAGCAATAAGTATTAACAGTGTCTAAGAAGTTTCCTTTCTATCTATCCTTAGTTTTGTAAAAGTCTAATGATCTATTTCTCAAAACTAGGGGTACGTGAGGAAGGGAGAGAGTTCAGTGAACTGACTTCCTACTCAATATTATCTATGACATTGGTGTTATTTGCAAGAATACATCAGGCATGTTTACTTTCTAAATGCTTTATTGGTTTTGTTCTGTATTTCTAACTCAGTCTTCTATCACAGTTCTTTATGACTAAGCCTCTTCCTTGTGATCCATCTACTCTGCCCAAGTACCCACCAAGCAAAGAGTTTGATGCCAGACGACGGGATGAGGAAGCTAGAAGGTATACTTTGGACTTTCTGCTTGAATATTTTTAGTGAAATCCCGACTCTCTAGGCCGTTGCAAGAGTCTAATTATAAATTGATGTGAAGCAGACTGACTTGACTCATTTTGAGTGTTTTGATTGACTCATTGAATTATAATACATCTGTCCTAAAAAGGAGGTATAAATTGACTACCTGACTAGCTCTGTTTTTACCTTGTTATTATTTGCTGTCCTATCAGATAGAGACAATAAATTAAATGCATAAATTGGATACCTGACTACCTCTATTTTGCACTCCTTGCAGGCAAAGAGCAGCTGCAAAAAGTTTTGGACAAGAAAATGCTAAAAAGGACGGCCGGCAGTCCAGAGCTGTTCCAGCACCAGATGCTAATGCTGAGTTGCAAGCATCCATTCAGGTATTCAATATTCATATCCTTCTAACTGCCACAAATCTTCTGGCAATGATCAAGGGGATTGCTAATGCTGTTTGACCCAATGGAGTTAACATCTTTCTGTTTATATGGTTATTTTAGAAACGATACGGACTTGCCAACCATAAAAGTAGCAGTGAGAAGTTCAGCAAGGAGGAGGATGGCGGTGCTGGTTTTCCCATTGAGCCTCCAAGAGGCCCGGGACAAAATGGTGTCTCGCATTCTCGGAATTTATCTGCCTCAGTTTCCTTTTCACACTCAAAGAAATTTCATGGGAAGGAAGACGACGTTCCTATGGACCCAGGCCAGCCATCTACTTCTTCAACAAATGATTCAGATTTTCGGCCTCATAAATCTTATGCTTCTCGAGGATCATCCAAGTTGTCTCGGTTTGCTAGCTCTGTTGGAGCCTCCCGTGGGGCGGATGGTGATAATCCCCGGGAACCCATTGATTGGAGGAAGGAGCAGTATGATGGAAGAGGCAACAATTTGGATGGTGACGCTCAATCAGCAAAGCACAAGTGGTTCAATAATTTGGAAGATGATCCAAACTCTTCTACTAATGACAAGGATTGTCAGACATTTGGAAAGGCGCTTGCACCGGTAAGATATATACCTAAAATGTTGTCACTTTGCTTTTTCTGAATTTTCTGTGCAGTCAACCTAAAGCTGGACACTCTACCTAAAATCCAATAATACTCGACATGAACTGACCTGAAACTGCAACATACTGAGACATAAAATCTTTTAGAATTCATTTAATTTTTTTTAATACATAGTAGTAGTCAGCATTTCACTGACAATATCTATAAAATCTTATGATATTGGGACTTTTTTCATGTGGCAATTTAGGAATATGCTCCTGTTGATCGGATACACTGTTCTGGACCGTTGATACCCACCGGAGGCAACATGGATGAGATGCTCAAAGAGCGAGAAAAACAAATCCAGCAAGCGGTTCGTAAAGCTCGCTTCGACAAGACCAAGGCCAAGAAAGCCAAAGGCGACAACGCTCAAACTGAATCCCTTCTTCATCATTGGACAAAGCCCCGGTGAAGCCGCCATATATTTGTGGAACCACCATCAAGATTCAAGTCTATGAATCTTCTGAGATGAAGGTTGTTTTTGCAGTTTCATTCCACCGAGTCAATGACAACTTACTTTGTACACTATTCCCACTGGTGCACACTTGATGGGATCACCTTCTGCAGCGTAAATTTGCTCTCAAGGTACAGTTTTCGATTCTAGAATCAGGCCCAACAAACACCAGTGCAAGCAGCCTGGCCCGTAATTTTTCATTATATGTATTCATTGTAATATTTATTTTATTCTTTTCACTTCCACGGTTAGTACCGTTCAGAATTGGGACTAATGTATTTGATCTATCACTTTATAAAAGGGGTAAAAAGTCGATGAAAGTTAGGTGAAGATCAATTTTTTTAATTAATTTCACCTCTAATTTTTTAGGATTAAATTGCGATGGATAGTCCATTAGTAATGTCATTTCATCACCTTTAACTATTCACATTAATGAGATATGATATATAGGTACAAGATATCGTTTATTAAAATATCGTGATTACGAAATTAACTTTCAGAAGTTCTGTAAGGGACGGAAATTGTAAATTCTCAATACTGCTATATAAGAGATTAAGAGGGGGTAAACCATTTCTTGACTTTTAAGTTACGTGTAAATTTTTGTTGTTGTAAAATGAAGACATTAACCCAAAATTTGAGGTGAGTTATTTTTTGTGTTATTTAAGGTATACGAGACATGTAATTGAAGTGTGTTCATAGAGGTGATCTATATGAAACTTTTGAAGAGTGTTAGTATTGGTGAATGATGAGATCAGTATTTATGTTCACAAAAACCTTTTTTCCGGGTTTTATTGCTTAGAGTTTTCCTAAGAGTATTGCTAAGGATTAGAGTTTATATGTATCTTCTTTCATTAAAAGGACCTATTATGTGTATCACAATCTCTTTGTTGGATATATTTGAACTAATTTTCCCAAATTTTCATTCTACATATAAAAAAACAGCTTGATATAACACTTTAGAAGCAACACACATTCAATTCGTCATCCTATCTCATAAGCCTCATAGGTAATTATATTGATTGAGTACCAAGCATCAAGCATTAAACACACACATTCAAACACACATCATCCCTTTAATGATGATTCCGCCCTATAACTTAAGTCACATAGGTACCATACTCGCCAATTGAGATTACAAGTCTTGACCCCTTTTATCAAGACAATCAATCTAAAGTCCACCCCCCATTATTACATAACACATAATTAAGTACTTAACAACACACACATTTGGCATCAAAACTTCTTACCGATAGATGGAGCTCTGAATTGGATCTTTAATCCCCCTTTTAAAGCTCAAGGAACACAAACTCTTCAACGGCGTTCACTTCCCCAATCAGCTTCAGCGCGTCCTTTCCGGGCTCCTCGTCGACTCCGATAGCCATAATAGCCTTCTTCCCGCGGCGCGTCCTCCCCACGCTCATGAAACTCACATTCACATTGTGCTCGCCCAAGATATTCCCCACGCGCCCAATCATCCCTGGCTGATCCACCTGCCGACACAAAATCAAATTCCCCTCCAAACTCACATCCACGCCATCAAACGCGCCCACGCGCGTCAGCCTCGGGATCCCGTCTTTCACCTTGCCCTCGATGCAGATCTGGGACCCGCCCGATACCGCGCTCTCGAAGCGGGAGTCCACGTCAGCGATGCTGACCTGGATGGAGTGGACGGGGTCGTCGGGGCTCGACTCGACGAGGACCCGCTCCTCGCTGATGCGGAGCCCCTTGTTCTTCGCGGTGAAGTCGGCGTTGACGAGGTTGACGTAGGTGTCGGAGATGGGCTCGATGATGCCCTTTATGATCATGGCTCGGAGGAGTCTCGTGTCGAGGTCGTCCGGCGACCGAGCCGACTTGTAGACCACTTTGATGGATTTGACTCCCTTGACTCCGGCCACGAGCTGGACGGCTAGCCGGCCGAGCTTCTCGGCGAGGCTGACGTAAGGGGCGAGTTCCGACAGGACTTCCGCCGGTACCATTGGTGCGTTGACTGCCGTTGCTGAGAGCTCCCCGTTTAAGGCTCCCGTTACTGCCTCTGCTATCTCTATCGCCACTCCTTCCTGTCAAATCATCATCACACAATACAATTATCATGATTTTGATACTTAATCAACCAAGTGAACTCATCTACTAATGAAAAGGATTTGACGCCTAAACCCATTTGAGCATATTTTATATCCTAAATCTTAAAATGTAAACCCTAAGCTTTAGATTAACTTAATCTTAAATTATAAATTATAAATCTTAATTATTAATCATAATTTAAGGTTTATGATATAAAATAAAAAAATAAAGCCTAAAGTCAACATAGAAGGGATCAATGAGATTTGAAGGGAGACTAATTGATAGTTAACCAAGGCAAGAATGTTATGTTGCACGGATCTAGCTAGGCAGTGAATTTTGTAACACAAAATGTATATAAAAGATTCTTGGATTTTCTTACTTGGGCTTCTTTTGTACTAGCTCCAAGGTGAGGAGTAACAGTAACATTCTCATGCTGGATTAACTTGCTGTCCTTTGGAGGTGGCTCCACACAGAACACATCTAGAGCGGCCTGTATCACAACACGCAATTATTGAAGCAACAAAATCTACAATGACAGGAAAAAAAGTGCATTTATTGTAATTGTTTCCTAGTAGAAATTTGAGGAAACAAAACCTGAGCAACTATGCCGGTATCAAGAGCTCGAACGAGGGCGTCCTCATCAATGACACCGCCTCTAGCGACATTGATGATGCGAACCCCCTTCTTCATCTTGGCAAAGGCGTCGTCGTTGAAGACCTTGGAGGTGGCTGGAGTGAGGGGCATGTGGAGGGAGATGAAGTGGGCGGTGGAGAGAGCCGTGTCGAACGGCACCAGCTCCACGCCCAGAGCTCTAGCCCTGTCTGCAGGGGCGTACGGGTCGTGGGCGATGACGTTCATGCCTAGACCCTTGGCTCGCCGCGCAACCTCCGACCCCACCTTCCCGAACCCCATCACGGCTAGTGTCTTGCCCACCAATGACACCCCTGTGTACTTGCTTCTCTGCCATTTCCCTGTTTAATGACATTATTCAAAATAAATAATTAATTGTTAGCACGTTGCCCAAGTTTAACTATCCTTTTGTTCAAGTACCCAGTTTGGTAGGGAATTACAGTAATTGAATTAGAGAGTTACAGTCATTATTGCCCATTGCGAGCAGTCACGTTACGATGGTACTGTTACTGTCATCACAAGGGGCAGCAACTACACAGCATATGCCCAGGACAACTGCTTTTATTATGACATAGACTGATAGACGGTAGTTGTATGTGAAATTTGAGCAATAAAGTAATTTAGATATTTTAAATTCGGATCTTTTCGCTAGATATCTGCAAACGAGGACCACAAGAGCTTCATTGCCATTTCAAAAGTGATCGTAATTGATGATTTTTGGGGGACATCATGGCTGTACTTATACTAGGCCCTAATTAGTTTCCATTTATCTTTTTTTCCCAAATATATCATCTAATTACCGGTATTTTAGATAATTCATCTAATTATTATCTAAACTATCGATATTTCAAGGGAGGTGTTAGCTACGTTCAAATTTTTTCACTAAATAAGTTCAACTGTCCACGCGTACAGAAAGCGAGAGCGAGACCAGATGCATGGATACGCGAAGCGGGAACATGACAGATTGAACGGGTATCCGATGGAATTGCGGGTGTGTGACTCTCTGTGATTTTCGCCTTGTGGTCGTTCCTCATGTATACTTGTGGTCGTTCCTCCTCATCATATATATGGCACCGTCTAGCCATGTTCGTCCCCAAGAAAGACCCCTCTCGAGCCATCTAGTCCAAACTCCGACTGTACCATCATCTTCCTCGTGCTCAAGTCAGTTGAACTTTACTCTAGAATCGTCTAGAATCATACCCGAACGGTATCGAATCACCTCCGAACTTGTCCATGTTATGCACAAAAATCAGTGAACCTTACCACTTTGAAGCGCTTTTCTAAGTCCGGTGGAGCATACCAGCCGCTGCGACCCATCCTCGGAGAAACTTTGCATCTCCACAAACCCAACGACACTAGCCTTGCTCTATGTGGTTGCTCTTCGAGCCGTCAACGAGCCACTCAAAATTGACTTCATCAAAGCCTTTGAAAGGATTCCCTGCAAACCTGTGCCTTTTCTTCTTTCTTGCATTTGCTGAATCCACTCCAAATATATACATGCACGTGGAATCCACCCACTTTGTCTTCTTCAAAGCTCCAGCCTTTGAAACCAAGCGACATGGACACCGTCGCACCGATTTTAATGCGGCGATGGCGACAACTCTAATACATCATTCTTGAAGCTTCCGGCTCTTGGTGCTCTCAACTGTAGATGGCGGGGCGTTAAAGTCTATGACGATCTTGACAATAGAAGAGGAGGAGGCCCCACAATTTGGCATCTCGTTGGCAGATCTTGACTGGGTGGAGATCTCTCAGGCTCAGGCGGAGATGACGAAGCACCATGTTGGTCTCGTCTTCGGCTTCGTGAAGCTTAAGTTGGAATGCATCGAGGTTACTCAACAAAAAACAACACAAGACACGCAACCGCATGACTTTTTTTTTGATTAACCAACACAAAGGCTCGTACCCGCAAAGCGAGCGCGTGACCTTAACAAATCGGATATCTTGTACCTTTAATAAGTCCCCGTTTTTTCGTTTGTGTGAGTTTGGACATGCTCTCGCTTTTCGTATGCGTGATCCTTTTGAGCGTAAATAGAAAAAAAATTGAGCGTATCTAGCGCTCGCGTATTTCAATCGTTAATGGTTAAATATAAAAACTGAAATATTTTTTAATAGAAAATGGATAATTCTTTAAAAAAAATTAAACTACTAATTAAAAAAATTAATATTAAAAATAAACTTATTAGAGTATAACTATAAACACATACTATTAGAAAAAATCATATAAAAAATCCCTTTATCTTCTTCCGTTGAATCAAATCTTACTTTCCCCGGAACGCTGAGAATGGGCCCAACTCATGGCTGATTCAGGCAAATGTCAAATTTTCTTTGTTTTTTTGCAGATAATTACACGAAACCCATGGGGTTGAATTCAGATTATTCTCTTTTGGCTGCTATAATAACTCTTTTTTTTTTAACCTATTCCTGTTAAGTTGTGCTGTGCAATTAGCATTTCTCTGCCAGCGAGTGTATCAACTTGTACGTACGTGCTTAGATCGATCGTGACTGAAGAACCTTCAATATTTTATAGCCCCCCAAAAATAATATGATTTTCGCTTAAAAAATAATTTTTAGTATATAAGCGTCAAGCACGCCGGCTGTCTTTTTTCTATTGATTTTATAATCTGTTTGTTTTAATTCACTATATATTTATTATATTTTAGATCATTATTTATAGAATATTAGGTGGTATTACCTTCGTTTTACAATATTTAACTTTTTATCTATAATTTCTTGTTTATATTATTTGTCTTTTTATATTTTATTATTATAAATATTTGTAAAAAATAGTTATGTCTAGTTTTAAAATTTTTATTTTTGTAATTTCAACTAGAGAATCTTTACTCTAAAAATGTTCATACTTTTTTTTGCCAAAAATTAAAGTACTAACAAGTAGATTAAAAAAATCGAGACGTTTCAAAAATATTGGGGGTGCGTAAATCAGTTCAATTCTTTTGTTCTTAATCCCGTTTCCTAAATCCTATATTATACCCATTAACCCTTCGTTTCCCTTTTGATTTCAATTTTAACGGCTGAGATGAGATAGAGATGAAACATAAAGGATACAAGGATAGGAAGCAGAAAATTTGGTTAGTGCGTAAATACCAAGAGTGACAGTAAATGAAGAGGTATAACCGCCAAGAGAGAGAGAGAGTGAGATTAGTTTGATTTACCCACCAGCTTTCATGGAGGCATCAGCCTGAGCAACATTCCTCGCCATGGCGGTGAGCAGCGCAATCCCGTGCTCAGCGGCGGCGATAGTGTTCGCGGTCGGCGCGTTGACCACGAGGCATCCGAACTCCGTCGCAGCCTGCAGATCCACATTGTCGATCCCGACGCCGGCGCGTCCGACGACCTTCAGCCGGCCTTTGGCCGCCTCGAACACCGCGCGCGTGACCTTCGTCCCACTGCGCACAATCAGCGCGTCGCATTCCGAGATCTTCGCGCAGAGCTGCTCCGGCGACAGATCGTAGGCGCAATCCACCTCGCCGAACTCACGGAGCACCTCCAATCCGGCCTCCCCGAGTTTCTCGGCGACGAGGACTCTCGGCTTCTCGTGAATCAGCGGCGAATTTGATCTTTCGACTGCTAGATCTCTGGAGGATATGGACGAAGCCAGCGATTGATCGGCGGTTCTGACGGCGGCGCATCGGAGTGTGGGGTTAGGGCGCCGGTGGCGGTTCAGAATGTTGATCTTGAGGATGGATGGAGTGTGGAGCTGGGAAAAATTGGAGGATTTTGAAGATGGGGAGAAGGATGCGCGGGAAGAGGAGATGGAATTTGCAGAAGGTGAAGCCGCCATTGGTGAGAGTTTTGAGTTTGTTTTTTTGGATTTGTGCGAATTGGGGAAAATTGGGGGAGTTTTTGAAGGGAATTGAAATTAGTGGGAAGGAGAGAAAAGTCTATCGAAAGTGAATGGTGGGCCGACGTGGGGTTTAGGGGCAATGGATGGTCATAGTCCCTTCAACCTACATATTTGCATGTTTAAAATAAATAAAAAATCGGAATCTTAGATTTGTGTGGTTGATTAATAGTTTTAAGTATAATATAAGCTATGTTTGTCCAACTATTATGACTAGAATCAAAAGTGTGACCTATTGATATACAATTGAACACTTTTTTACATCAAAGACATTTTTTTTTTCTGTTCATGCAACATATATCATTATTGTCACAGTTGTCATATTTAATGTTCATAAAAGAAACGTTGAGAGAACCCATTTCATTTCAATGCGTATATAGAAATTAAAAGCAAAAAAAAAAAGTTATTCTTTTTGTTATTTTCATTACTCAAAAGTTCAATTTTTGTTTCATGTCATTATGATGGAGTTATTTATTTTTCTGATATCAGGAGGATTTTAAATTAGGGAAATCATTTATTTTTCTCCCACTTTGAAACACAAATATAAGGGTGGCACCGGCGGGCAAGATGAAAAAATCAATTGGTATACGAGCGCATATGTTTAACCAAAGAGGGGGGTGAACCGGTGAACGTGGACGGAGTTTTGGGTTAAAGACAACCCCACCTACTTTAAAATATGAATACGGAAGTTGGTAGGCAATTAGATGATTTTAGGGTCATTATCCAAATTTAATAACAATCTTCGATCAATTTATATTCCTGATTATTAATTTTACTAATTATCCTATGTCCTATGACTATAAAATCTTTAAATGAAACCATTTCCCTAAACAAGAATTACACTAATGGCAATGGAACAAAAAATTAGCAATATTGGTTTCTAGTTATTCTATATAAGATTGGAAAAAACATTTCTTGTCAAATTTCATGAACGTTTTATTACTTCACACAAATTTTCATTAGCAAAACATTAAGACTATCACATCAATAAAAAAGTATAAATTCCAAGGGATTAGTGTAGTGCATTATGATATAATAGGTAACCTGATAAAAGCATGTTCGATTTTCGTTAGTGTTTTTTATTAAACTTTGAGGTTTTCTTGGACTAAGATAGCATCCCTTCAATCTATTTTTTTTTTCACTAAAAGTATAAATAAAAAAAGTCAAATAATTATTTTCCTTTTTCGTGTGTATATATGTTACCGTTTACCTAATGCAAACTCATCAACTTTTCAAGCGATTAAACTTATAAATGAAAATTAGTTGAACATGAGTGATTGAGTATCACACTTCCCTTTATTATAGACTCATCTCAGACGTTTCACATTAGGTTGTGTTTGATGCAATTTTAAGGCATCATTTCAGATAATCTAAATACACTCTTAGTCACGGGCCAGAAACCGACCCGAACCCGAAAAGCCCGAAACCCGAAAACCCAAAAAAAATGGGACTGAAGACCGAACCAAAGTCATTCAGTTCGGTTCGGTTCGGTTCGGGCCTTGCTCGGTTCGGTTCGATCCGGGCTAAAAATCGATCTGACCCGATTTGTTTATTTACCAGATTTTATGTTTATAACTTTAAATATCCTGTTTAAAGTCCAATAAATATAATACCAAAATGATATAGATTAATAGCTAACTGAAGTTATCAAGTTCGACTTACAAAATAAAAAAGTTCGAAACACAAAATGACCAAAACAACATAATAACATCAAATTTAAATCAATGTTTCATAATCATTAGTCCATTGCCAAAATGCCAAAAAGTTCACTTTTTTATCCATTCAACATCTAAGAGAAGTTCATTTCATCCTTCAAGTCTCCAAGACTCCAACTGCAATGAAGTTAACAAATAACAAGGGCCCAAGAAAATTTTACCAGTCCAAAACACAAGTTGGGTTAAAAAAAGGTCATTCGATTTAATCCGAAAAAAGCCCGAACCGAACTGAATCGAACCCTGATAAAATCAGACCGAAACCCGAACCAAATAATTTGGGTTCGGTTCGGGTTTTTCGGATCGGGTTTTCGGTTTAACCGACCCGTGCTCAGTCCTACTCTTAGTTTGTTTCTGAGATGTATACACAAAATTGTTAAAGTAGGAATTTAGGGGTGGGAGTTCGTTTGGTATAGATAGTTGTCAAACTTGTCTAAGGTACTTGATTAACCCTATATTATTATTTTGAGGTAATTGGGTTAGTTATGCATGGCTGTGGAGCCTGAATAGATCAGTTGGTGTAGATATTGGCTAGCTCAGCCAATTTGTAATTGTGTCATCATCTTACTTAGCAGTTAGCAATGTTCTATACAATTTGCAAAGCTAAGGCAAATGAAAGATAAATTAGTTTTTTACAATTCCAACATAAAAAAATACTATTAATTTAGATGAAAATAACACAATTAATCAATCTAAGAATAAAGTCAATATTATTTTTGGTAAAAATGAAATTAATTAGAAAAGGTAGTTAATGGCAACACAAAAAGTGAACACAAAAAGTTTTGTTTGTTTCTTTTTTATCCTTTGTTCTTGTATTGTCTTTCATGCCGGTTTATCCGACTACCGAGTTTCTCGGTCTCTCGAAATACCCGACATTATCATATATGTCTGGTATTTCGAATTCTTTCCTTATCGGAAAAAAAAAGTGACCACAAAAGGTAGAATCAATTTGCTTTTTTCAGTTTTTGTCACAAACAATTTGGAAAGAGGCCGAAAGAAAAAAGTACATCAACATCAGTGGCGGATTTACAGCCCCACTGGATTTTTTTTTCTAAAAAAATTCCTTTTTTTTTCCTTCATTTTTTATAGAATAATTTAAGTAATTTTTAATTTAATAATAATTTTTATATAGGATTTGTTATGTATAATTATAAAAAATACTAAAAATAATATAATTTTATCCAAATTTGTACATAACTTTTGAATAAAAATATAATATTTTCTCTATATCTATCATTATTTATGCTAAAATTTTCAAAATTTAGGGTTTATGGATTTGCATATTTTGAAAATCAATTTTGTATGCAAATTTGTTAAAATTACGCAGTGAAAGTAGTCTATAATGATAAAACTTCTTCAAAATGTGTAATTTTTTGTCAATTTTGAATAAATTTTATTTGATGTTCGAGTATAGAGTTTTTTTGTTAAAATTATGGTTATTTGTATAAGATAGACGGTAGACTTACAATTACAATTAAATATTTTATGTAAAATAGACAACAATATTTTACTATGTAGAATTTTAGGCCTCCACCGAACTAAAATCCTACCTCCGCCGGTGCTCAACATAATGTTAAAAGTTTAAACACAGTTCTAAAAGCTCCAATAAATCTTACAGATACTTCACTCCGAAGAGTTTAATGAAGACTAATAGACTATATATAGCTAATATATACACGTACTTTGTTAATATAGCTCCTTAGATATTGTGTGTTCGGATCACTATTTTGTCAACTACTCAACTAGCAATAGTAAAATCTAGATGATGATATTGACAAATCAAATTGATAAATTATTGCGGTAGCTCCACTACTATGCTTCAATTATATTTGGGCCCACATTTATTCCAATTGGGCCCTCTTGATGGACTCGTTTTTTCCTTTCATCTTCAACTTGTTCGATTCCCTTCTCATTGTTTTTTAGACCAATAACTAATATGCTGTGCTGTTTTAGTACTATAAAATGCAGTGCTGAATTAAAATAATTATTTAATCTAAAGAGATTTATTTTAGGGAAAATTGTAAACATAGCATCAAATTTTGAGAGGGTGTATAGAAAATAACATATTTTTACCTGGGCTAGAATATAACGAGAATATTATATTTTAACCAAACAACAATATCATCTAATCTGTTGGCAACAATAAGTATTTATGAAACTAAATGAAAATAGTGAAGTGGTAGACAATAGGCGAAAAAAGTGAGCCGATATACTCCCTTCGTCTAACATTAGATGTTTTTCTAGTCTCAATATTTTGTCTAGAAATAGTTGTCTTTTAAGCTATTTTAGTCACATTTTTTCCAACTTTATCTATACTTATTAATGTGATTTATTCACCCAAAAAATTACAAAGTTACTTTTTAACAATTTAATAGAGATATTTTAGACTAGATTTTAAATCCTAAAATATTGTGCCAAAGTCTAAAAAAGACATGTAATATTAGACGAAGGGAGTACAATTCAGTAGTTACAATTATAAAGCGGAAATTTTGTGTGGTACCCTCAAGGTTAAGCAAATTTCGCGAAATGCCCAGAGATATGATATATTTCGCGCGATACCCTTATATTTTGACAAAATTTTGCCAAATGCCCAAAGTTCATCCCTCCGTTAATTGAGCCGTTAAGTTCCAATAAAATAAAACAAAAGAAATTACTCAGTGGAGAAAGCTTCCTCTGTGTTTTGGAGTCCAAACCCGACGTTGACAAGCTGTTGTCTAGAGGAGGAGACGTGACTACGGGGTTCGACGACTGGTGGTGGCGGGGTTCGACGGCTGCTACTGCTGCCTGGAGGAGGAGACACAACCAAGGAGAAGCGGCAAGGAGACGACGACGGGCCTGGAAGAGGTCGACTTGATGACAAGCGACGGTGCTAGTGGCGACAACCCGGCGACGGTGCTCTGTTGACTGCATTTAGGTACGTATTTGCATAATTTTAAATTTCGATTGGGCTTTTAAAAATCTAGGGTTCTAATTTGAATTTGAGATTTTCGAATTTGATTGAGGGATTTTGTGGATTTTTATTGAAATTGTCTAGATATATTTGTAGATTTTGATTGAAATTGAAATTTGAACTTAAATTTGAATTGATTTAGGGTTATTTTGTGAATTTTTGGGGCACTAGACTGCTGAATGTTATCTTTTTGATGAGCTTTGTGATGGATTCTATTGGTGCTGGTATGAGCCCATCCATGCCTAGTGGAGGGAGGTCTATGTACAGTGACCGAGTCTCGCTGTCTCACATTACAAGTAATGCATTGCTGGGAGAAGATAAGCTAGTGTATCATTAATGAGCAGACCATGAATTTCTTTTATGAAATACTTTGCTGGTTTTGATTCATTGCATCTGATTTGTTCTGCAGCCTGCTTTCTTTAGCCTAAAGGCATACATAAGCTTCATTAAGCCAAATCAATCTATGTGGTATCGGGCCTGCAAGACATGCAGCAAGAAAGTCACAAAATCTATTGGATCTGGGTACTGGTGTGAATGTTGTCAGAAGAATGACGCATAATGAACTGTGGAAGTTCTATCACAATGTGAATATGTACCAAGTACTATTTATTGTTTTATTCCATTTCTAATGCTTGTTTTTTTAGGTACATTTTGGTGCTGAAAATGTCTGATGCAAGTGGTGAAGGATGGGATTCTGCATTCAATGAACAAGCTGAAAGAATAATCGGATGCTATGCTGAAGAGCTTGATAAACTAAGATCACAGGTAACTAATGCACATTGCATTTGATCAGTTATTACAAGACTAGTTTCTTGTGTTTCCTGTTAGATCTTCAACAATCGATTTATGAAATCCTTGAGAATAATTTACATCTCTTTGAATTAATCTGTTACAGGATGGAGAAGAAAACCCTTACCAGCTGAAACTGAAAGAGACTACATGGATTCCTTATCATCTCCGAGTGAGTGTTTCAGTGCAAGAGTACATGGGTGATAAGAAACAGAGGATAACAATAAGAGTTGTGGCTCCAGTTGATTTTGCCGCTGAATCCAAGTTTCTGCTTGACAAAATATCCAAGATGAAATTAGTAGAATTTTCTGAACAATCAAGGAGTGATGCTTATCGAAGGAAAACTTGCAAGAGTTTTTTTTATCATAGTAGATTAGTAGGAAAGCTGTCTTGTGCCTTTTTGTATTTATAGCCAGTTTTTAGCTCATCAACGTAGGTTTCTATATTGACTTGACTTGGAAATGGAATACACTTATTGCTTGTATGAAGAACTGATTTCTTCTATGTTTATTTTATTGTAACTAAGCAGTTGCTTCAGTTTATATATGAATGCTCAGCTGTGCAATTTTCGTGCTAAAAATCAATTTTAGCTTTCTCCATTTATGTTCAGAATTAGCCCACAAGTTTCGTGAGTTCACTGGTTTACAATTTCAATCAAAATCTACAAATATATCTAGACAATTTCAATAAAAATCCACAAAATCCCTCAATCAAAATCGAAAATCCCAAATTCAAATTAGAACCCTAATTTTTTAAAAGCCCAATCGAAATTTAAAATTATGCAAATACGTACCTAAATGCAGTCAACAGAGCACCGTCGCCGGGTCGTCGCCACTAGCATCGTCGCCACTAGCACCGTCGTTGTCGCCTGTCATCAAGTCGACCTCTTCCAGGCCCGTCGTCATCTCCTTGCCGCTTCTCCTTGGTTGTGTCTCCTCCTCCAGGCAGCAGTAGCAGCCGTCGAACCCCACCACCACCAGTCGTCGAACCCCGTAGTCGCGTCTCCTCCTCTAGACAACAGCTTGTCAACGTCGGGTTTGGACTCCAAAACACAGAGGAAGCTTTCTCCACTGAGTAATTTCTTTTGGCAAAATTTTGTCAAAATATAAGGATACCGCGCGAAATATATCATACCTCTGGGCATTTCGCGAAATTTGCTTAACCTTGAGGGTACCACATGAAATTTCCGATTATAAAGTGTTCTTATCGTGTTAAATTTTGCGTAAATTTCCCTTTTCCATTATAACAGACCTTATTAACAAAAAAAATGGCCTCTCCATTTCCAACCCCTGAAATTGTCCCGGAAACCCAACTGAACTTGGATGACATGGTCACGGATTCTACGAACACGGGCCATTCATCCCCTCCTCCCAAAGAACCTCCAGATAAACCTAAGTCATGGAAAAAGCTTATTACAGCCGAGGAAGATGACCGCTTCGTCATCGCTAAGGATTTTCTCGATGGGAAAATCAATGTTACCTTCCCTGAACGCGATGACACAGAACCTGTAATCACGATTCAGGATGAAGTACTTGATATTCTCGCCTCAGCATGGAGGTCTTCGCTTATCATCAAAGTATTAGGTACCATGGTCCCTTATGATATCATGGTACGTAAAATGAAGGAGCTTTGGAAGCCCAAGGGAAGGATGCGCCTCATTGACTTGCCTAATGGGTACTACATGGTGAAATTGGAAGATGAGAAAGACTATATGGGGGTCCTTACTGGAGGTCCTTGGACTGTTTTTGGACATTATATTGTCATTAAGCAATGGTCTCCAAGTTTTAATCCTGCCACTGATGTCATTTGTACTACTCCAGTATGGGTTAGATTCACTGATTTGCCTCTCATCTTCTATGAAGAAAACGTGATTCTTCGCCTGGGTTTAGCGATCGGCAACCCCATCAAAGTTGACCAACGAACTCTCACGGCGAACATGGGTCGTTTTGCTCGCGTATGCATTGAGCTTGATCTCACTAAACCGCTCAAGGGTTCCATGATTATCAATGGCTCCAGGTTCTTACTTGCCTACGAAGTATTGCACACCATTTGTTTCAGATGTGGTCACTTCGGGCATTTCCAACCGAACTGCCCCTCGGACCCCAAGATTGTTGCTCGAAGGGAGGAAGAGGAGAAGGAAAAGGCGAGGAAGATTGTTGCGGGTGAAGCCTAGTCGTCTGTGCCGGAAAAGCGCGGTTCTTGGATGAACCCCTCTTACCGCCGGCGAAGGTCAAAGGGCAACGTGAAGGTTTTCCCCAACCTAGCTACCAACCAAACACCGAAACAGGTTGCTCATAAACCTGTCATCGGACGGTTTGCAGCTCTGGCCCTTGCAGAGGAAGGAGATGATCCAACGGAAGGGGTTGAGCATCGTACTGATAAGGCTTTTCAAAAGCCTGTTATTCCCAAAAGCAAGTTACAAGTCACATCTGATAAGGGTAAGAAAAAGGCTACTTCTGACTCTATGGAGAAAGGAAGGTCTAATATAGCTCCTACCCAACAGCTGGTATTCTTAGGACACACAACTGAGAGTAGTAGGGCAGCTAGTTCCAAGAGTAAAAAGGCAGGAGGACGTAAGAAGTCTGGAAAATTGGGCCATGAACACAAGTCAGGCCTTAGCACTAATGGGCCTTTGAAAGGATTTGATTTTGGGCCTGCTAAGCGCCCACAGACTGAAATTGAGCCGACCCCTTTTTCCAACATCCTAAACGTCCAGATGCAGGGATCTCGCCTCGACCCTATTCCTGAAGCGAGCTCTTGTGCCCAGCGGGCGACTGATACCAACGCTTCTCCCGCTGACTCCCGTCGTAGCTCGCTGCGTACCGGATATGATCCGAACCCGGAACCGGTGGTGGCGACTAACCCATCCACCAGTAAAGCCGTTATGGAGGAGGTTGAATCTGCAGCATGTATGCAAGAGGATGGGACCCCGATTGGGGTGGCCTCCGATGCTCCTATTGTTTAATCTTGGTTCGTTGCTTGTTTCTCCTCTATTTTTGTCATTATGAATTGCATTTTTTGGAACTGTTTTGGAGCCGGTAAGCCTGGTTTCGAGAGAAATGTTAAATACCTTGTTCGACGTCATTCTATGGATGTTGTTGCAATTTTCGAACCTAGAATTTCTGGGAGACATGCTGATCAGATTTGCAGTGATGTTAATTTACCCAATTATGTCTGCATTGATGCTCAAGGTTTCACGGGTGGCATTTGGGTGCTCTGGGATGATCGTTATGTTAATGTTCAGATTCTGAATCAGCATGACCATTTCATCAGAGCTAATATTAATAAAGGTACTGTTAAGTATCAATGTATTTTTGTATATGTGCCGCCTTCAGTATATAGGCGTCAGAGATTTTGGGAGCAACTTTACCATGAAATTAGCTCCATCTCAGATCCTCTCTTTATTGGTGGAGATTTTAACTGCATCCTCTACCCCGATGAAAGACATGGAGGTTTTGGCCGTCTGCACCCAGACTCGGCGGACTTCCAAAGGGTGATTGATGATGGGGGGCTTGTCGATCTGGGCTTCTCTGGCCAGGCTCACACGTGGTCTAGAGGCTCTTCGCCTGATTCTTTCATTTCTAAGAGGCTTGACAGAGTTGTTTGTAATTTAGCCGCTCGTCTTCGCTGGCCTAATGCTTCGGTTCGCCACCTCCCTAAACTCCATTCCGACCATACACCCTTGCTTCTTTCAGTTGAGCCGCCTATTTTCTGGGACCGTAACAGGAGACCATTCCGTTTTGAGGCGGCGTGGTTGACCCGCCCTAACTTCCACTCATTCCTTGATGGCTCTTGGTCTAGGGACAGTTCTGCACATGTTGCGCTATCCCAGCTACGTCCGAAACTCATCCATTGGAATAAGGTGGTTTTTGGGGACATTCATAAGAGAAAGAACCGTCTTTCCTTGCAGTTGGATTCAGTTCAGTCTGCTCTTTGCTCCGATCCTTCTGTTGCTTTATTGGATTGCAGTTCCCACCTTCAGAAAGAGTTGGGATTGGTCCTTGAACAAGAAGAGATCCTTTGGTTTCAAAAGTCGAGAGAACTTTGGCTCCAAAATGGGGATAGGAACACCTCTTTCTTCCACGCCTCCACTGTTATTCGGCGGAAGCGTAATCGGATTGAGGCCCTAAAAGGTGAGGATGGTATTTGGTTCGAAGATAAGGCTAATTTAGAGACCATGGCAGTGAACTTCTTCAAAGATCTGTATCACCTCCCTCTTAATGAATTAACCCTGATCTCCATGCCACATGGCCTCTTCCCCGGCATTGATGATAGTGTTTGGGAGAGCTTGATTGTCACGTTCGAGGACAAAGAGATCCTTTTTGCTGTGAAGAACATGAGTGCTTTCAAAGCCCGGGTTCTGACGGATTCCAACATGTGTTCTTCCATAAATGCTGGAATACAGTTGGGTCTTCCATCCTGAGTATCGTTAAGGAATTTTTTACCACCTCAAGGCTGCTAAGGGATTTGAATACGACTCTTATCTCCCTGATTGCCAAGGTCAGTCATCCAGAGTTGATTAGTCAGTTCCGTCCCATCAGTCTCTGTAATGTTCTTTACAAGATTATCACGAAGGTGCTTGTCAATAGAATGCAACCTCTCCTTTTCGATCTGATCGGGCCGACTCAGGGCAATTTTCTCTCGGGACGCTTGATTACTGACAATATTGTGCTTGCGCAAGAAGTTGTTCATTCAATGAGGCATAATAAGGGCGCCAAGGGCTGGATGGTCCTTAAAGTTGACCTTGAAAAGGCTTATGATTGGCTTAGATGGGATTTTGTAGTTGACACTTTGCATGATGTAGGATTTCCCGACATTTGGATGGGTTGGATTGCTGAATGTATCTCATCTACCTCTCTTAGCTTGTTGTGGAATGGGGAAGTTACGGAGAATTTCATTCCTACTCGTGGCATTCGCCAGGGAGATCCTATTTTGCCTTATTTGTTTGTGTTGTGTATTGAACGATTGAGCCAGATGATTTCTAGTTTGGTGGACTCTAGTAGCTGGAAACCCATTCGGTTATCTAGAGGTGGACCACCCCTTTCTCATGTTCTGTTTGCCGATGACATTATTCTTCTTGCGGAGGCTTCGGTGCAGCAGATTAGAGTTGTGAAGAATTGCTTGGATCGGTTTTGTAGTGCTTCTGGTCAGCGGATCAATTCTCTGAAAACCAAGTTATTTGTTTCTCCAAATGTTAGTGATTCCTTGATGCAGCAACTGCAGTCGGAAAGTGGTTTCTCAGTCACTTCTGATCTGGGTTACTACCTGGGCATCCCATTGCTGCACAAGAGAGTGAACAAGGATACTTTTAAGCCTCTCCTAGATAAAATCAATACCAAGCTTGCGGGTTGGAAGTGTAGAAACCTTAGCCTTGCAGGGCGAGTGACTCTTGCTAAATCAGTTATCTCATCTATTCCGGTGTATTCCATGGCCAGCATAAGCTTGCCGGCTAGTCTTTGCAATCAGATCGATCAAGTCACCAGGTCATTCGTTTGGGGCAGCTGGGGAGATGAGCATAAAATGCATTTGGTCAAGTGGGAAGACATTTGCAAGCCGAAGAATCATGGAGGTTTAGGTCTGAGATGCATGAAAGACCTTAACCATGCTCTGTTGGGCAAACTGAGTTGGAGGTTCCTCACTAATAATGGGAGTCTCTGGGCTGATGTTATTCGCAAGAAGTATGTGCGTCCGTCTCTCGCGGTGCAGAACAACCCCTCCCATATTTGGAAGATCATCTGTATTGGTATTAACAAGGTTGTTACCCGAGGTGCTACTTGGGTCCTTGGTAATGGTTGCTCAATTAGGTTCTGGTTGGACCCTTGGGTTACGAACCAAAATCTCATCTCCTTTGCTCGTGGGCCTCTGGATGTTGATGATTTGGCGTCTACGGTTAGCTGTTATTGGATTGATGGTTGTGGTTGGAACTGGACTATGCTTACTCCACTTCTCCCCAATGTCATTCTGTTGAAATTGGCGGCTATTACCATTATGGATGGTGATCATAATCATGACTCTATCAGTTGGGGGAAGTCAAGAAATGGGGAATACTCAGTCGCTTCTACGTATGATCTTATCCATTGTCCGAACCCGAGGTATGTGTAATATCCCTCATTTTATAAGGATATTTTGGATTTTTTTTCCAACTCCCGTATTACAAGTCGAATTAATTCAGAGAAGTCGGACATTCGACAATATGTTTGATCTCTGCAATAATTTTTCTAAGTGAAATAAAATACATTTTGACGTATTTTGGGACTTAATACTCGTTCGTGTACGATTATTTTTATCCCGGGCTAAGGCCAAGTTGATCCAAAGTTTAAACGAATGAATTATGGCCTTGGCGGCGACCGCCGTAAAGCAAGCGGCGACCGCCGCCAACTAGCCGGCATTGTCAGCCCCAACTTGTCAAGTGGCCTAGAAAGCGGCGACCGCCGCCAGACACAGATATGGGCGGCGACCCCTTGCCGACGACGGCGACCGCCGCCACTGTTGCAGACGTAGGTGCAGAGGCTTGCCGGCGACCGGGGAGACGCCCGATCTTGGCCCTCCACGTTGCATGGCTTGCCCATTTCTTGTCCCATGACTTTGGCTATAAAAGGGGAAGGGTTTGGGATCAGATTGAGCACAAACCCAAGCTCAAATCTCTCACTTTAATCTCGTCGGAAATTCGAGCTTTCGCCGGAGAATTGGATATCGATCGTCGGAGCTCTTTTAGTGTTTATTCCAGTTGCAAAGTGAAGCTTTGGAAGCCCTTAGAAGCTTAGAATCCAAAGCAAGGAAAAGGAGAAGCAAAACAATTGACGTCGGTGAGTTTTTGCTCTCGTATATTTTCTGGTGTTCGTAGCGGTGACCGCCACCACGAACAGCGGCGCCCGTCGTAAGGCAGGCGGCGACCGCCGCCCAGGGGCTTTTGGCCTGTTTCGGCCTTGGCTTTTGTGGCTTTCGATCGGGCTTCGTTCCTTTCGATTCCTTTCGTTATTCTTTAGATTCGTACTCATGTTTGTCGAATCTAACTTAGGATTTCTTTATGGGTCGATCCGAAGGAATTCGTGGTCTCAAATCTGTCCTTGTTTCAGACCCAGGAACTCGTCGTCTCTAAGCTTTGCTTAAGCTTTTGCGGATCTAAGGCAAGTGGCGGTTCACTCTTGCTTATCATTCCATATTTCAATTAATTATTAATTGTTTAATTGTTAATTAATTTGGGATGATTTACTGTTTTCGTTGGGAACAGTTTTGATAACTGTTTGTGATTTTAAAAGATATTATAATAGGTTGTATATCTGTTAGAACAATGCTATTATATCTGTTATTGGCCGCGATGACATTGATGTGGATTATTACTGCGTTCGTAACTGTTTAGTTAGAACGAGTATTCGTAGGAACGCTATATACCTTGTGGGGGTTTAGCTGTTTCTTTATAACTGGTGCTTGGTGGATTTTCCCCCAGTACTCTCTCTGGTCATGAACATGTCCTTACTCAGGGTAGGTGCACTTCGCTAGTGCCAAATCTTTCGGGATTTATTCCCTCTGGTATCTCTTGTGAGAAGATCTGATATCTCTTGTGAGGAGATCCGATATCTCTTGTGAGGAGATCCGATATCTCTTGTGAGGAGATTTAAAAGCTTATAACGTGATGATCGTTTTGGAATTAAATGAGATAAGTGCTTTAGTGCACATAATTAATATACCCTTGGGCGAGTAGTATAGCTAGGCAATAATGCAGCTAGGAAATCTCGTCTTGACTTTGATCAGAGTAAAGTTCTCTTTCCAATCTGGATTCGCCTTGGGTGGTGAGGTTGGTCGTGAACCGAAACATCAAGTCGTTTTTGAACGCTTGTATGAATTATTAATGTTTCCCAACATTTGTCATGTTTCCGATAAGACTCAATTCGTTGGAGTCTTCTTTTGGGATTGATTGCTGTGAGACTCGGTCTCCAGAATCTTCTCTTGATCATGTCTCTTCTTGTGTTTCAGTAGAATATGGTGGTTGACTATCGTTATCGGTTTTGATTCGAGGAGCGATGAGTCTAACCTAATACGTCTACTTCGAACCACTCTGCTTTGTACCCTTGCATAGTCTTTCATTAGACTAATCAACCGTAATTGTTCTCTGCATGGTTGGCTGGTGTCATCCGTTCGATTCGGCACATCAGATAAGTTGTCATCCCGTGAAGGCTAGAACGACTATAGAGGCGAACGATGTTTTGACCAGTTTATTCAGGTTAAGATCCTTGGCGGGTGATCATTGCGATCAAGACCCTTTTGTTGCTTATTTAAAGTCTTCCGTTGTATTAAATATATCTTGTATTAAGTCTTCCGCTGTATTTTGGTTGTCTTTCGGATTATGGATGTAATGCCGAGACAATGATTTTAATTGAAAGTTATGATATTTTGTATCATAATTGTTGTTTGATAATTTATATCAACTGGTAAAGCCTTGGGTGACATCGGACAAAACGTCTGAGGTCACTGGCGGTAATGCCTTTCCAAGGGAATATTTGGGGGTGTTACAGTACGAGGTTGACTCTCCCATTTTTAATTCTATCTGGCGTTTATTGGTTCCCGAAAAAGTCCATGCTTTTATCTGGTTGGCTGTCAGAGGTTGCATTCTATCGAATGTGGAAAGAAAGAGACGACACATGACGGAAGATGATTCTTGTCTTCGATGTCCTGACTCGCCCGAATCCTTTATCCACCTCTTCAGAGATTGTCATGGAAGTAAGCAAGTTTGGTGTGACTTTCGCCCTCCCTCTCTTTATCGAGGATTTTTTGATGACAACTATGCAGTCTGGGTGAGGTCTAACCTTTCTGGCACGTCATGCAAAGGTTCCCAGAACGATTGGTCGAATGTGTTCGCCATGGCCCTCTGGTGGCTTTGGAAATGGCGCAACAACTTTGTTTTTAACCGGGAGGAATTTCATGGTGACAAAGGCGGCCTTTATTCGACATAGTGTAAGGGAGTATAGTCTTGCCTGGGAGAGGATGCGATCTTCTGCTATACAGGGTTCTAAGTCTGAAATGCAAATTTCTTGGGGTAAACCCCCAGAAGGCTGGATCAAAGTTAATACTGATGGTGCAGTCAAGGAAGGGAGAGCTGCGGCTGGAGGTGTGCTGAGGAACAGTGATGGTGTTTGGATTGGAGGTTTTGCTCACAATATTGGATGTTGCACTGTGCCCAAGGCAGAGCTTTGGGGCATTATTAATGGTCTTAAGCTTGCTTGGGATCGGGGATACAGGAGGGTTTGTTTAGAAACTGATTCGCATCTGGCGATTCTATTTCTGAACAAACCTATGGATCGTTGTCACCCCCTTTTCAGCCTCGTCACGATGGGACACGGCTTTTTGAGTAGGGACTGGGAAATCCAGTTCTGTCATATCTACAGAGAAGCTAATATTGTTGCTGACTTTTTAGCTTCTTTTGGTTTTTTCTTTTGCTGTTGGTTGTAAATTTGTAATATTTTGGACGCTCCTCCTTTTGGAGCTCTTTCCTTTCTTTCAGACGATGTTAGGGGTCAGACTATACCCCGCTTGATTCTGAAGTAGTCCTTCTTATTTATGTTTTTAGAGAGTGTCGTCTCTCTTTCTACCAAAAAAAATAATAATTAATCATGACTACATGTCACTTAATATAAAACAATAATCAAAACCACTTGTTATGCATGTCTAATAAAGTATTAGAGAATAAGATTCTCTAACTACGTGACATTATCATATCAACTGCATAATTATAACAAGATACACTTATTTTTATTGTTACGCCAATAATATATTTGAGTTAAAGGAAGAATCAAAACATCAAACCAACCATGTGCAAGATCAACGCACTCAAGAATGATCATGACCCGGAGTAATATAATCTATAATTACAAAAAATACTCTATAAGCAATAAAACCCCAAAAAATGTTTTTGCTTACACAATTAATGATTTGCACCGATATCATGTGGTAATATTAGGGAAATACAAAACTCGTCTAATACAAAACTTTTGAAAAATCAAATTGGATATTTTTATTAACGGGATTTCGTAACAAAATATCACGTCTCATTAATGTATATAGTTATTGGTGATGAAGTGACATTACTAATGAACTATCCATCACAATTTAATTCTAAATAATTAGGTGAAATTAATATAAAGTTTTTATCTTCACCTAACTTTTATCGACTTTTACCCTTTTTCTAAAAGTGATAGGTCAATTTTTTTTATTTTTTTTTTTCGTTCAGTTTAAATGATCATTGTCATTCTATATTTAGACTAAGTTTTGATTGACCATTTTTTAATGAGATATATTCTTCCAACACTAATAATTTCATACACACCGTCAGAAAAACTCGAACTCAATTTTTTTGAATAGAACGGTTAAAGAATCTAGCGTCAATACCCAGGAAACCAAATAGACGTGGGAACCAAATAGACGTGGGTGATAGGTCAAATACATTTGTTTCACTCGATAGTCCCAACTCTGAACAATTACCCAGAAGTGGGCCCCCAAACATCCGTTACGTTGAATTGCTAACTGAATTGTGTGGCGCCAAACAAAACCAACTCCATCCGCAATTCCCTCGCACATTATCCAATCCTCTTCTCCAATGGCCGTCTTCTTCCCTCGCACCGCCATTAACGCCGTCGATCTCTCAACTCCCCATCATCTCTCCTCTCTCCTCATCACTTCTTCCTCCCAAAATCTCATTTACATTCCCCGACGGAAGAGCAAACCCTTCCGATTTCCCGTTTCCGAAACCAATTACCTCAGAAAAAACTTCCAATTCCTCGCGAAATCCAGCGATGAGATCGCTGACACGAGAACCGAAATCAGCGACAAGATCGACGGTGGATCGGAGGCGGAGGACGAGGCGGCGAAGAGATTGTCGGAGCAATCGTCTTGGGAAGCGAAGGATTTAAGAGGGAACGATTACCTCTACAGATTGGGCGCCGAGGCCGATAATATGAATATCGCCGTCGGGGCTAAAGCTGGCGTCATCGACGATCTCTTTACGGGGAATTTTCTCGGTCGAGATTGTAAGTGCAGATGATTTTTCTTTTCTTTTCTTTTTAATTGTTTGTTGAAAAACAGGAAATTAATCTTTGTTTTCGGGATTCTGCTGGACCAAATTTGCAGCGGATATTGTGTTCGATTATAGACAGAAGGTTACACGGTCGTTTGAGTATTTGCAAGGGGATTACTATATTGCCCCTGTTTTCATGGTTAGCCGCTTTATCATTTCCCTACACTTACAAACTTTTCAGTTTTATAATTGTATTTTAGATAACTTTCTTGGTTGCAATTGAGCAGGAAAGCTGTGCAGTTTTCTTCTTCTTGAGTTAGAATTAGAAGTAATGACAGAAATTGTGGTTAATTAGCATGAGCTTGGTTATGTTGGAGCAAAGTTCATTTAATTGCAAAATTATACTGTATCCTCTATATTTGTGTGAAATTATTATTGATGATGATGTTCTGTGTAATTGACACATTTTGTATACTTTGTTTTGCTTTTGTGACAGGATAAAGTTGGTAAGCCCCAATACATCTCATACAAAGACTAGCTCACTGATGTTGATGACACGGGATAATCCCTGTAACAAGTATGCAAAATTGCTAACCATACAAAGACTAGTGGTGATGCTGTCACATGATACTTATATTCTAGCTACTACTTGTAATAATCATTGCATTATGAAATACTATTGATATGCTTGTTGGAGCTTCTAAGTTCACATTATATTACATCCATTCTCATATTCTATTCTACTTGTCTGTGTATGCAGTTGTCCACATTGCGAAAAACTATCTCGCTCATCTCATTAGTGCCAAAGTTCCTCTTATCCTAGGTATATTTGATAAATCACCATTTAAAGATATCATCTGTGTACATTAGTGGAGAAGAAGATAATTACTCATTCACATCCCATTTTTATGCATTTATATATTTATTTTTAACATTTTCAAATTCCATATGATCTACTGTAGGAGTTTGGGGTGGGAAAGGACAAGGGAAGTCATTCCAAACAGAGCTCATATTTCGAGCTCTGGGAGTTGAGCCAGTTATCATGTCTGCTGGTGAACTGGAATCCGAGAGAGCTGGTAATGCAATGAACCATCTTAGCACGGAGAAATTGGGAAAAACAAATAAATATATCTCAAAAAATATATTTTTTCCTTTTCTTGTAGGAGAACCAGGCAAATTGATCCGAGAACGATACAGAACAGCCTCTCAAGTTGTCCAGAACCAAGTCAGAAGCTTTACTACTTTCATTAAATGTATTCAATATATGTGTATTCGATGTTGTGATTCTAGTTCTTTAATCTAGCTGCATTTATCTGATCCTTTTTAGTACATTTTTATGCTCACGGTGTACATCAATTTCAAAAAAAATGTATTTCTGTAACATGATTCATATACGTTGCTTCAGGGAAAGATGAGCTGTTTAATGATCAATGATATTGATGCTGGCCTTGGTAGATTTGGTGAGAGTTGGTTATTCATATTTGCATATATAAGACTACAAATGACAACATACGAAACTCATCAATCATGATGATGATGATGATGCAGGATTTACTCAGATGACAGTTAACAACCAAATCGTTGTTGGAACTCTGATGAATTTGGCAGACAATCCAACAAGAGTTAGTGTTGGACAAAATTGGAGAGAGCAAGACATTACCCACAGAGTTCCTATCATTGTGACAGGAAATGATCTTTCCACCATTTATGCCCCCTTGATTCGCGATGGAAGGATGGAAAAGTTCTACTGGTATTTATGTTCAATTCTCATGAGTATACACACAAAGATCAGAGTCCTCATGTAGGATAAATATGTCAATGTGTTTAATGTTGATGAATTACAGGCAGCCAACCCATGAAGATATCATAAACATCGTTCATAGGATGTACGAGAAAGATGGAATATCAAAGGATGAGGTCGCCACTGTTGTTAACACATTCCCTAATCAAGGTCACTTTTGTTTACCATTTCATTGAAATGTTCTGTTTCTTATCATAAAAATTGTGACATTTATGGATTTATGTGTGTGTTTTTCTCCTTATGCAGCACTGGATTTCTATGGAGCTCTTAGATCTCGCACATATGATCGTTCAATTCTTAAGGTGTCTATCATAAAAATTGTGATTTCTGTTTTTTGCTTTAAGATATAACACTTCACAAAAAATCAAAATATGGTAGCCTTTTATAATAAACTGATAAAAAGAAAGAAAAGGAAAGCCAGCATTGTATTGGTTCATTCTTGAGGATTTATTATCATTGTTAGCCAACACTAAGATGGTTTTGTTTCCTTCAGTGGGTTGATGAAGTTGGAGGTATGGAAAGTCTAGGAGCTAATCTTCTTAACAGGAAAAAGGCAGAGAAACTTCCAGTATTTGTTGCACCTGAGGTAAAGTTATCGACTTGGTGAAAGTAATTTGATAACCACTAGTTATATAGTTTTCTGGTTGAATGAACTACTATTTACATATTTACATGTTAATTAACCAAGTGCTAAAAATGTGTGTGTTGCTTAATTGTGTTTTAACAGCAAACGGTAGAAGCTCTGCTTGAATCAGGCTACTCTCTAGTGAAGGAGCAAAAGTTGGTTATGGAGACTAAACTTTCAAAGGATTACATGAAAAACGTTGATGACTAAGTTTATTCTTTGTATATCATAATGTGTGTTTTATAGGACAACTCCAACCCATATGTGCCAAAATTCTTCATTGTGATCAAATCAATTTTGTTTATAGTACGCGATGTCTTCTTTTGGTGTGATTTGTTAGAATCTGATGATGTGATCTGCACAATGCTTGGTGTTTTCATTTTATTAGATAGAGATGCAATCAACAATTGCTGATTCGGATGGATTGTTTAGTAGGATAATTAGGCGAATCAATGGAGGAGGAAGAATATATGGATGAGTCGAATTCTAAGTGTTTTGTGGTGCTGAAGAAAAGAAAATGGGAAGTTCCATATATACCTAAAGTGTTCCTTTCCTGCCTAGATAGAATTAATATTCTGAAATTCTGATTTTTAGTGAAAAACATTATCTCTTATCCAAACTGTTTTATGTAGCCTATCTTTGACCTTTTAAAACGAGTCTGCTATATACACGACAATTTTTACCTATATACACGATAATTTGTACGCTAAGACATGGCGTACGCCATGTCTTGGCGTACAGGTGAAAATACGTATAATTATAAGATTATACGTATTTTTTTAATAAAAAAAAGTATAAATCTCTACGCCAGAATCTGGCGTACAGATTGGGCCAGCCCATATTAGGGCCGGCCCAACTTCTAAATTTGATTTTTTATAATCTGTTGTACGCCAGATTCTGGCGTAGGATTTATTTATTATTTTTTATTATTTTTTCCTGGACGCACCCAAGTGAACAATTTTTTTTTTTAAATCTGTATTTGACTCTAGTAATAAACGTTTTCAAGTAATCAGGGTTACATGGCAATAAATTCGGTTGTATCATGAGGTTTCAATATACTTTTATTCATGTACGTTTCTCCACCAATTCATTTGATATTAACTGTTTGTTATTATTATTCTCGAAAATCACATATAACTATGATTATATCCAATTTGGTTATATCTTATAGTTATATACTATGGTTATATCCAATTTGGTTATATCTTGTAGTTATATCCAATTTGGTTATATCTTATCGTTATATCCTATAATTATATATTATGATTATATCCAATCTGGTTATATCTTATGGTTATATCCAATTTGGTTATATCTTATAGTTATATAATATGGTTATATCTTATGGTTATATCCTATAGTATATAACTAAAGGATATAACCATAGTATATAACCATAAGATATAACCATAATATATAACTATAGGACAATAGTATATAACTATAGGATATAACCATAAGATATAACCATAATATATAACTATAGGACAATAGTATATAACTATAGGATATAACCATAGTATATAACTATAGGATATAACTATAAGATATAACCATAATATATAACTATAAGACAATAGTATATATAACTATAGGATATAACCATACTATATAACTAAAGGATATAACCATAGTATATAACTATATGATATAACGATAAGATATAACCAAATTAGATATAACCATAGTATAACACTATAGGATATAACCATAGTATATAACTAAAGAATATAACCGTAGTATATAACTATAAGATATAACCATAAGATATAACCAAATTGGATATAACTATAAGATATAATCATAGTATAACCATAGTATATAACTATAGGATATAACCAAATTGGATATAACTATAAGATAAAACAATAGGATATAACCATAGTATATAACTAAAGGATATGACCATAGTGATGAGGAATCATCCCCGCCATTAGTGCCAACCTTTGATGGACCGATTACTAGGTCAAGATTGAAGGAACTACGTCAAGAGCTGGAGACGTTTATGGCACATGATGTATCACATGACAAAGAGGACAAGTCCAAAGTCAGGGCGTTGACTTTATTGGTCAACGTTACATATGTTTAATCTTATTAATTTCTGCATTGGATTATTTTTAGGATTATTATTTATTTATTTTCAGCTTTCTATTTTCGGATATTTCGGGATTAAGTGTAACCCGTTTTGGGAAGCTAGGGCCGGCCCTCCTAGGGTATTTAAGGCCTCCCTTGTCTTCTTCATTAGTTGGATTTCTCATATTGTTAAAACACAAAAACAGAGCTTGGGTTTTGCTTTGAAACTCGGCTCCCCGTGAGAGTCTCAATCGATTGTTCTTTCCTGCTTAGTTGTTTTCGTCTTTGTCAAGTCTCTCTGAAGTTGGTGATTTCGTACTTCATAAGCAATCCTCTCCGTGCTCCAAGTTCGTCCGCGATTCTTGGTTGTGTGGCGTTGTAGAGATCGGGTTGGTAGATCGTTCGACAAGGTTCCTTGCTATCAAGCAAGCGGGTTTTCTCATCGTTTCTATTGGTTCTATCTATTATCCTATCCATTAGTTTCACTTCCGCTATTGTTCTAATCTTGTGTTTTCTTTTGTTTTGAGATCCGTTGCCTAGATCCATCTTCTACACGGCCAACCCCGTATCAATTGGTATCAAGAGCTTTGCGGCTTCGGATCGCCTTTGACGATTCCAGATTCATCATCAAAAATTGGATCTTCCTGTTTTCAATCGTCAATTGAATTTCTTTGTTTGAGTCACATTAGTGAATTGTTAGTCTGAATGATTGTTTGCTCTTGTTTGTCTTGGAAAGGAGTTCGTTGCGGTTGATTGTGACTACGAGGATCCACAAAAACATACCAAAACCATCCAAAAATCAACAAAAAATTTCGGCCCCCCCCTTCCACCATTGTTGTTCGAACCCTAGCTTGGCAAGTAAGACACGACGGCGTCCAGGTTCCTGCGCGCCAGAGATCCGGTTGTTCAATTTTGGTAATCTTCAAGATACTTGCTTGATTGTCTAGAGATTTTATTTTATCTTTATAGTGTAATATCCCAGGAAAAACAAGTTGCCTAAAAGAAAATTATATCAAAAAAAAAAAAAAAACATTATCGAAATTCAAAAAAAAAAAAAAAAAAAAAAGAAGAGGAAAAGGCATCTGGGATTTTTCAGATTTTTTTTTTCTTTTTTTTTCGAAATATAAAAATAAAAAAATAAAAAATTTAGGGTTCCGTTTCAGATTTTTTTTTCGGACCTCTTTGTCGCCGCAACAGTACCCGGCCACAACCCGACCGGGTCCAGACCGGGTGAGCCTCAGTTAACCCAGCCCTCACGTACCTGCCACCGACCCGGCCCCAACCCGACCGGGTCCCACCCCGGGTTGCGCTCAGTCGCCACCACCCGGCCTACACCCGACCGGGTCCTGCCCGGGTTCCGCTTAGTCAAGCCCCACCCGGCCTGTCCCCACCCGACCCCAACCCGACCGGGTCCCACCCCGGGTTGCCCTCAGTCGAGCACTACCCTCTCTTGCCCGAACCCCTTCTCCCTTCCGTTCCCTCGGATCACTCTCGGCTCCAATTGGCTTCGTTCCGAGTCGACAAAGGTACGTCTTTCTGACTTGCAATTCGCATTTCTTGAGTTCGAAACACATATATAGCCCCATCTTTAGTTGCATTTCATTCTTGTGACTATAGTTGTGTCGCTTTCCTTGTTGAGTCGTTCTCTAGTCTCGCTTTTGTTTGAGTCATTTTTCGTCGTACATCTACTTGTCTTGTCTACTACATCTCTGCTTGACCTTGATTTACTGCGTATCTTGAGCACATAGAGAACTTGTCATTTACGAGCCTAACTTCGCAGGTTGTACAATCACTGAGTGCAAACACTTGAGAGTTTTTTTTTTGGTTTTCCTAACCTTAACGTCTTTCTGTGTTCGTCTAAGTGGTGATCATGACAGGTTCCGGTGATGAACAAGTTACTGCAAATGGTTCCCATGTCGATATGCAGGCGATGCTACAACAGTTGGCTTCTACAGTCGCGCAGTTGTCTGCGAAGTTTGACTCATTGGAGACCCGCTCCAACCCACTCCCGGCTGCGCAGGAACACATTGGTCCATCACATAGCGCACCGCTTCCCGCCACCGAGCCCTTGGTCGACCAAGCCACGGCCTACCAAGCGGCGATGGACGAGCATCGCCAACTGAGAGCCACTGGCACCGATCGCATACGCCCGATTCGGCATCCCGCACCTCGTGATAGGTCTGAGTCCCCTCCTATGTCGATACGTTCTAGTTTATGGGGTGATGATGATATGCAGGACTATGAGCGCGAGGAGCGTAATGAGTGGCGTCATTACCGCCCCCGGAATGACCGCGGACAGCCCCGCCGCCGTGAAGCCGAACAAGACGGCATTGGACGGATCAAAGTGAAGATCCCGGCTTTTGATGGAAAGTGTGATCCAGACGTCTACCTTGAATGGGAGACGAAGATTGAGCAGATTTGGGGTTGCCACAATTTCCCTGAACATAAAAAGGTACAACTCGCTGCTCTTGAATTTACTGGTTATGCTTTGGTTTGGTGGGATTCTGTTGTGAAGGCTCGAAGACAAG
The DNA here is from genome assembly GCA_027886185.1 of Rheum nobile. Classification (NCBI taxonomy): domain Eukaryota; kingdom Viridiplantae; phylum Streptophyta; class Magnoliopsida; order Caryophyllales; family Polygonaceae; genus Rheum; species Rheum nobile. Next base: position 1,581,027 of record WOAB01000616.1, on the reverse strand, counting down.
CCATGGACCCTCCGGTCAACACATGGAACCAGATGAGAGCTATGATGAGGGCCCGCTTCGTTCCCCACCACCACAATAGAGTTCTCCGCAACCGTTTGGAGACTATGAGGCAAGGCTCTTTAGGTGTTGAAGAGGTCTACAACAATATGCAGATAGCCATGGCACGCGGCAACGTCGTCGAAGATGAAGAGGCCACTATGTCCAGGTATCTACGTATCTTGCATCCTCATTTAGCTGACACTATAGAATTGTATCCCTATTCTACCATGACAGATTTGCTACACCAAGCAATTAAAGTGGAGAGACAATTCAAGTCCAGCTATACCCAACAACACCGCACGGTGCCACAACGCCAAAGTTGGCGTCCCGACCAGCAGCAGGGCCGCACCGGACACCAGAGACCCCGCCCAGCAACTGGTCCGCCTCGCGGCAATGAGCAGAATTTCCGTGGTGCGCACCCCTCTACCTCCACCGCACCACAACAGCCCACACGGCCCGCCCCTGCAGTTACACGAGGTAACCCTGCTGACCCTCCTCCTAGAGCTAGAGATATCACTTGCTTTAAATGTCAAGGAAAGGGTCATTACATGAAGGATTGTCCTAATACTCGTGTTTTGATGATTAATCATTTGGGTGAGTTAGAGTCTGAGTCTGACACTGAGCATGAAAATTTAGTTGCTAGCCATGATATGAATGAGCATGCCAATGATGATGATTTGGATTTTATTGAATATGAGCATGGTGATTCATTGATTGTTAGGAGGACTTTGCATGTTAATCAGGCTCCTTGTGATGATAATCAACGTGAGAATTTGTTTCATACAAGATGTCTTGTTAAAGGGAAAGTTTGCAACATGATTATTGATGGTGGTAGTTGTTGTAACATTGCTAGTGTTGAATTAGTTAATAAACTGCAACTCCCTACTTTTTTGCATCCTAGACCTTATAGACTTCATTGGATGAATGATTGTGGTGAACTCAAGGTGAATAAGCAAGCTAAGATTACACTTAAGCTAGAAACTTATGAGGATGAAATTTTATGTGATATTGTTCCTATGCAAGCTTGTCATATTTTGTTAGGTCGTCCTTGGCAATTTGATATACATGTTATTCATGATGGACGTACTAACCAACACGCCTTTGAGTTTCGTGGTAGGAAAGTGGTGTTGAAACCGATGACGTCGCTTCAAGTGGCTGAGGCTTATGATAAGAAAAGAGAGGTCGAGCGTAAGGGTAAGTCCCCAGCCGAACCATCCACTGCCTCCACACGGACCGACCTCACCCTCGCCTCTACCCCTGGCCGAGTGCTCTTAGCATCCAGCAGAGACCACCTGGTAGATTACCTTCCCCCGGACGTCGCCCTCATGTCCCTTTGTCAGGCCTATACCCTGTTAGGTGACGAAGACCGAGCTACACTCCCAGCTGCTGTCCAGACCCTTTTAGCTGAGTTCCTTGATGTTTTCCCAGATGAGATACCCCCTGGCCTACCCCCTATTAGAGGCATTGAGCACCAAATAGACCTGATTCCCGGTGCTACCCTACCCAACCGGCCTGCCTATAGGATGAACCCTACTGAGACCCAGGAAATCCAGAACCAAGTCCAGGACCTTCTAGATAAAGGGTATGTTAGAGAGAGCCGATCCTAGTGTGCTGTGCCTGTCTTACTCGTCCCCAAAAAGGACAATACTTGGCGTATGTGTGTTGATTGCAGGGCTATTAATAACATCACGATCAAGTACAGGCACCCGATCCCCAGGCTCGATGACATGTTGGATGAGCTCCATGGCGCCTCCACCTTCTCCAAGATCGATCTTCGCAGTGGATACCATCAAATCCGGATGAAGGAAGGAGACGAATGGAAGACAGCATTCAAGACGAAGTTTGGTTTGTATGAGTGGCTTGTTATGCCTTTCGGTTTGACTAATGCCCCCTCTACTTTTATGCGTCTTATGAATCATGTCTTGAGATCTTTTATTGGTAGATTTGTTGTAGTTTACTTTGATGATATTCTGATCTACAGTAAATCTTTGGAAGCACATGCAGAGCACCTCAGGGAAGTTTTATCCACTCTCAGAGCTGTACAGTTGTATGGAAATCTGAAGAAGTGTGATTTTTGCACTGACAGAGTTGTGTTTCTTGGTTTTGTAGTGAGTGCTCATGGACTGCAAGTGGATCAAGAGAAGGTGCAAGCCATCCGTGACTGGCTGACCCCGAGGAACCTAGGTGACGTGCACAGTTTCCACGGCCTGGCTGGCTTCTACAGGAGGTTCGTTCGAGATTTTAGCACCATTGCAGCCCCGCTGACAGAGATCACAAAGAAGAATACTCCGTTCCGTTGGGGTGAAGCTCAAGAAAAGGCATTCCAGACTCTCAAGGATCGTTTGACACACGCGCCATTGCTGGTTCTGCCTGAATTCACTCGCCCCTTTGAAGTAGAGTGTGATGCCTCTGGCATTGGTATTGGAGGAGTCCTCATGCAGGAAGGTAAGCCTATTGCCTTCTTTTCTGAAAAGTTGAAAGGTGCATGCTTGAATTATTCTACTTATGATAGGGAATTATATGCCTTGTTTAGAGTGCTGAAAACTTGGCAACACTATCTTTGGCCTAGAGAATTTGTGCTTAAAACTGATCATGAGTCCTTAAAGCATTTTAGAAGTCAAGATAAGTTGGATAGGAGGCATGGTAGGTGGATGGAATTCATAGAAACATTTCCCTATGTGATTAAGTATAAGAAAGGAAAAGATAATGTTGTAGCTGATGCCCTTTCTAGGAGACATACACTCTTGACTACTTTGGATGCTCGAGTCCTTGGATTCGTTTATATTAAGGAGTTGTATGATATGGATGCTGATTTTGGAGTGATTTATAAGCATTGTGTGGAAAAGGGTTCATTTGATAAGTTTTTCTTGTTTGATGGATTCTTGTTTCGAGTTGATAAGGTGTGCATTCCTGTTTGTTCTCTACGGTTGTTACTTGTTGATGAGTCCCATAGAGGTGGATTGATGGGTCATTTTGGTAGAGATAAGACTTATAACATGTTGCATACTCATTTCTATTGGCCACACATGCTTAGGGATGTAGATAATTTTATCAAACGTTGCGTTGAGTGCTTACAGGCTAAATCTAAGGCAAAACCGCATGGTCTTTATACTCCCTTGCCTATTCCTTGCTTTCCTTGGGTTGATATTAGTATGGATTTTATTGTTGGCTTGCCTAGGACTAAGAAGGGGAGAGATTCTATATTTGTGGTTGTTGATAGGTTCTCTAAGATGGCTCACTTTATTGCATGCCATAAAACTGATGATGCTAGGAATGTTGCTGATTTGTTCTTTAGAGAGATTGTTCGGTTACATGGTGTACCTCGTACTATTGTGAGTGATAGGGATGTCAAATTTCTGAGTTACTTTTGGAAGACTTTGTGGGGTAAACTTGGTACTAAGTTATTGTTCTCTACTGCTAGTCACCCCCAGACAGATGGACAAACTGAGGTCACTAACCGTACATTGGATACTATCCTTAGGGCTGTTATTAAATCTAATCTGAAAAGTTGGGAAGATGCCTTACCACATGTTGAGTTTGCTTATAATAGGACTATTCATTCTTCTACCAATATGTCCCATTTTGAATGTGTGTATGGTTTGAATCCCCTAACCCCTTTGGATCTTAAGCCGTTGCCTTTACCGGAACGAGCAGACTTTGATGCTGATAGACAGGTTGAGTTCATGAAGGAGCTGCACGAGCGGACTAAGGCTCGTTTGGAAGCTACTGCAGCAAAGAACGCAGCCCGAGCTAATCACGGCCGGCGTCAAGTGTTGTTCGAGCCCGGCGACTTGGTGTGGCTACACCTGCGCAAGGAGCGGTTCCCGGAGCAGAGGAAGTCGAAGCTGTCTCCCAGAGGTGATGGACCGTTCAAGGTGCTGAAGAGAGTAGGCGACAATGCCTATGTGTTGGAGCTGCCCGATGACTATGGCGTGAGCCCGATATTCAATGTCGGTGATCTTACCCCTTATGCAGCCGCTGATGTTGATGACTCGAGGATGAGTCCTTTTCAAGAAGGGGGAGAATGATGAGGAATCATCCCCGCCATTAGTGCCAACCTTTGATGGACCGATTACTAGGTCAAGATTGAAGGAACTACGTCAAGAGCTGGAGACGTTTATGGCACATGATGTATCACATGACGAAGAGGACACGTCCAAAGTCAGGGCGTTGACTTTATTGGTCAACGTTACATATGTTTAATCTTATTAATTTCTGCATTGGATATTTTTAGGATTATTATTTATTTATTTTCAGCTTTCTATTTTCGGATATTTCGGGATTAAGTGTAACCCATTTTGGGAAGCTAGGGCCGGCCCTCCTAGGGTATTTAAGGCCTCCCTTGTCTTCTTCATTAGTTGGATTTCTCATATTGTTAAAACACAAAAACAGAGCTTGGGTTTTGCTTTGAAACTCGGCTCCCCGTGAGAGTCTCAATCGATTGTTCTTTCCTGCTTAGTTGTTTTCGTCTTTGTCAAGTCCCTCTGGAGTTGGTGATTTCGTACTTCATAAGCAATCCTCTCCGTGCTCCAAGTTCGTCCGCGATTCTTGGTTGTGTGGCGTTGTAGAGATCGGGTTGGTAGATCGTTCGACAAGGTTCCTTGCTATCAAGCAAACGGGTTTTCTCGTCGTTTCTATTGGTTCTATCTATTATCCTATCCATTAGTTTCACTTCCGCTATTGTTCTAATCTTGTGTTTTCTTTTGTTTTGAGATCCGTTGCCTAGATCCATCTTCTACACGGCCAACCCCGTATCACATAGTATATAATCATAAGATATAACCAAATTGGATATAACTATAGGACAATAGTATATAACTATAGGATATAACCATAGTATATAACTATAGGATATAATCATAGTATATAACTATAGGACAATAGTATATAACTATAGGATATAACCATAGTATATAACTAAAGGATATAACCATAGTATATAACTATGGGATATAATCATAGTATATAACTATAAGATATAACCATAGAATATAATTATAGGATATAATCATAGTATATAACTATAGGACCATAGTATATAACTATAGGATATAACCATAGTATATAACTATAGGATATAATCATAGTATATAACTATAGGATATAATCATAGTATATAACTATAGGACAATAGTATATAACTATAGGACAATAGTATATAACTATAGGATATAACCATACTATATAACTATAGGATATAATAAGAGTATATAACTATAGGATATAACCATAATATAACTAAAGGATATAACCATAATATAACTAAAGGATATAACCATAGCATATATAACCATAAGATATAACCAAATTGGATATAACTATAGGACAATCGTATATAACTATAGGATATAACCATAGTATATAATTATAGGATATAATCATAGTATATAACTATAAGACAATAGTATATAACTACAGGATATAACCATACTATATAACTATAGGATATAATCATAGGATATAACTATAGGACAATAATATATAACTATAGGATATAACCATACTATATAACTATAGGATATAATAAGAGTATATAACTATAGGATATAACCATAGTATATAACCAAATTGGATATAACTAAATGATATAACCATAGTATATAACTATAGGATATAACCATAATATATAACCAAATTGAATATAACTATAAGATATAATCATAATATATAATTATAGGATTTAACGATAAGATATAACCAAATTGGATATAACTATAAGATATAACCATAGTATATAACTATAGGATATAACCATAGTATATAACCAAATTGGATATAATCATAGTATATAACCAAATTGGATATAACCATAAGATATAACCAAATTGGATATAACCATAATATATAATTATAGGATATAACGATAAGATATAACCAAATTGGATATAACTATAAGATATAACCAAATTGGATATAATCATAGTATATAACTTTAAGATATAACCAAATTGGATATAACCATAGTATATAACTAAAGAATATAACCGTAGCATATAACTATAAGATATAACCAAATTGGATATAACTATAAGATATAACCATAGTTATATGTGATTTTCGAGAATAATAATAACAAACAGTTAATATCAAATGAACTGGTGGAGAAACGTACATGAATAAAAGTATATTGAAACCTCATGATATAACCGAATTTATTGTCATGTAACCCTGATTACTTGAAAACGTCTATTACTAGAGTCAAATACAGATTTAAAAAAAAAAATGTTCACTTGGGTGCGCCCAGAAAAAAAAAACAATTTTTTTTTAATTTAAAATCCTACGCCAGCATCTGGCGTATTCTAGATTCTGGCGTACAACAGATTGTAAAAAATCAAATTTAGAAGTTGGGCCGGCCCTAATATGGGCTGGCCCAATCTGTACGCCAGATTCTGGCGTAGAGATTTATAATTTTTTTATAAAAAAATACGTGTAATCTTACAATTATACGTATTTTCACCTGTACCGCTGTACGTTAAGACATGACGTACTCCATGTCTTGGCGTACAGATTATCATATATATAGGTGAAAAATGTCGTTTATATAGTATCATCCTTTTAAAATGGTGTGCTGGAATCTTGTTCCTTAAAGAGGGACAGATGGCATTTCCATGAATGTGTAATACGTGACTTTAGCTCCTTTTAGTCGAGTATTCTTACTTCGAAATGAAGTAATTAAGAGGTTTAACATAACAACAATTAAACACAAGTAATTTTGTTTTGAGGCGCTTTTGAGGTATTTTTCTAGCTACAAAGTTCAGATTAATTATAATCACTAAAATTGCTATATCGGATATTTTAAATTATGTTATAAAGATAGGTTAAGATCTTATATATAAGAAGATTTGATTAAGTGTTAACTTGTTGGAATTTTCTAATGAAAAGAGTTTAACATCTATATCTATAAAGCTCTCCCTTTTTGAGTTCTTAGAACGCTTCTGAATCCACCATTCATATGTGTTATTTTTTCATTCGTTCTTTTTTTTTTCCACTTTAAATATAAAAATCTTATCAAATCAATTTTTTATATGGATTACGATTCTTTTTTATATGGATTACTTCAAACAAGATCTGTTGGATTTGATATAGGTATAATCATTTTTCGAGGTTTTGATCAAATTAAGGTTAGTTTTTATTTATAATTTCTTATCCAATTAGCAACAATACGTATTATAAATTGGTAGACTTTTGCTTCCTTTTTTATATAAAAAAGGAAATATCTATCTATCTATTCTATTACTATATATTAAAGTTCACCTTTTTTAAGCTTCTAGAGTGTTTTTAGGCCCAGTTTATTGAGGTATTTTTTTTTATTTTTTCACTTTTTAAATTATTATTATATTAAATAATAAGTAAAATATACATTAACAAAGAGATCTTAAGTAGTTATCCCATTAGAACCATTAACATTTCTACATGATTTCTAATATATTTCTATATTTTATTTATTAAATTATCTATTTTAAATTTAATTATGATATATAATCAAATATTGGAGCAAATATGAAACATAAAATATCAATAATCTAGCCAAATAGATTTTAAAAAAAAAGCTCAAATTTTGAATCAATTTTATGATTACTTTTTATTGATAAGAAATTCAAGCTATTACAAAAAGTATATCGATGAATATTAGTAGTCACTAAAAATGATATCAACCTTATGCCCCTATTCACATCAAGCCAAAATCATTACTATAGAGTACAAAAAATTATCAATAATAAAATATAATTTAAATATTTTTAATGATACGATATTATCTCATATATATAATTATGTTTAATTTTCAATTTTTCTTAGATATATATTTAAGAAAAATGATATTTGATGCTTTATCACATAGAGAAAAAGTTATAAAGTAAATATATTATAATTTATATTCTGCAATAATCTCACTAAAATAAAAATGAAAAGTTTTCAGTATTTTTTAACTATTTTTACTGTTTATCAACCAACAAAAAATAATAAGAACTTTCTTTGAATGAAGTATCACTAATTAAGATAATTTTATATACATACAAAAATTATAACAAAGAAACAACAATAATGTATTATAACACCTATGAGTGGCTATTAATAAAACATTATCACTATCAAATTTAAAATGTATAAATAAATTGTATTAGCAAATAATATCAAATTCACATAATAATATCCATAATAACTATAAAATTTAACCATTTATTATAACAATATTATATAACGTAAATAGTTTAATTAATTATATCTATACATTACTAAACAAAAATAAATTATGTAATACAAATTCTATAAGAAAATTTTATTTTTTTATTGCGATAATGTTTTTATTATATTTATTATTTTAGTATGTGAAAATATTATTTAAAAATTTATCATAATTTTTTGTAATAATTAAAATAGATTTATTTAAAAAATTAATAAAATAAACTCCGTGCTTGGCACGGAAATTAAACTAGTTACTTATATAAGCCGAATTGTTTTCCTTAATAAAAATTCTTAACTTATATCTTAAGAAAATAAGTTAGAAAAACCGTCTCTATAGAGGCTCCAAATCTGCACTACAAGCACATTATCATTTCAAAAATTGCAAGCCTTTTAAGCTAAGCTATGCTTGATGTGTTATTCTTCGTATATATTTTGATTGCTTCAAATAAACGTTTCCTTTTGAGTGTTTATAGGTAAATCACAAATGCAATTTACGTGCAGTCAAGTGAAAAAATTATTATAAAAATATCGATCGATATCCTTAACCTATATATGTTTAATAACGATAACGTTTGATGATTATATATATCTAAGTTATTGTATTTATTTTTATCATATTAACTCGATTTATTATTATATAAAAGTATTTTATAATTAAAAAGCATGAATATTAATAGGATAACTGCACTTTTTCGTTTGCTACGTATATAAAGCAATGGTTGATATGACATGTTGCCATATAATGGTGGGCCACGAAATACAACATCCTCTTTCATGTTTTGGAGTAGTCCTGACTAGATTTTTCACTCAAACGTGCGGATAAAATTTTGGAGTTTGTACAAGTACGTACGTATGTATTACTGTATACCACTATACCAGTATAAGCATATTAGAATGTATACGTATGTGCAATGTTATCAAAATGGGGATTTTAGGATAGGATCGGAAGGGATCCTTTAGATCGGATCGTAAAATTATAAAATTTTGTAAGTAATTAAAAAATGATTTAATAATAAAATATGGACGATATATAACAAAAATGCGAATAAATATATAAAATTTAAATATAAAACTTTAGAACATTCTTTTAAGGGGTTAATGACTCACTGAAACTTAAGCCATTTACACTAAATTGTCAAAACTACTTGAATTTAGGACATGAATAAATGACTAAATGAGACTTAAAGATTTGGAAAAATTGCTATTAGGGTTGATTTGATTTTTTATCACACATGAGTGGAATTTTGAAATTTCGAATGTGACTACATGAGAGACGTATATATGGAGAGAGTAAGTGTGAGAGAGGTGAACATTTGGACAAATTGGGCTCTCAAACATGGTGTTAGTAGCTCATAAAAGTTCAACATTAGGATCTCACTCAAATTTTCGAATCGTAAGATTCTTTTAATCTTATGAGAACATGTAAGATCCAATGTTAAATTTTAACATAAATAGATTTTAGTAATAGATTTGGATCATACACCCTATCTTGGATCGTAAAATCTCAGGATTTTAAGATTCTAATCTAAATTTTAATAATCATGCGTATGTGTCTCGGCTATGTGCACTTTTGATTTACTTTAATGGATAGATATTAGATAGGCTCATTTGCAAATCTATACCACTTTGGTGTTAAAATTTGTAAAGTAATACTTCTTTTAAAAGATATTACAATAATATCCTAAAGTAACTTTTTTGGATTTTTTTAATCTTTTTTTTTTAATCAAAAAATCTGAAATTAAATTTATTTTCTATAAATAAAAAGATAAAATAAAATTAAAAATATTATAATAATCAATAAAATTTTAAACTAATTTATCATTAATCTACTAATCATTTCATCACTAAAATTTGATAGTTTAAAATTTGATAATTTTAAACTAATTTATCATTAACCTACAAACCCTAACATTTTGCACACCCCCAAATTCCAGATTCATCTTCATGTTCATCTTCTCCGACCTCGCTCTCGGTCGTCTTCTCCGACCTCGCTCTCCGGTCATCTTCCCTCTCGACTCCCTCTCGCTCGTCTTCTCCGACCTCGCTCCGTTTACCATCTCCATCCTCTTTCCAGATCCAGATCTAGTTCCATCTCCATCTCCATCCTCTTTCCAGCCCCCCGCCTCCCCCACCTCCTCACCCTCCGCCTCGAGTCCAATGCCTTCTCCGACCAGATCCAGATCCAAACTTAAATCGAAACCTCGATCGCTCTCCGGCTCTCCCAGATCCAGATCCTCGATCTCTCCCAGATCTCTCTGTCTCCGCCTCTTCCCGCCTCATCGGCCAAATCTCGACCTCGCTCCCCCCGCCGTCAACCGCCTCCCCCACTGCCTCCCCACCTCCTCACCTTCCACCTTCAAACCCTAAACCTAAATCGAAGGGTTGAACTCCATCTCCCACAACTCGCCGGCGACCTCCCCCGGCAACCTCCCTCTGCCCCCGACGACCTTCATCCTCGAATTGCAGTTTCCAGCTGCCCCCGGCGACCTCCCTCTACCCTCGCCTCGAGTTCTCCCCCCGGCGAACTCCATCTCCCACAAATCGATATTGCAGTTTCCTCACCCTCCGCCTCGAGTTCTCCTCCCTCTCCCCCCGCATCGATCTCTCCCAGATCCTCGAACCCTAACCCAGCGAACCCTAACCCTAACCCAGATCTCTCCCACATCTCTCCCAAACCTAAGAAAATATAAATTCATAAATTAATTTATATATTTTAAAGTATAAGAGAATCTAAAGAAAAGATAAATTCAGAAACTAATTTACCTTTTCTTTAAAATTTCAAAATTGGGTAATTTTACCAAAATACCCTTATTTGGGTATATTTTTGGATATTGCATTCATATCCAAAAAAAAAAATACCTACTTTGCAATTTTGGGCACCAAAATGGGTATTTCTTGACATTGTTTCTATTAGATATGTTTGAGTCGATTCAACTTTCAAGATAAGATTACGGGTGACCAGAGCCATTAATCTGGTTAACTAAGTTTTATCGGTTACTACAACTACAGTATTGTAGTATGTTTTTTTGTAGTATAAAATAAAATATGGGTTTTTATTACTCTAAAAAGTTATAAGCTAACGGTTTTTTCTTATAATTTTGTATAAAGACAAATACTTATTATATTTTTTAGTTTAAGAATGTATTTTATAATTAAAATATAAAAATTAAATGATTAATGTTAATATTTTTTTATATTTAACTTTTTTTGAATATTTTTTATAAAAAATATTAATTTTTATCCGGTTTGAAATCGGTTCAAAATCGGCTGAAACCGGATCCGAAACCGAAACCGGCAAAACCGGATGGAATCGGACTTAGTCGGTTCTGGTTTCCGTTCATGATTTTTTTGGAATCGGAATCGACGGTTCGAGAACCGTGAACATCTCTAACTCCACCCCACTGGACTGGACTTATATGGTGGGTTTTAACGCACATGTACTACGGCCACCTTATTTAACTTAAAAAGAATTTCAAAAAAAAAACAAGAAACCAGTCTTACAACAAAGAAAAGTTACGCTGAAATTTCAAAGACAAATCTCAATGTGACTTGAGAGTAATTTGTTTGCAACCATGAAGTAGCTTGTTCAACATATCAAACACATTCATACCTTGATCATGCATTTGATATTATATATATATGAACAGATCGTTAATTAGTTGGGGATCGAGGACGAAGCAACTTTGTTGTTCTTGTGGTTGCATTATCTTACTATATATATCGCATTTCTTTTCGCAAGCCACTACAACCTTTGGGTCAAGCGTCGATGCAGCTAGGGTTCTGTGCTCCCACCACGCTCTTCGATCGGATGGCAAACAGCGATCACACACAACGCCAACAACGCGAATGCCAAAGCTTTCTTCATTATAACACACCAAATTGATGAAAGCGACGCAATATATAGCTAGCTAGCTAGGTACGTGCGTGCGTATGTAGAAGAGCAATGTTTGAAAGAAATTAGTGGAGTGATGCCTATATATAGTAACTGAGATTGATTTGCAATGTACGTGTAGATAAGGGTAATTATATATGGCGAACGTACGTGGCCAGTTGTTTTCTTTTGAAGGCCGCCTCTGTTGAACACCGGCCGCCCTAGCTTGTATTAAATCATCTTTGGAACAAAATCTTATGGGCTTTGTATGTAGATAAACAAAAGCCCATGGTGACCCGATCCGAACGACTCGCTCGAAACCGAACTAGTTCGATATCCGAAAATAATTTAAAAATGTATACTCGAGCCTGACCCGGCCCAAACCGACTAGCCCGAACCCAAAAAATAACTCGAACGGACTAGCACATTATCAACCTGATATCCGAAATCACCCAAAAACCCGAAGTTGCCCGATCCGAAATCATCCGAAAATCTGAACTGACCCGAATCCGAAATTACCCGACCCGCCCGATTGACACCCCTACACATGACATTAGCCTTATATCAATCAGAAATTCTTTATGAAGACATGCAGTATCAGAAGAATCTCGGCTATATATGTAACACCCCCAAATAACCTCTTGAAAGTATTACCGCCAGTGACCTCAGACGTATTGTCCGATGTCACCCAAAGCTTTTTCAGTTGATATAAATCATTAAACCACAGTTATAATATAACATATCATAACTTTCATTAAAACCAAGTCTCGGAATTTCAACATAATTCCAAATACATCAAAATACATAATCAGAATCATTACAGCGGAAGTCTTTACACAAAACATATTTAACACAACAAAAGACTTTAAATAATCAACAAAAGGGTCTTGATCGCAATGATCACCCGCCAATGATCTTAACCTGAATAAACTTGTCAAAACACCGTTCGCCTCTATAGTCGTTCTAGCCTTCACAGGATGGCAACTTATCTGATGTGCCGAATCGAACGGATGACACCAGCCAACCATACAGAGAACAATTACGGTTGGTTAGTCTAATGAAAGACTAAGCAAGGGTACAAAGCAGAGTGGTTCGAAATAGACGTATTAGGTTAGACTCATCGCTCTTCGAATCAAAACCGATAACGATAGTCAACCATCATACTCTACTGAAACACATGAAAAGACATGATCAAGAGAAGATTCTGGAGACCGAGTCTCACATCAATCAATCCCAAAAGAAGACTCCAACGAGTTGAGTCTTATCTGAAGCATGACAAATGTTGGGAAACATTACAATTATACACAAGCGTTCAAAACGACTTGATGTTTCGGTTCTCGACCAACCTCACCGCTTAATGCGAATCCAGATTGGAAAGAGGACTTTACTCTGATCAAAGTCAAGACGAGCTTTCCTAGCTACACTACTCGCCCAAGGGTATATTAATCATGTGCGACAACGGCACTTATCTTATTTAATTCCAAAACACACATCACGTTATAAGCTTTTAGATATATGTTTCGTCATGAGGGACATATATCGAAGGGAATCCTTCCCAAGGTTTGTGACACTAGCTAAGTGCACCACCTCTATACTCGGATAGAGGACGATCATGATCCGCCGGTTGGTGTCAGGGTCTTCGATGCCCTCTCAACCAATAATTATCAAGAAACGACTGGACCTCAACGAGCCCAACGTTCCTAACTACTAGTGTTAACTAAACAGTTCAACACAATAATAATCCACATCACAGCCATCATGACCAACATCAAAAACATATATATATACTAGCGTTGTTCTAGCAGATATACAACCTAGTATAATATCATGTTTTAATCATATCATTAGTACAATGAAACAATAAATCATCCCAAATTAATTAACAACTAAACAATTGATAATTAATGAAATATGGAATGATAAGCAAGAGCGAACCGCCACTTGCCTTAGATCCGCATAAGCTTAAAGACGACGATGGGTTTTTCCGGGCTCGAAACAGGGACAGATCTGAGACCACAGATTCCTTCGGATCGACCCAAAATGAAACCTTAAGTTAGATTCAATATCCACATATATGAATCTAAAAGAATACTAAAAGAATCGAAGGAGTCAAGCCTCGCCCAAAGCCAAACACCCAAGAACACACAACCCGGACAAGCTCACCGCGGGTGCGGTGGAGCCTCTGCCGCGGGTGCGGCGGGATGACAGGGGCGAGAGCTTCTTCGACAACTTCCATGGAGAACTTACCCAACCAATTCGTTTGGCTTTGATTCGATTGGGGTTCTATCTCCAAACACCTTACACCTTTAAACAACACTTGAGGGCACCTTTACCATTCAAAGGGACTCCGGCGATGACTCCGACGAAGCTCCAAAACTCAGACAACAATGGAGTTTTTTTTCAGAGGAGAAAGAAGAGCAGAAGAGCACTCTCCTCTTCAGCTTTCTCTCCCTTTTATAGGCCCAACTAGGAGGGGAACAAGCAGGGGACAAGCCCTCGACCAAGGGAGACAACCACTTGCTGACAACCGGCGCCACTTGCAGTGGAGGGGAAGAGGATAACGTCGTCAGAAAAAATATCCCACCGCGGGGTGCGGAAGGGGTGCGGCAGGGTGCGGTGGCGCCCAGTGACCGCCTCACCTGTTGCTTCGGAACTGGTCCTCGTGCGGCTACTTGACCGCGGGGTGCGGTCAAGGCCATTTTTCACCCTTTTTGACCGTTTTGACTTTGGGTTAATCTTCTTAACTCCGGGTTAAATATATTAGTACATGAACGACTATTTAACCCCGAAAATACGTCAACTGTATTTTATATTACTCAAAAAAATATTACAGAGATCAAACATATTACCGAATGTCGGAACTTCTCTGAAATTAATCCGACTTATAGTACGAGAGTTGGAAAAATTCCAAAATACCCTTATAAAATGAGGGGTATTACAATATAAGTTTCTTGTTAGACATGAGTTTCTAAGAATGAATTCGACATGTGATGTTATTTTTGAACTTCTTGTGAATAATAATATGTTGTGATAATTTAGACATGTCATTTACCTGAAATGGACCCTAGTATTTGCCCTATAACAAAAAAAAATGTTACCGGCTTGACTTTTTTTTTTTTTTTTTCCAAAATATTATATGCAATATTTTGCTTATTATTTTTAGTTGGTACGTACTTATAATTTTCTTTTCAAAGAAAATATAATCCGTCCATTATTATTTAAGCTAGATCATGATCTTATTGGTATAGGTATATCCGTATATGGTCTTGCACTCTTGCGCATTAAGAAATCCTCTAAATCGAAAAATGTATCCTTATACTAGAAAAAGAAGTGGAATCTTCATCTTTAATTTTTCTACTCCCTATCAGTTATCAAATCTATGATTGATGTTTTGGTGGTCGATCCATAATGATAAATCAAAATTATTCTAAAAGTAAATTTACCATATTTTGATTTTTTTCTTTAATATGTATATATTGGAAATACGACATATATATTTCTTAGTATTAGTTTTTTTTTTTGGTGGATTCTTAGTCCATCTTAGTTTGTTATGTAGTTCTCAATGCCTAAAGGTACTATTAATAAAATAATAAGTAATACTAGGTTTTTAAAATCATAAGTCATAACAAAAGATATTATGTTTTTGAAAATATAATTTTAATATAAAGTGATCGATAAACAAATTAATAAAACTCAAAATAATATTAATCTTATAAGCTAAATCTTACTTGACTCAAATTATTTTAAAAAATCAAACGCAAGAGTCAATCCTCCCTCAATCCCCAATCGACAATTCGACATACACTTACGTATGCTAACACGTCATAGTATTTTTTATTAGTTTATTATAATATTATTGTCAACATATTTTTGTTAGGAAAAAAATAAACAAAGGCCTAAAGTACATGCCGAGTGGCGGGCGATGAGGCGGGACCGTTGAACCGTTATGAAATTCGTTAGCACCGCTTCAAGCCCGGTCTAATGTTTATTTCTATTTTCCTTAGTCCGGTTCGATTGGCATAAAACATTTTACGGGACCGGATATCTTGGGGTCAATCTAGAATCTCTCGCTCATAGCGATTCTAAATTTCTAATGATCGATGCGGCCAAAAGAATTTAACCTGGAATATTTAGACAAGACATGAGATCTAACATTACAATAACTAAACAAATTTTGTAATTAGTCCGTCCGATCCAACTTATTTAACCATTTAGTCGGGTCACAACTCTTATCGTACACATATCAATCGGGTCGCAATTCATATTTGCTTAACATATATGAAACTTTGCCGAATCTATATTCCTAGGATTAGTTTGATCAAACAGAAAAATAATTTAATTCTAATATAAACACGGTTATATTAACGATAGGATGAATGAATTAAGTTATGGTAAAATGAGTTTTTACGGTAAAATTGAGGTATTAGTCAGGGGCGTCAGATGAGTAAAGAATTAATGATTTAGATTTAATCCTAATGAGTGTAAATTTGAGGAATGAAATTGGA
Organism: Rheum nobile; assembly: GCA_027886185.1. Taxonomy (NCBI): domain Eukaryota; kingdom Viridiplantae; phylum Streptophyta; class Magnoliopsida; order Caryophyllales; family Polygonaceae; genus Rheum; species Rheum nobile. The sequence continues at coordinate 1,564,428 of WOAB01000616.1, read as the reverse complement.
TGTACTCGATTTATATCAAATCTTCATTTCATGGGATTTTATTTTCATTTAAAATCTCTCAAATCTCACATATACGGTTATTTTCATTCTCTTTCAAAATAATGCTCCAAAACCGTCTATGTCAAATCTCCATAAACCTCCATTGACGTGCCTCCGGCTCCGCGACTCCGGCTTCGCGTCTCCGCGACTCCGCCTCTGACTCCGGATCCACGACTTCGCCTCCGACTCCGCGACTCGCTCCGGCTCCGCGACTCCGACTCCGACTCCGCGACTCCGCCTCTAACTCCGGCTCCGCGACTCCGCCTCTGACTCCGGATCCGCGACTCCGCATCCGCCCCCGCGACTCCGCCTCGGTGGTTTCCATTGTCTTGGATCTTAGTGATTTCTTCTTCAATCCTTGTTCATCTCCCCCCTTCAATTTATTTGTTTGATATTTAGGGTTATTGTCTTCAACTTCCCCAAATTTGCAAAGACTTTGATTTTAAGGCTTGTCTCATTGAAATTTACGTTTTGTAGTCACAAAAAACTTGTGTTTTTATTTGTTCCATTTCATTGATTAATGTTGATGTTGTTTTTGATTTTGACGTCAATGTTGTTTTGATTTTAGGGTTCGTGGATGGTTCGATTGTCGTTGAATAGAGAGAAAATGTCTCTAGAAACAAAAAGTAACCGCCAGGAATCGAAGATTCGACTGGGGGTGATATTCACAGGTGGTGATATTCGTGCAATATGTGTTGATATTCATGTAATTGGGTGGTAATATTAATGTAATTGGATAGTGATCGATATTCATGAATTGAGTGATGATATTCATGTAATATTCACGATATCAGGGTGATATTCGTGTAATATTTGTTCATATTCATGTAATTAGGTGGTAATATTAATGTAATTGGGTAGTGATCAATATTCATAAATTGATTGGTGATATTCATGATATCGGGGGTGATATTCGTGTAATATGTGTTGATATTCAGGTAATTGGGTGATAATATTAATAATTGGGTAGTGATCGATATTCACGAATTGAATGGTGATATTCATATAATATTTACGATATTAGGGGTGATGTTCGTGTAATATGTGTTAATATTCATGTAATTAGGTGGTAATATTAATGTAATTGGTAGTGATCGATATTCATGAATTGAGTTTGTTATTTATGTACTTGAGTGTGATATTCATGTAATTGATTGTGATATTCGTATAATTGATTATGTTATTCATATATTATTAAGTGGTGATATTCATATTTTAAGTTGTGGTATTTATGTCTTTAATTGGTGATATCCTCATATTAAACAAAAATATTCATACAAACATGAACAATATTCAAGAAACAATAAAAAAAGTAATAAGAATAAATTTATAAATCTACTCATTTGCAAAAGCTGAAAAAATCAAGTGGTGATATTCATGTTTTAAGTGAGGATATTCACGTCCATCGATATTCATAAACGCATGAACGATATTCATAAAGACGTGATCGATATTCATGAACACTGAAAATCGTTGAATAAGAAGAAAATGTATCAAAATGGAGCGGTTTTGAAAGAAAGATATGATTTTCTCTCTCCTCTAACAATATCATTAATTATCTTATTTTAATTAAAATATATAGTAACTACCTTATTTGAGAAGATTTAGTAGTTTCACCCATACCATATCCACTACATGACTCATTCATCCATTCATCCAACGTCCCAGATTAATACCTCTGTTTTATCACAATTTCCGTTTTACCAGAGCGTTAACCCATGTTTTCTAAACCAGCTTATGACTTAATCCTGGTGCCCCTAGTATATAGTTTTGTTATAGGTAGTGTATGTCCAAAGAAGAAATTAACGAAAAACAAGGGGCCCACGCCCACTTTGGCAATTCAAGTGGGTCAGTAGGAAAGCAGTTCCACTGTTGACTGTTGTATATATAATAACCGTGTCTAGCATTCTAACGTATGTGGACATTTTACTCCAATTAGAAATTGTGTGGAACATATCTATCTATTGTGTTAACAATGGTTTGATAACGTTACAATATTTGTTGTCATACATAAATGTAATAAAGGTACAGATTTTTACCATACTTCGGAGGAATTTCATCCAAATACAACGAGTGATAGTTTTACTTCTATAAAAAAAATATAATGATTGTACGTACAATTTATTAACTTCAGTTACGCAACTGCGGATCGCCAATTAATTACAGAATAATACTTCTTTTATATCACAATAATTATCCTTTTAAACAATTATACAATTTTTATGGAGTATCTCAAATATATAAATATATTTTTATGTATTATTTTATTTTGTTAATTTTCAATATCACTATTTATGATTTTTCTCTTATTAATTAAAAAGTGCTAAAATCTATGCAAGGTATATATATATATAAAAAATAGATGTAATAAAGACCGAAATATATAACTGACTAAAATAACCACTGTTGTAATACAAAAGAAGTATATTAAAAAAATATTTTTCAGCGACGTTGTAATTAAACTGAAAATACCTGTCTAAAAGACCACCTCCATGCGAGTTAGTGCAACAAAAAGTATGCCATTTTTTGATAGAAAAAGGAGTATTTGATGAGGTCAATAGTGAAATAAGAGTAGGATAATCATCAACCAATCAAAAAGTAAACCTTTTCCAATTTCTTTAGAAACCCTCATTTTTTATTTATTGGCATCCCAGCACAAAGCACCACAACACACAAAACGCCAATATATCAACACCTCTCATTTCTCTTCTTTATTGTTTCATTTATAAAGGAAGTTTGTAGAGTGTAGTCTCCCTCTAGCATATAATTTCTTCTTTTCCATTGATTTTCCTCCATCTCACACACACATAAAATACAGAGGAATTGGGTGGGATACCTTAATTCTTAAGCTATTAAGGTCTCACAGGTGATTATTGCTACTAATCAAGTAATTAACAGAAGATTAAGGGTGGAGGAAGACGTAAGAAGAAATTAATTAAAACGTACGACGACGGCTGCGGAGAAGAAGAAAAAGAAAGGAGATATGGCATGCTGGTGGCAGCACCTTGTTGGGCCTCTACGCCGCGTTTGGCTCTCTCTTTCCTCTCGTCTTCACATCAAACGACACCGTAATGGTAATTCTCTTTTCTCCTTTTTTAAAATAAATTCTTCTTGCTTTGTGGATTAAATCTCCGTAGCTAAATATGTTTCCGATCATTTTTTACCTATTTATGGCACGTAGAAGCTCGAAAATATATATAGAAGAAAGAAAAAAAATCAAGAAAAGTTAATCTTGCTCTCCAAAAAGAAAGAAGAATTCCTGTTCTTGGTATAATTTGACCAATTATGAGTTCATATTATGAAAGTTGAGTCTTTCTGCGTTATATACACTAACAATAAACTTTTATTGGTGGTAATCTTGTTATAATCATATTCCTCACTTTTTATAATTAACTCCCGAGACATTCAAATCATTGCTTCTGGTGGATCACTGTATCTGATTAATCAAGTAAATTAATCGTAGCCTGGAGAAGTATTAATACCGGCCCTTAACCAAACAATATAAGCCAAATATAGTGATTTTATCCAAAATCGTCTATATCTATAACTATATATTAAAGTTCTCCCATTTTGAGTTATTAGAACGCTTCTGGACCCATCATTCTTCTTTTTGAGCTCTTAGAACGCTTCTGAATTCACCATTTTTACGTATCATTTTCTCATTCGTTCTTTTTTTAACTGATAAATTTTAACAAACAATCTTAATTATTTTTATCATTTTTTAAATGAATATTCATACCTAAGATTTGAAAATTTGAGTCTATAATCACAATTCCACGATGATATATATATATATATATATATATATATATATATACTGAAGGAGAGGCCTAAATCATACGTGTCGTCACCACGTTTAATTTGCCTACGTGTCATCACTCATACAACCATCATTCGCCACATCATCCTATCATCTAAAAAGAATTATAACAGTGAATTCGATTTAATCATATATCCTCCTAAATTATAATCTTAATTTAATAATATCAATTTTTAATAAATCTTTAAAGTATATTTTTTTGAAGTTTTGATAAGATAAAACAAATTTCAAAAAATTAGATTTAGCATATCCTATTAATTTGAGCTCATTTATTAATTATACAAAAGATCTTCACGTGACTTTTATCAATCCATTATTTTATGAAAATATAGTATAGTAGTTAGGATTTGAAACATTGATTAAGAATGATTAAGATATCATATTATAAAAAGATCGGTTAAAAAATATTATTTTTTTACTTAATATTTAACCTTTTGGATTATAATTCACAATTACTCAATTTGATTTGAATTTTAAAAATATACCTAATAAATATGGATCATTGTCTTATTCTCATATTACTTTTATTAAATACATTTTGAGAAGAAAATTTGTGAATTTACTTCTATAATATTAATATTATAGCAAATCTTACTTTTTAATATAATAAGACAGTTAAATAAATATAATAATTTAATATATATATATATATAACAATATGATATGGCTCTACGTGTGATCATAAGATTTTATTTGCAATGAAAAATTAAATGTAAACTGATTAATATATCTATATGTATTTAAATATAGTAAATCCCTAATAAACCAATTTTTTTCTTTGTAGATTGTACGTAGCTAACCGTAAGATATCAACTCTCAATACGTTGAATATTTAATATATTTGTTGAAAACTTCTTTTCAAACTTAATTTAGAAAATATCTAATATCCTAAGAATTTAGTTAAATACGTAAATGGGTCCCATTTAATTATATTTTGTAAAAACACTAGCATGAAGTCTAAATATGGTAATTAATCTTGATAAGATTTCGACTTACTAATTGATTTTATATAGTAAATGTATATTCCTATTTACATATATTCTTATAAAAAATCTAATTCTACAAAATAAATAAAAAACTATCATGACTTAATAGATATAGATTCAAGAGTTGTTAATTATAATTAGATTTTATCATATCGAATACATTAACAATTTTATCTTTTATAAAATTTTTTTTATCCATCATACTCATATGTTTTTTTCATTATACACTTAAAAACCCCAAATAGTTAACAATTGAACAAAAATAATTGTAGACAAAAATTAAGATCTATTTGATAAGATCCCCGTTAGACATATATATATATATATAAGACTATGATAAGAAGAAGAAAAAATAGGTTAATATTTTTCAAGTTTAAATAGCCAAATTATAAAAAGTTTTATCAAACCAATATTAGTGTCTTTCTTATCAAAGTGAAATTATGAATGCAATAAATCTGCATAATCTCATTAGTATTTTAAAAAAATTAAAGTATTTTTAACAAAGAGTCCAAATTATAGAGTATTGAAAATGCACGATAAATGGTAATAGAATACATACACGACTTCATCAAAAATATATCATGCATGACAATAATTATATGATGTTTTAATTAAGAGGTTAACTGTACGAGAATACGTATGAATAAGATATAATATGTTTATACGTTATATAAAAAACAATAAATGTTGAATATATTGCTTTTAAATAATAATTTTATTGTTAATTTCAATTTCACGTTTATATAATTCTTAAACAATATCAATAAGATATATTTTTATTAAATTACTTAAACTATAACATACAATAATAAATAATTATTGACGTGTTTATAAAATTCCGTTCACCCGTATAGGGTACGGGTACTACACTAGTTAATGATTATATGTTACGGCCCGGGCCCAGGTCCACTTCTAAGTTACATGCAGGATGTTGGAGGTGGATATCGAACCCCAGACCTACCTTTAACTAGTGGAAGCTCCCACACTTGCTAACCAACTAAGCTGCTTAGTTGGTTAGCAAGTGGTGATATTTCCACTTGTTAAAGGGAGGTATGAGATTCGAACATCCTGCATGGTAAGACAATGCTTGATTGGCATGAACCTGGACCATGTGAGGGGTTGGAGTGTACGGCCTACAGGCCTGTTACGGTAGAGTTATACCAATGGGTCCGGACCCGGGCCATAACATTATATTCTTAGCCTTTGCGTTAAAAAGAATATGAATAATGGAATATTTATTCCGTATGTCTATTTCTGTCGGTGAGGAGATCTAACTAGAAAAGTGGAGTTTGTAGACCCACCTTGTCTTGCTGAAAATAACATCGCACTTGACTCCATAAGTTGGGAGGATAAATAATTATATATTTGTTGGTAGGTCTATTAACATTATTTGCGGATACATGTTAAGTAGGTAGAGATTAATCAAATTTTCATCTTTTGAAATTAAGTAACATCACACTTGAGTGATGAATTATTATTTATGTTGAGTTGAATTTGAGATATAAAAAAAAAAGTTCGCTCTCAATTTTCTTTCGAGGAAAATATCATGTACGTTCAAGTCTTTTGATGCATTAGAATATCTACACCTACTTTCTTCATGTGTGGGATAATATTGGTGTAGTTGCCTATGATTATATATGTTGTGGACACTTTTCATGTCCACTACCCGGCCTGAATCCTATACTATATATTCAATCCAATTTGGACCTTCCGATTATGTCCATTAATTCAACTTAGTGGTATGCACCATCATTTCACCACTTAATTTTGTTAATGTATTCACTACAATCATATTGTCTTAATTTGCTTCTACTGATGTAATTAACTACATCATTAACATTCAACATATATAGCCTCTAGCTTACGAGTTAATTAATTAATGTCATTATTGATTGATCAGGTGATGGCCTTTTGAAGCTCCACGACGACGTGCAAACATGTGAATACCAAGATGTGCAGGTTATGTGGGAAATGCTGAGGAGAATAGAGTTGGAGTTAGCATCTGATCACCTCAAGCGGAAGCGACAACCCTCTTGGAGGATACTCGTATAGTTCAACCGCAAAAGATCGAGCTTCACATCCATCAAATGTGTAGGATACTTGTATTCATAAATCATAAATGTGATGAACAATACTAAAATAGAAAGACTACGTACCCATGAAATAATGTAGCAACAACTTACAAAGTTTCCGAATTTTGTAAGTTTGTGTTACTGGACAAAACTAATGCTGATATAGGTTGCTCGCTTTGGTAGTTCTATGCAATTCTCTAATGTCTTCTTGTAATGTTAAGAGAGAAGGGGGCAGTAAAGGGAAAGAAGAAACGGGTTTCGAACTCGTACCCGTGCCATGCACAGGTTTTTGTAATAAAAAAGTATATGTAATAATATTAAATAAATAATGAAAGTTAATTATTATAAATAAAATTAACAAAATTTAACACCAATAATATCATATAATAATAACGATGAATATCAAATAAATCCTCCAAAATAAGAAAACATTGTATGATAATAATGTTGATAAAGTGAAAACCTTAGACGAAATTTTATGTAAGAATTAATAATTTGTATGTCATGTGCAACACACTTAGTCCTCATTCTCTTTCTTCACCAATTTCTTCATCAATTTCTTGGTACGTGAAGTACAAAGTTGGTCTTGTGCACCATCTTCTTCATTATCATCTTCAAGCAATAGGCTGTTACTGGAGCGCTTGGAAGGAGTGAGCATTTCATTAGACGACACAGTGGAGTGTTCGGGATTATAATAGTTAACCAAATAATCAAAGATTATTGATCATAAAACAAAAAATAATGGTAATTTTTTATTTGACCAAATAATCAAAGATTATATGTACAAATGAAATAAACCTATAATAGCTAAAAATATAAGTTATACGGTTCATCCATCAACGTACATATAATTCTGCACTTACCATTAAATAAGGAAATAATCAATTTAATAGTAATCAACATGGAAAGATCATCCAATACCCTAGTTAACAGTATATAATGTGACCAAATAATCAAAGATTATATGTACCAACACATGTAGGATTACAAAATTCACAAACACATGTAGGATCACCAATATCCCAATAATCTAAGAGTAAGATAATAATGTATTAGTGCGTAGTTGGCATGTACATTAAAGTGAATTTTTTTATATATATGCTTGTACCATTATTAATAACACGCAAAATGCTCCTCCTCGTACAAACTTGACAATTGTAAATGAAGTGACAGACATATTAATATATATGACAATATATGTTTGAACATAATATAATAGTACATAATACACCTACTATTAGATATGCTTGTGAAAGTTGATCTTTGATTAGAAACTAAAACAACATCTGGTTGCTTGACAGCATCTATTTTTCATTCACATAAAAAAATTATTTAAATTAGAAATATCTAATACATAAGCACTATGGTGTGATGATAAAAAAAAATACTTGTGTTTTGTTGTGTCATCCTTCTTCGCTTTTCTTTGCATACATTATCACGATTGGAACGATGAACTTCACCGTGAGAGGGCAGTTGAATCGTGTCGGAAATGTCTCTGAACGGTATTCTATTATTAGAACGTGATCCGTAGGGTGATTGAGTTGATCCTTATAAAAAAAAAGGAGAAAGATTTTAAGATATGTAATATATATAATTTGTCATCAAATAAATTATAGTGTAAAACTTGTAGCTTATGAAATGAGCTTATACCTTGTCCATTTTGTGTAGATGATCGAACTCCATTAGTATGGGCAAAATTACCGTGTTCAGGCATCCTGAAATGTGTGGTGTTATTAATTTACATAAAAGAAAATATGTGAGAAAATAATTATCTTTCTTCTCTTCTCAAAATGAACTAATGATATCGAACTACTTAATTTTGCATCAAATGCCTACGAAATAAACAATAACATCTAACTTGACGAAGGTTATATATGACTTAAATTATTTTATTTGGTGTAATATATGACTTAAATTAAACTACTGATTTGCATTCAAATGACTTAGCATCTAACACTACAAAAGCTTTAAAGTATGTGTCACAAAGACTTAACATCTAACACTACGAAAAGAAAGCAAATTGTAGAATATGCATACTGCTAATTGTGGCTTTTCCAAGGAAATGACCTTCGTAACTAAACTAATTAATCACTTGCACTTAGCCCTAACAATAATATCGAAATGAACTATAATAATTTATCCGAATACAATAAGCCTTTGTATGACATAGATTCAAAAATATATTACTCTCAAGATCTAAACCAATATGTATACAATTTCATATGATTAAAAAAAAAAGCGTGTAGATAAGGTACATAACCTTATAGAGTTATAGATCAATTGTTTCTGAAAGATTGAAGATAAGAATAGACATGTAACTCTTCCTTCTCTAAGTTGTAGCAATGTCTGATATTCTTTTGCATATGAGCAGGGGCGGAGCCAAGATTTTACCCGAGAGAGGGCTAACATTGTAACACCCCCAAATATTTAACCTTGGAAAGGTATTACCGCCAGTGACCTCAGACTTCCATCCGAAGTCACCCCAGGCTTTACCGGTTTATACAACCATAAACTCAATGATTATGATATAAACATCATAACTTTTATTAAAAACATTGTTTTTGAATTACCACAAAATCCCAAAATACATCAGAAATATAGCGGAAGTCTTTGTAAAGTATAAACACAAGGGTCTTGATCACAAGGATCACCCGCCAAGGATCTTAACCTTGATAAATCCATCAAAAACACCGTTTGCATGCCTTCATAGTCGTTCTAGCCTTCATATCTCAGATGTTTATCTGATGTGCCGAATCGAACGGATGACACCAGCCAACCATGCAGAGAACAATTGCGGTTGGTTAGTCTAATAAAAGACTATGCAAGGGTACAAAACAGAGTGGTTCGAGTAGTCGTATTAGGTTAGGCTCATCGTTTCTCGAATAACAGCCGATAACGATAGTCAACCTCCATACTTCTACTGTAATATATCAAAAGGCATGATCAAGAGAAGATTCTGGAGACCAAGTCTCACAGCAATCAACCCAAAAGAAGACTCCAATGAATTGAGTCTTATCGAAAGCATGACAATGTCTGGTACATAATAAGCTCATACAAGCGTTCAAAAACGACTTGATGTTTCGGTTCACGACCAACCTCACCGCCCAATGCGAATCCAGATTGGAAAGAGAACTTTTCTCTCATCAAAGTCAGGACGAGTTTTCCTAGCTGCACTATTCCCTAGCTGCACTACTCGTCCGAGGTATATCAATCCTATGCAACAACGGCACTTGTCTTATAAATTCCAAAACGCACACCTATGTTATAAGCTTTTATAATCATCTCATCCTTCAGGATAAAGAGATACAGTTGGGAACTAAATCCCAAAAGTCGAATCGGGAACTAAATCCCGCGGGAACTAAATCCCTCAAGGCGGAGTCGGGAACTAAATCCCTACAAGCGGCATTAGAGAAGGATGGTATGAACTAGATCCTAACCACCAGGTTATAAAGAAATGACTAGCACTCGCAATGAGATACGCAGTAGCGTTCCTACGAATACTCGTTCTAACTAAACAGTTACAAACGCAGTAGTAATTCACAGTAATAATCGTATCAAAGCCCTCAAGGCCAACATCATAGATATATCTCAATCTATCAATATATATATAATAGCGTTGATTCTAGCAGAATATACAACCTATTATAATATCATCTCTCAATTTCCAAAACAGTTATCAAAACTGTTCCCAGACAATAAACAATATTCATTCCAAATTAATTAACAATTAAGCAATTGATAATCAATGGAAATATGGAATGATAAGCAAGAGCGAACCATCACTTGCCTTAGATCAGACGAGAGCTCTAACAAGCTTAGCAACAAGAGGTATCCGGGTCCGAAACTAGGACAGATCCTGGACAATAAATCCCTCCAAATCAATTCGTTCGACTTTGATTTGTTCTTGGTTTGATCTCCCACCTTCTTATGCATTAGAATACCACTTAGGAACACCTTTCTAACGCTCAAAAGGGATTCGAATCACTCACAAAACAAGCTTGAACTAAGAACAACAATAGAGTTTTTCTTGGAGGAAGATGACTTGCAGCTGGAGTTGTGACCCTCCTCTCCGCCTCCTCTCTCCTTTTATAGCCCCACAAGGCTGCTCAAGAGATGGACACGTCCTCCATGAGGTGTCCCGGTCAAATGGGAAGACGTGAGGAGCAAGTTCAGCCAAAGAGATAGGGTTGCAGAAGTTCTATCGCGATGACGTCGGAGCTGACGCCGACAGCGGGGTGCGGCAAGGGTGCGGTGGCGACTCATGACCGCCACTGGCTTTGGCCTTGGCCGCGGGTGCGGTAGGGTGCGGTCAAGGCCATTTTTGCCCCCCTTTTACCCGTTTTGTCTTTTCTTGTCAAGTGGTTAAATATTCTTAACCCCGAGTTAAATATATTCGTACACGAACGGCTTTTTAACCCAAAAGTACATTAACTGTATTTTATATTACTCAGAAAAATATTACAGAGACCAAACATCTCGTAAAATGTCCGCACTTCTCTGAATTTAATCTGACTTGTAATATGGGCATAAGAAAATTTCAAAATTATCCCTACAAAATAAGGGATATTACAAACATCTTGCGCGGTAAAAATCTCATGTGACTTAAATCTAACGTGGTTTAAATCCTATTTTGCAAAAATCATTTTTTATGAAGCTTAAGATAAATTTCACATGAGATGAGGGGGGGGGGGGGTTATTTTTGTGACTTAAATCTGTTAGAGCTGACTGAAATTGCATTTTCAAATGAGATGAGGGGGTGAAACTTAAGATAATTTCATTTTCATGGCTTAAATCTATTAAAGCTGGTTGAAATTACATTTTCAGATTAAATAAGGGTAAAAAAACTTTTAAAATTTTTTATTTTTTCAAAAAAAAAGATTTTTTTTCAGCGGGGGCTATAGCCCCCTCTCGGCCCACTTGGCTCCGCCCCTGCATATGAGTGAAAAGGTAAGATAGGTCAAACTACCTAATTTAATTCATATATCAATAAATTGTAATAATTAAACATGATAAAAAATAACAATATATATTACTTAACACTAAAACAATTTGGAAGAGATGTACGTATATGTACATCTATATAAAGCGAAATCCACATCCATATTATAAATATACACATGATAAAAAATTAAGGTAAGTACACATTAATAAGTTTATAATATATCTTTTTCCTTATATATAACATTAGCCTATATACTAAGGATATATTGAAAAAAAATTGATAACTACATACTAATTCGATGTGGTATCTATATACGTATAATAAATTAATTTTGATTAAAAAATATCAAGCATGATCTAACTTGTTTAATACGTAGATCCAAATTAAATAGTTTGATAGTACACCATCCCAACCATTCTCTAGCATATTATTTATTTATTTTTACGGACCATCTATCTATATACATATCTTTATAATGGAGTTTACGGATCATTAATATACATATTGTATTATGGACACTAATTAAGTATGATAATAATGTTTTTGGTAAGTGCAAAATTATCATGTACAATGGGAAATATTTTGGGATGATAATTTAGGAAATTTATATAAATAAAAGATAAAATAAATTATAAATAGAATAATGGTGAATAGGTAAATATACATAATTATTTGATGATGTGACATACTTAGATGAACGACACATATGAGAGATCGATAATTGCGGCTTTAGTAGTAGTATATAGATTAGGAAATTTTGGGTTTGTAATATTTGTGATTAACTCGTAATCTTTGTGTTTGATTTGTATTTAAATTAGGAAAAAATGAGTGATATGTTTAGTATAATAATCTTTGATTCATAATTAGATTTGTTTAAAAAAAAAATTAAAAAAAAGCATAAAATGACATGTGGCGATTTTAATGAGAGAGTGTCATGTGACGTAGTTAGGTTCTAGTTAAGTAGATATATAGTAGATTTAGCCACATGGCACTCCATAATTAAGCCATATATCATTATCTCATTTTTTAAACTTTATTTTAATTAATTTAATTATAAATAAAAGATTTTTATTCTAAATCTAGCACTAATCTCTTCCTAATTTAATTTGGAATCAATCACAAAGATTTCATTATTGAAATATATATATTAATTTCTATATAAATGTATTTAAATCTTTATTTGAGCAAATATACATCTAAACTTTAAACTTAACAAAATAATATTTTATTGCATTCATTTTTTTCCGACTAAATTCTATATCCAAAATCATTTCAATAATTTTGGTTTAAATAATTTGGATTTGTTTTGTCTGTTATGATTTGCCTATAATTTATTAAAATATCCCGATGAAACATACAACAGTTTATTATAGAAGTTCAGGGAGATTAGAATTTCATCTTTATTGATTTTCCACCAGACAAATTAATTGAGATCATTTAGCTTCTAACTAGTTGATGACCCGTGCCATGCACGGGGTTGGGTTTATTAAATATTTTTATAGTATGATATTAAAATACTTACGTAACGTGACACTAAAAGATTAATACTTTTATATGTTAATATTTATTATAAATATGAAATACCACAATAATTGAAAGTATTACCATAGCTATTAAATCTAAATTTATATGTCAAGTAAAAAATTACATACCTAGTCATATCAGGTTTTGAAAAACTTTCTTATATACAACATTTGTAGTGGTATTCTGAGGACAACCTTGAAGATCACCAATTAAGATCTTCAACCCATTTATACTTGTAACTCTAGAAAATACAATGTAAAGTTGTCCATGGGTAAAAACAGGTTTTGGAAGAAACAGACTCACTTGAGATAGTGATTGTCCTTGACTTTTGTTGATGGTCATGACAAAACAAACAACCACTGGAAACTACCTCCTTTGAAATCTGAAGGGGAATCGAGTGTCTGATGGTGTAAGTACCATGCGTGGAATACATACTCTGTGTCCAATATTGCTTCCAGAAATAATTTCAGCTTCTACAATATGACTCCCAAGTCGAGTGACTATCAATCTAGTACCATTACATAGTCCTGCAGATTGATCAATGTTCCTGAGTAGCATAATGGGAACACCTACCTTCAACTTCAACACATGACTTGGTATACCAGAAGATCGAATGCCATTGAGGAATTCAACTGAATAAACACTGACATCATCAAAGTCGATTTTATCTGTTTTGCAAATACTATCTGAGCTAAGATACACTCTTTCATCCCATTGTAATAGAGACAACATGTATTCATTTACCTTATCAACAATCTCATAGGTGGGTGCAAGAATAGCCCTCTCTCGATAATACTGAGCAGGATCTTCGATATCCAGAATAGAAGGATTTGTGGCTTTAACAATTGTTGGAATTGGTTCAGAAGCTTCAGTTATCAACAAATCAGAAGGAATCTCAATAGTTGATTCACCGTCATTTGAGCCGCCTTGATCACCGTCTCCAACTCTTAATATTCATTCTGAAAATTATTTTGCTTCAGCAACTTCTGATTCTGTACCTCCATGTTGTAGTCTCAGATTTCTTGTCAATCTTAGAACCTTGCATGAATTCCATAAATATGAAGAATTTATTGTGGAATAAACAATATCTTGTCTACTTCCTCCATGCATTACAAGTAATATTTGTCTAAAATCCCCACCAAATACCACAACTTTACCTCCAAAAGGTTGATTCAAGCTATTTGAATTTGAAGATCGCATCACATCCCTAAAAGACTTATCTAATGCTTCAAAGCAAAATTTGTTAACCATTGGAGCTTCATCCCAAATTATAAGCTTGGCCTTTGAAATCAATTCAGCGAGTTCTGTACCAGGCTTGATATTGCAGGTGGAGTCCTGGTGAATCTGAATAGGTATTGCAAATCTTGAGTGAGCAGTTCTTCCACCTGGAATCAACAGGGCCGCAATACCACTTGAAACAACAGTAAGAACTATTTCACCTCTAGAACGAATAGCAGCATAAAGAGATCTCCATATGAATGTTTTTCCTGTTACACCATGCCCATACAAAAAGAAAACCCCACCATTGTTTGATTCAACAGCAGACATGATTTCATCATAAACCTCTTTTTGCTCATTTGTTAATTTAGAAAGTAAGCTCTGATGCTCAATTATCAACTCTTCTCTATTCTGTCGAAGCTCATCTTGAATAAACTTGTTGAGGCCATCTGAAATCAAACTCTGATCAGGTTGCGGCATCGATGGAAAATATTTCAAGCTACTTCCATTTTTGTGTAATAACTTTTCTATTTCTGCAAGAGCAAAATTCTGCAATTGTTCTTCACTAAGGCATAAATCTGCACAAACAATTCATATTAATTTTAATTAGTAGTAAGAATTTGAAGAAAAAAAATCATGAGAAAAACTGATAGGATAAATCTTTGTTTAGAATTTCTCACATATATGAGCTGACAATTGAACTAAATATATATAATTCAATATTGTACAAAATCATGATAAAAATCTTATTTCAGCTAGTTATTATCAGATTAAATGGTAGAGCGTTATAGTCTCAAAAGAAAGATAGTTGCTACATACTGTTTTTTTAACATAAGTAATTTTATTATACTAAAAGTAAAAAAAATTACTTGAAGTTATTTGGATCTCTCATGATAATGTTGTAACAGGATATTTATCATGATAATGGTTCAAAAAGGCATATTCAAATGTGAATTATTAGATAAATAACAGAATATTTATAGAAAACCATACCTCTCATTCGAAGGATTCTTCGTTGATGAGAAATAATATCATCGGATAATACTTTCCATGTAGATTCCCACACATATTCTGGTCTAGACATACTACCCGACATGAGAAGCATAACAAACAAATTTTGAAGGTAGTTTGCAGTGTCTCAAAAACTTGCTTCCAATATACCATCAATATATTCCTTTTCATCGTCCAATATACCAAGTGCATAACACACTTCTCTAAACGTAGGATAAACTGTACCATCCATCGTCCTGATATCCTCATAGCAAGTGAGACCTTTCACATGATTTAACAAAATCCGTAGATAATATCTTTCTCCACTTCCTGGGGAAGCATGGTAAATTCTACCAACTGCCGTCAGCCCTTTATTACACTTTCTTTTGCTCCATTCCTTGCTATCTTCTTTCCATACATAATCTTTTGGAAATTGATAGTAAGCCAGATTTCTTGCTTCTGCAGAGCTCTTATTATATTCCATCCAAGCCAAAAACATTGAACCATTTATTCCAGGTCTTTTAATTACAACATCAATAGGATCATCATCATTGAAAACAACACTTTGTTCATGGAAATAAACAATAAGATAAGATATCAAATGACGTGGCGAATGATGTGGCAGGTGAGGTGACATAGCTCAGAGGTCGACACGTAGGCGAATTAAACATGAGACTGACACATAGGCGAATTAAACATGAGACCGACACGTAGGATTTAGCCTTCTACTTTAGTATATAGATAGATTAGCTATTTTACAATTATAAAAAAAAAAACTTACATTACAAATTTTGATAATAAGCTTACGCTTATTTTGAATCTTCTCTTTTTCAAAATTCAACTTCTAATTGGCTATCATATCTTTATGGGCATAAAGATATGATAATTATTACATTAAATAAACTAAACAATGTTGATGATTTAGCCATAATAAAATTGCAATATCACTTGAATTAATTACGTACTAACCTTTGATGTTATATCTCTTAAAATATTTATAATATATTTATATAATAAATATATTATTAAAATTTAAAAAATAGTTAATTGTTTATTAGAAATATTTTTATTGTATAAAATTTTCAAGCTTATCAAATCCTAACAAATATTTTTTGAACAAATATAACAAATCGTAATTACGTAAAAATAATCTTTTATGGTTTTTTAAAAGATATGGGTGAAATAAATCAAACTCTAGAGTCATCCTTATACATACAAAATTAGTGTAGAATCCGTACCTTATACGGGTAAATGTAATTTGAGAAAATCAAAAAAAAATTGATTGAATTAAATTAATGTTATATTGAAGTATTTTTTTATAAAAAATATAATTCTCGTTGGATCGTTCAAAATAATATGCTATGATATTTAGGGATTTATGTAGACTCATTTAGAAAATAGTTAATATAGAAATATTATAATGTTATTAATCTAACAATCTCGATAAAATTATTTCCGATTTACAAATTATTTATATGTGGGATATATAATAGATGATCTTTAAAACAATTTAAACAGATTTCAAACAAATAATTAATGTGTGCTTCAGACAAAAACTATTAGATTAGTAATTATATCTTTTGAATAAGAAAGCCAAAAATATTCATAATATGTATAACACATGTTTGGATTATAGTATAAAAATTTTTAAAGGAAAAAAATTGACAAAATCGTGAATATGATTCTCTTTATGTTGAATATCTTTATGTTGAATATTAAGTATTATAACAAAATCTTTATTTTTATATCTTTTTAGTTTGATATTTGAACAATTCATAATCAAATTTTCAAATCTTGACTACTGTATTATACCTTCAAATCAAGTTTTTCATTAAACATGGATAAAAGTCCGGTGAAAATAAAGTGAGGTGCATATTTTAGAATTATAAAAAATAAAATTATATATGTATAATTAATGAATAAGGCCAGTGTAAGTTTTAAAAAAAACAAATTATATTAAAGTAAGATTTATGTTTTTCAAGATAATATATATATATATAGAGGTAAAAAACGGGAATCCGAAATTGTTGTTACACCCTCAAAGATACTTGTAAAAATCAAAATATAAAACAATTATTTCTTAATATTTACGAAAATAATAATATACTAAAAATTAGTTACGAAACCAATGTTTATCATAGCAAGCTATGATAAATATTTCATGATTTTAAGGGGATATGAGATCAAACGAATGGAAAAGCAACAAAATAATTTTGATATTTCATGAATGGCGTAAAAATGAGATGCAAATTTCAATGACCTACGTTCGATGAATGGAGACGAAAAAAAATACTTTCTCCTGTAAAATGGTCATCACTTTTACGTTGCTTAAATAATAGGATTGCTTCATATGATTTTAAGGTAATGGTTACAAAATATATTATAACACAAATAAAATTAATAAAGAAAAATTAAAGAATTTAATAAAGCAAAAAAATGATGGTTAACAACTTAGGTACAAAATGAAAGAAATTACATATCTCGAATGTGCATGGGCGTAGTATTGAGACACGAAGACACAAAATTTATAGCCTCATGCAAATTATTCAAGATTTCCTTTTTTAAAACAATTAAGAGGGAGTGTAATTTAGAAATTTGTAATTCAGTTTATTAAGGATATTCAAATTTTAAAAAGGATTTGGTCTAATAATATCTTTGATATTTTAACTTTTTGTTAAAATAAATATATGAACTAATTCAGAAAAATATAAAAAAAAATCATTACAAATCAGTTAGATAAATCACATTTTTTAGTTTTTTCTAATTACATAATGGACCCATCTAAAATTTTAAAATTTTGATTTTAATTTTAACTTATATCCTTACTTCTAGAAAACGATAATTAAAATATTATTTGAATAATTAATTGATTAGTAGTGGGTGATTTATGTAGGTGTAAAGTTATCTCAAATTCAAATACTTTTAAAATTTGTACACGTACTACATTTTAATTTACTTTTGATAATATGTATAATCATATGAAATTGAAACTTTGTTACGGCAAAAATTTACCTGGATTTTTTAGTTAAACTTTTTGTTTGATTTTATAAAATTTTATTGGTAATTTATAATCGATATTTCACGGTTTGTTGGTGAATATTTTCTTAGTGATTAACAAATAAAAATGGAGACCATGTATTTTTTATAGAAAATTATAATCAAATAAAAATTGTTAAATGGGAACATATAATATACCAAATTTGTTAAAAATCTGATATGATATAATTGTTGTTAAGATGAGTTGTTAAAATTGAAAGGTTTAGAAGAAAATATCAAGATTATATAAATTAAATTTGTTAAGATACATTTGTTTGAAATTTCACTAAATTGTTAATAAGATATGTATGTGTAATAATATAATATTGTGGGTTGAATTATAAAAGCATGTGTACTGTGAGTTGAAAATTGTATATATTGTATGATTTTGGCCCATAAATTATATATGCAAATTCATAATAATAATATTACTAATTACATAAATGAATATAAGATGTATTTTATATATAAGTTTAGTAAGAAATCTATCATATATTAGTTTGACATATATAAGCTTATTTTTGTTACAATTTGTAGAAATCAAAATTTATCAAAAACGTATGTAATCATTCAACAAAGTTGTATATAATTTTTATATGTTTGAAGTTAGGTGTGATTAGATATTGTGATTTAAATTGAAATATAATTTTTAAAAAAGTGGATTAATAACAAAATGGCACGTATGATTTGTAGGGCCAGAAGCATTCTGGTGGCTCGAAATTCAATAACTTTAATATATACATTGATGGGCCATAAAATTTATTCGGGTTATTTTACTCTAAATGGACCATAAAATTTGTATGTGTAATAATATAATATAGTGTGCTTGATTATAAAAGTACATGTACTATGAGTTGGAAATTGTATATATTGTATGATTTTATATAGGTCAAATTATATATGCAAACACATGAAAATAATATTACTAATTACATAAATGAATATAAGATGTATTTAATATATAATTTTAGTAGGAAATCTATCGTATTTTATTTTGACATATATTATAAGCTTATTGCATGTGTTATTTGTAGAAATTAAATTTTATAAAAAAGTTGTATATAGTTTTTATATATTTAAAGTTAGTTGTGATTAGATATTGTGATTTAAAATTTTAAATATTTGAAGTTAGTTGTGATTAGATATTATGATTTAAATTGAATAGAATTGTTAATAAAAAAGTGGATTAATTACAAATTGACACACAGGATTTGTGGGCCCATAAATTATATATGCAAAGTCATAAAAATAATATTACTAATTACATAAATGAATATAAGATGTATTTTATATATAAGTTTAGTAAGAAATCTATCATATATTAGTTTGACATATATAAGCTTATTTTTGTTACAATTTGTAGAAATCAAAATTTATCAAAAACGTATATAATCATTCAACAAAGTTGTATATAGTTTGTATATGTTTGAAGTTAGGTGTGATTAGATATTGTGATTTAAATTGAAATATAATGTTAAAAAAAGTGGATTAATAACAAAATGACACGTATGATTTGTAGGGCCAGAAGCATTCTGGTGGCTCAAAATTCAATAACTTTAATATATACATTGATGGGCCATAAAATTTATTCAGGTCATTTTATTCTAAATGGGCCATAAAATTTGTATGTGTAATAATATAATATAGTGGGCTTGATTATAAAAGTACATTTTACTATGAGTTGGAAATTGTATATATTGGATGATTTTATATAGGTCAAATTATATATGCAAACACATGAAAATAATATTACTAATTACATAAATGAATATAAGATGTATTTAATATATAATTTTAGTAGGAAATCTATCGTATTTTATTTTGACATATATTATAATCTTATTGCATGTGTAATTTGTAGAAATCAAATTTTATAAAAAAATTGTATATAGTTTTTATATATTTAAAATTAGTTGTGATTAGATATTGTGATTTAAAATTTTAAATATTTGAAGTTAGTTGTGATTAGATATTGTGATTTAAATTGAATAGAATTGTTAATAAAAAAGTGGATTAATTACAAATTGACACATAGGATTTGTGGGACCAAAATCAATATGATGCCTCTAAATTCATTTGCTTTAATATATATATATATAGATTAGAAAATTGGTGGAGAGTTTCACGCATCAAGCAAAATTGTTCATTTAAATATTTTATGCACTCTGTACTCTCAACAATGTAAAATAAGTTTAAGCTTTATTTATGAATGTGTTTGTTTAGTTAGTGTTTTTTAGGAAATAGAGTTTATCATATATTATCATAAGATGTTGATACAAAAACATTATAAGAGAAGTTCTCTCCGTTTAGTTAGCATGGATACATGTAGATTTGCTTATATATATTAAACAATGTAAATTTAACTTTTTATTATTATTTAATCTTAGTTTAATTGTAGACTTAGGCTAAAAAAAAATCATTATTCAATTTTTTCCGAAGATAACTATATATATATATATGATTCCTATTTAATATCCAACTTTGACTCAAAAAAATATATTGACATTTTTTCTACCAACAAAAATATAGTGACATTTTCCAATCATTGTT
This sequence comes from Rheum nobile, assembly GCA_027886185.1. Lineage (NCBI taxonomy): Eukaryota > Viridiplantae > Streptophyta > Magnoliopsida > Caryophyllales > Polygonaceae > Rheum > Rheum nobile. Next base: position 1,543,251 of record WOAB01000616.1, on the reverse strand, counting down.
TTCTTTCCTATCGTATGATTTTTTCTATGAACACTGATATATAAAAATCAATCGTCTTTTAGTATATAAACGTATTTGACTTTGAATATTTAAGATCAATTAATAAAATTATCTAATAATTCAAATCCCATACTTGACATGAGCACTGTGCTAGTGAATAGAAAAATTGTACATTCATACTTGAATCATAAGGAACTTTAACCTTTCCAAGATTTCATATCTCCAGATCACAGAAACAGCTCTTTCAACAAATGCGACACCAGCGTATATGGTCATTATAGGAAAGTATGCTGTGGTGGATAGAATCACAAACAAACTTAACACTGATCGGAAATTTTAGGCATTCATAAGTTAAGGATGCCATAAATAAAAATCAGTTACTCAGATTTGGATCATTTCTTGGTGCTAAATTTAGATACACAGCTATAACATCAAGGAATTTGAGCTATTCCACTGAGCTAATTAATCGTTCCTACAAAACTTTAAACTTCATCTAGCTCGAAATTACAGTGGGAAAAAAGAAAAGAAGACACATCAAAACAAGTAAAAGACATGTTACAGCAGGCCACCAAATGTTGTGTTGGTGTCCCTTTTAGGTCTATTTGAGAAATTCCAATTTTTATGCTGTCCAGGCGAGGTTGACAGATGAAGAACAAATCTCTTCAGTTATCCAGGCTTCTTTTCAGAAAACAATGCCTCATCATAATCATGATGGAACAAGTGACAGATGTACCTTTGTATCAAGAACATCAATCCATGTGTGAATGAGCAGACATTTTCTCCAGAAGTAGCGGCCAATCTTCACCTAACTGTTGTGGCTTCAGCTCCATTGCAACTCTAAAGTCTAACAGTGAAATTTCCTTCACAGGTCTTTGCTCTTGAAGAACGCCGTCCATAGGCCTTGAGCTACTCAGAATCCGGGATTGATTAGATGACAAGAATCTAATATCAAGGTTATTGTGCAAGGGGCTTTTGTCGGTCATATTCAAATGGGCATCAGACCCTGACCCTTTTCCCGCCATTGCAACAGATGACCTAATCAGACTCTTCAAGTAAGAATCCAAAGCATTGTTTAACAAGTTAGCACAGTCCAAGGAAACGCCTCGTAACCCTTGATTCATAGCAATTTGCTCCATGTGACGTTTCAGAGTCACTGAATCAAGTAGTCCGCCACAATCGTATGAACTCACACACCCAGCGGCACTGCGGGCCCCACCAGTGCTAGCTGCAGAAAGTGGAACGCCCAGCGGAGGTTGCAGACGACTTCTAAAAGATGCTCCTGTCCAATCTCCGTCACTTGCAATCTTTGAACCGCTACACACACGAGATTGCTCGTCTTGTGTCAGATTCCCAATGGTACTGTGATTAGCACTCCCATTTTCCAAAACAGAAATATAGCTCAGATCAGCAATTCCTTTCGAACGTGAAGATAAGAGATCTGCTCCTTTTGTCCTTTCATGGCTTCCAGATCGGGCTCTAAAAGGATGTTGTGAAATGCTCCCATTTGATAAGAGCGCCGAGTTGAATGTATGAGCCTGGTCTTTACAAGTGCTAGTTTGCTGAAGTTCATCACTTGGTGCAGGAATATTATAACCACCAGATTCATCAGCAGCGTCTGAAGGTTTACAAACTTCAGCCCCATGGATTTCTGGAGGTGCCTTTGCATGGTAAGCATTCCTCAATATAGAAGTAATCAATTGATTATGAAGCAAAATATTTTCTCTTCCAAGAACCCGGAAACAGATCTTGTTAAACTCAGCCTTAGTGATCTTCAAACTCAAGAACCTGTTTAGATAAAAGAAGTAAAGCTTTGACCTTTCTGCCCCTAATTTCTTCACCATCTCAGTTTTCAAGTGACTAACATTGATCTGCAAATGTTGTTGATGCTGCATTTCTTATGACTTACATCAGAACACCAACTTCATACAACACCTGTAAATGACTAATTTATCCCAAATTGAACAAACAGAAGACCCTCTACAAACAATCCACGCAACTGAATAGGGATTTTGCTTCATCTTGTAGAATACATCTTCTAGGAGGTTAAACAGCATCCTGAACTTTCTACCGACACACTTCATCAATCCACAATGCTAACAACATATGAACCATCTTCTTCGAGCAAAGACCCAAATCACACTTCCTCATCTAAAAACCCTAACTACAAATGTAGATTCGAAATTTTCTCCCTCCAAAATCGGAATTCCCAAACCTTAAACTAATTACACCATTATTCAAACCTAAAAAGAGACTGGTACCATTCAATTTAATACCAAATCCAGCACAAAACCACCATAAACTTCACGAATCTGCCACCTACATCTTCAATTAGAACAATTCAAACAGCTCAGGCATCCGTGACTCGATTCACGCAAGTAAAGAGCATCCAATACAATTCTCGAACACAGATCGCACAGCAAAGAATTCGAAGTTGCAACAGATTGAGAAAGCTAAACTCAATGGAGTCAGAAATTAACCGTTAATTGCCCTTACCGGAATTTCGTTTCAATCAACTGAACAAGATATATCCGGTTCCTCTCCCTTCGATTCTCCGGTCGCTTCAGAAGAGTCTCCACTGAGCTTGTTGAATGTACGTTTCGTCTCATAATTGGGGATTCCGGCATCCCGCGACGCGCTTTATATAACGCGTATATAACACTTCCGTTTTAGTGGATAGGGAGTATTTGTTTTTAACATGGACGTATGCTCACGCGCGAAATGGTTAGGGTCTGTGGGAAGACGGTTTAGACTCGGGCCCTTTGTTTTCTTTACGTGTATAAAGCTTAACAAGCTATTGGCCATTCCATTCTTTCCTTTCACCGTGACAATATTTCATCTACCTTCGTCCTAAAATCTGAAACTCTTGGCGCACTATTTGATATTTAACAGACTGTTAAGCTTCACATTAAATATTTAGTAATAGAAATTGTCATCAATTCTATCAGAGGCATCTGTTACTACTTTCGCGAAACTAATCGTGCTGCTGATTTGCTTGTTATGCACCCCATTTCGTCCAACGACTTCTTTACTTATGCAGTTCCGTTACTACTGCTTATACTAAGTTTGTAAAGATTTTAGGGACCCTTTCTTCCCATTGTTTGCCTTTATTAAAAAAAAAAAAAAAAACTATTGGCGATTGAAGTTTTTCTATACCACATCCTCTTAATCTTTTGGTAAGAAAACAAAATTAACAATTAACTTTGCAAAAATATTAACACTAATTTTTTATTTAAAACTATGACATTGAGAATCCAATGTTTCAACTTTCAACACCACCACCACATACCAAGAATTCAAACAACCATGTCTTTATTTCAGCGGGTGTATGAAGTGCGATCGATAGAAAATGTTTGTCGGATTAAACCTAAGAAGACAGCATTCCCCGAATCTCGTTTACTTAGGGCATCTTCAACTGCCGCGATAGGTGGAGAAGGAAAAGGGCGAAACGAGAAGAGGCACATGAAAATGCTCAAGCTTCTGCGACTCTCTTATCTCGAATGCTATAGAGACAAAAGGATAGAACCCGGTTGGGTTGTACTCTCCAGTGTTGAAGCTTATCTTGTATAGACCAGGAGGGATGGACTCTACAATGTGCATCAATTGACCACTTCTACCATCTCTGTCCGTCTTGGATTCCCCTAGAACCGTCCAACCCCCGGCGTCTTCCATGCCAAAATGAGGGCGCGTTTGTTTGCCCGCCCAACGCTCCAAACGCACCTCAACTCCGGAAGCTGGGCACCCACGTGCAACGTCTAGGATATGAGTTGTGATAGGAGGACGGGTCCGGGTTGGTTGTCGAGTGGCTTCTGTGGATGCAGCAGGGGCCAAATGAGTACCAATTTTGCTGATGCGATCTTCTACAACGAAATTCTTTTGTCAGATGCTTTTTACGATTTACAAATGTAATAGTAGAGCTCTATACATGATTTGTATGAGTAAAACATTGATGATGATAATGAGATTACCTCCTGCTTTTTCTATAGCTGTAGCACTGTGCAAGACACCCACAGAAGGATTTGCTTTAGCTGAGAAGAGTTTGGCAAGGCGCAACTCGGTTATTTTCATCTGCTCCTGTGCTGCATTCTCAAACTCAATGATTGGCCTATTTGAGTAGCGTCTCTGTGGGTTTAAGTTATAAGATACATTGTCATGAAGAAGAAGAAGAAGAAAAATTTGCAGTATGAAATAAACCATCAGGAGGTGAAGTTTTACCATACAATAAACTCACTCAGAAATACAAAATCAAAACTTCACCTTCAACTCGGCTAGGATTTCTGGAGTGCTCCTCCCAGATGCACAGATTAGAAAAACAAAACCAAACTTTTCTACGTACTTCACATTCCAGTCGGCGAGTTCCTGCAGAAGTATGAATTTAATTAGGGCAATCACTGGGTAATGCACATCCATTATTTTGTAAAGAACAATCAGATACTTCCACAATCTTGTATGTTTCTCAGCCTACTTATAGTTGGCACCAAAGTGCAAAATACATCTAAGAGATTGTTGGCATCAACTTATTTGTTCAAATTAAAGGAGAGGAACAAGATAATAACAAACTAAACCATAAGCAGCATTTCTCTAATCATGTTCATAAGTTACAGCATCCAATTTTCATCTTAACCAAAACCATAAGTTAATTCCAAATTCTTCTATTAAATTTCATGTTTGAAATACCAACCTGTAAAGTAGACTGTGTTGCAGTGGCGAATGCAGCAGACTGTTCTCCCTTGCTCCACCTGAAAAACAACTTCACTAATTATTCAGTCTAAACAATTCATAAAATTTGCAGTAAAATACATCCTTATATACAACATTTGACACTACACATTCCAGTAGAGAGAATTCTTTCTTATTCGAATTCAGCATCGTAACTCAGCCTAAATACGTTCTTCAACTCGAGGATTTTACAATCGGGGATCAAAAAGGGGAGAAAGAGGAGACTTAACTGGGCACTGGTAGAATCACCATGATTGGGGTTAGGAGTATGGCCGATTTGGGGATGAGCAGAGAAAGCTTCAAGCCAACCATTGACATCAACCTGAAAACCCCAAATGAGTCAAAACTGAGCTTCAAATACAACTATCTCGTTAGAAAGGGGGAAATTATGAGAATCGGAAAATTAGAAGAGATACCTTGTTGAACCAAATTTCTCTAGCGGATTGAACAGCTGCGTCAAGACTAGGGAAAGGGGATAAGGACGCGATCTCTTTCACAAATCTATGGCTTCCACAGCAGGCCAGAAATTCCTTCTCTTCGAATCTGAAATCCTCCATTTTCTCTAAACCCTCTCTTTCCTGGACCGATCTTATTAAACAGGGAAAAAACAAGAAATACATTTCCATCACTATGTGTGTTCCTTCACCGAGATGGAAAAACAAAACGGGAATTACGCGAGGTAACCCAGATTTTACAAATTCTATGAGGTATCCACATATTTTGATTATTCGTGTGGTAATCCCGTTTTCTAAAAAGTCCACTAAAATAATTTTCTGTTATTTCCATCGTTTAAATATTCTTAAATCATTATTTAAAAAAAAAAACTGAAAAAAAAGTTTTTAATTAATTTTTAAAATTAAAGGTGGAGACATTTGATAATATAAAGTTGCCTACTGCATGTAGGATGCAGAAGACTTGGATTTCATAGATGGAACAGTGAATAACATGTTTCCAGTTGAAAGAAGCCTCTCAGCCAAATCATAGTATAGACACCCAACAATAAAAACCCCCAAACTCCATAAATTCAAAATCAAGATCAATGCGTGTCACTGCAAGCATAATCAAATTGGCAGAATCCAACACAATGTATCAAAAAATTCAACTGAAATTCACACCAATTTAACTAAAAGCAAGAATCTCCATCAAACCCCCAAATTTACATAAACCCTAAATCTCAAAAAATCACAAAAATCAACTGCTGAAATTCGTACCTCCACCACCGTCGTCGCAAGCTACCGCCCTCCACCACCGGCTTCGTCGCGCTCCTTGGCGTCCCCGGCGTCGTCGTGCTCCTTGGCGTCCCCGGCGTCGTCCCGCTCCCCGGCGTCTCCCAGTCCCAATCGCAGGCGAAGTCGCGCAGGTGATCGACTTCTCTTGTTCGCAGCGAGAAAAAGAAAACGGGTAGAATCTTCACATCCGAAATTTCTGACGGCGCACCCCCTTTTGGGCGCATCCGGGATGCGCCCAAGAGGGGGGATACATTTTTTGGGGGGAAAAAGTTTAATATTGGGCGCATCTAGGATGCGCCCAATAGTAACCCGAGTAAGTGTTGAACCCGGGTAAGTGATGAATCCGGGTTTAGTAAACCGGTTTACATTTAAACAAAAATGGTGAACCGGTTTACACTTTTTTTAAAAAAAAATCATAAATTAATATTTATTAAAACAATTAAAAAACGGAAAAAAAAAATCCAGACATGGGCGCATCGAGGATGCGCCCATGTAAAAACCCTATTTACCCGGCCGCGTCAAGGATGTGCCGTTCTGGTTCGTCTTCGTCTTCCTCCTTCACATCAGAGCGGGCGACTTCCGGCGGTGTTCTTCCTCTTCGTCTCCTTCAGATCTGAGTTCCTCAATGACGGATTCCGACGACGATTCACAGGGCAGAGCGGGCGGCGGCGATAGCAGCGGCGGCGGAGCTTCCGGCGGCGGGGGAGAGGCAAAACGTCGACGGCTGGCGGCAGAGGCGTCGGAGGTGAGGACGGCGGCGGCGGATCTGGAGCGAAATTCAGAGTCCGTGGCCGATTTGGCGGCGTGGCTGGCGGTGCAGCTTCCGACGACGGCGGCCGAGATTCCGGGGACGGCGGCCGCGCTTCCGGCGAGGGCGGGCAATTTTCCGGTGTGTCCGGAAAATGCGTTGGAGGTTGCCGCGGCCGTTGGTGTCGAGGCAGTGGCCCAGGTTGGAGAGGCGAGCCCACGCATACGAACCCCACGCAGACGAAAATATATTCGTCGCGAACGAGATGAGGTACGTATTTTATCGGTTTAAAATTCATATTTAATTATTGTAATTATATTATTAGAATTGTTTTACCAAAATTTATAATGTATATAATTAATTTATAAAATATTTAGATTTGTTAGAAAATATTAGAATTGTGTAAAAGTATTGAATAAATTATTCTAGTTATAGTATTTGAATATATTTAATATATACAGGAATAAAATGGATATAATATTGTAGAATTGCATATAGGTGAATTTCATATAATATTGCAGAATTGCATAAGTTAGGTAATGTATAAGTTAGTATATAATTAGAATTTTAAGTTAGTCGCCCAACATAGTAGAATTGCACATAGGTGAATTGCCTATAATATTGTAGTTTTATAGCAATAATTTGAAATTTGTGTAAATTAGACATTATTTGAAAAAAAAAACAGGATGTAGTCGAGAGAATCAGACGACAGATGCGGGGGGGTCGTATGGTGGAATCTCGACTCGTGACTGCTTTCGGTCGCAAGAACCGATACCCCCCGAAGCCCCCCAAGCGAAAGCGCAAACTCAATTGTAGCGTCGTCCTCACGGATACGGTTCCAATAACAAAACCCGTTATTGGAACATTATCCGATCCGTTAGCGGATCCTCGTCCTCACGTGTGTTCACCTCCGGCTTCACAGAGTCCCGTTCTAGACACGGAGGAGGCGGTTGACGACACAGAGGAGTGTGCGAGATTGGACGACATTGTTATGGAGGAGCCTGCGCTCCGGGAGCCCGTCCCCCCTCCCGCACCTCAGGAGCGCGTCCCCCCTCCCGCACCCCAGGAGCCTGTCCCCCCTCCCGCACCCCGGGATGCTCCACCTGCCGGAGATGCCCCCCCCCCCCTCCCCCGTACGGCCTTGAGTTGCCTGATGTGCTACGGAGCTTCACCACTCACGTTGCACATCGGATTTGGCACGCTCCTCCTCCGCCTGTACCGTCTGTCGTACGATGTTTGAGGGCTTATACTCGCCCGACCGAGTTCAGTGAGTGGGGTCTATATATTCCGGACGAGGTTGTTGAAGGCAGTTGGTATTGGATGGTGCAGCAGACCGGCTTGGCCGATCTCCGGGATTTTCAGTTTGGTAGGGTCGACCACATGCTTATATCAGCGTTCGTCGAGAGGTGGCACCCTGAGACGAGCAGCTTTCATTTTCCGTGGGGCGAGATTACGATCACGCTTCACGACGTTGAGAGGATCTTGGGACTGAGGATAGAGGGGTTTCCATGCCGCGATCCTACAGTTTCCATGGACGCCGACCCCAAGGAGATTGACAAGGCGCTTAAGGCGCTGGAGGCGGAGATTTTCGGTTACATCTTCGGCGTTGGGGGTGAGATGGGTAGGGATGCCCGTAGCGGTCGAGTTTCGGCCTTTGATTTTGCTGAGCACCTGTTGCACATGATACGGGATGAGGACGAGGCCCACTCGATAGCGGCTGGATTCCTATGGCATATTCTCTCCTGCATCATTTTCGTGGACAAGTCCACGAACCAGTTGATGGTGAAGATGTTGTCGTTATTCTATGATTGGGACCGAGTGCTTGGCACGGCTTGGGGGACGGGAGTGCTTGCACTATTGTATCGGCGTCTGGGCGAGGCTTCCCGGGGAGAGGTAGCAGGCATAGCGGGGTGCACCTATCTACTTCAGGTAAATGAACTTTGTTTTTTATTTCGTTGTAATAATTATTACATTATTTAAACTATTATTAACTAAACATATTATTTATTTTGCATGTAGATATGGATATGGATGTACTTTGTATATTTTCCGGGGAACCCTACCCCCCGCCCCAGAATGGGCGACGACGATCGACGCGCTGCTCGATATTATATCCCGCGCTCCGCTGTGCGCCATATCGACACCGGTCGGCATTACCGGCGTATTTTGGACGAGTATCGGCCCGAGGACGTAAGCACCCTAATGTTGTTATTACTTATTGGTCATCTATGATTAAATTGCTATTTCATTGTACATATGTTTCCGTTGCAGGTACGTTGGACGTCGTATGGTAGTCTAGATTATGCCGGAGCTTATAGGGCATCCACTTACCGAGGGACGATCGCGTTCATGGACGTCGAGGAGCCGTACATGCCTGATCGGGTGGTGCGACAATTTGGACGTCGACAGAGCAGGTCATTGGATGTCATAGAGCCGTCGCCTGCTCACCGGCCAGCCAGGTTTAGGGGGAAAGATACATATAAGCTTTCATTTCCTCGTGCATGCGACGGCTGGGAGCACATCGACGAGCATCTGTGTCCATACATCTTGGAGAGCCCGATGGCCGTCCCGACGTGGGACGTGGACGAGGAGTACTTGGACTGGTTTTTACAGATCTCACATCCGTATGTGAGCCCCTTGTCACGACTACAGCCTCGTATTCGAGCTTCTCCTCCCGCTGTGGATTCTTACAGAGTACGTTACCACTCAATCATTGTTCTAAATATTTGCTTTGGTTATTCTTGACACTTGTCTTGTTGTTTTGCAGCGTTTAGCCATCGCGACAGCATTCGCTCGGGAGATCACCCAGAGTCGGGGCGGCGATCCGGATTGGCACCATATGCTGGCCATTTTATGCGGCGACGAGCTTCCTGAAGCTGCACCACTTGTCCGCTCATCACAACTATCATCCCAGTCGTTGGGTGGTGGCGCCGAGTCTTCATCAGCCACAGAACACCGATCCCGAGCGGGGCGGGTCCCGTCTATATACGAGCGAGGAGAGTCCTCCAGGGCCGCGGCTTCGTCGAGCGATGACGATATGTAGTCACTGACATTGTTGTATGTTTTGGGTTGATTTCGCAACATGGAATTATGTATTGACATTTTTGGGTTTGATGATGATTCAGATGAAGATGCCATTATTTGTTGTATTATCTAAGGTGGCATAAACCCCTTATATAGCGTTGTTACAACGGTACAACGGGATGCGTCCAACATATGTTGGGCGTATCCAAGATGCGCCCAACTGGCTTTGATTTATTTTAGGGTTTAGGAGGGCTTGAGGCTAGGGTTTTAGGGTTTAGGGTATACCATATGTCCAAACAAGGCCTGTAAGAGGCAATATGTCAATTGTCCAAAAGGGCAGGCGTTCTGATCCTGTTTGTCAATGGAGTCGTGTATAGACTCATGTCATTCCATTCACGAACAAAACTTCAAAATATCGAGTCCATATCTACCTATTCAATCATATATGTTTGGAAAAAAGCTTACGACCCTGTACTCTAAACCCTGAAGAATATACTCCAACCAATAAAATCTCAAACCCAAAACCCTAAACCCCACCTAAACCCTATCCCAAACCCTCTCACATTAACTTGGGCGCATCCAGGATGCGCCCAATTGCCTTTGATTTATTTTAGGGTTTAGGAGGGCTTGGGGTTAGGGAAAATTGTCAATTATCCAAACAAGGCTTGTACGAGGCAATTTGTCAATAAAGTCGTGTATTTAGCTTAAATAGAACACCTCATATACAACTTGGAAAAGAAGTGGATTTACATTGACTAATTTATCCAACTCCATCCCGTTCCAACATTTGTCAACTCTAAGTACAAGGTCTAAATAAATATGTCACTGTTACCACTCATCCTTCTTTGGATAACGTAATCTTGCATCCTATCCTGAAATGGTTGCTCCCATCCTTCAACGCTTGCATCTTCCAATCGGGTCCAAACTTCGGGCGGGGGTGGAATCGGACATAGGTCATCAACTAGCCAAACCTTTACAAATAAGGATGATTAGAATACATCACAAAGAAATAAAGGTTAATGATGATCGAATGTGGAAATGCTTACCGGTACAAAATGGTCATGGTTGCCTACAAGGGCTATTGCATGCACTTTTGTGGGAGGTTGTGCGCCTGGGGGAGCCCACATTGGGAGGCATGTGTGAGGTCCAGAATATGATAGCACAACAAGAGCCACCTGGAATCGTGTGGAAAATGTCAAGCCAACAATGGGTACTTCCAACCAGTGATCCCTCGTACACACCCCAGTAAAATTCACAAACCTGATGAGGTCAGATATGGGGGTTACAACACAAGCCGGGGTGTACAACGCTCGACGTTGTTGCAACTCCTTCGAAAGCTCAAATCGGACGTACATATACTGGTCTTCGACATCCGCTTGTAGTACAGCAAGCGAACGGTACCCACAGTGACCATCGCCCATTACATTATGTACTCCTCTAATGTAGGCTAACATAAACGAATCAATATTATCTCGGCCCCAATCGAAGTCGAGGTAATTAATGCCCGTGTTGGCCTTAGGTGGCCCACTATTGCTTTCCTTGCCAGGCGAGATTCCGCTGCGCCGCTTACCTTTACAAATTCAAGGGTTAGAATAAATTACAAAGAAATAACGATTAATGATGATCGAATGTGAAAAAGCTAACCGCTTGGAGGACGTCCTTTAGATCCCACTGAGGAATTTTTCCGATCCTCGGCCTTCTTCTTCTTTTCCTCGTCCTTCTTCCTTTTTTCTTCCGCCATGTGCTCAAACCAACTAGGGTCCCTCTTTGTATCGTTCTTCTTCTTTTTAGGTCTCCCCTTCTTGGTCGAAGCGGCCGGGGGCTCTTCTGCGGTACACGATCTAAAGTCATGGAAAACTCTGTATTTGCGTGCAAAGTGAGTCTTCAGCTCTGGGTGCAATTCTTCGTTGCTCCACTCTCCAAAGATGGCACCTAAGACGATATCTTCTTCTGAGATCAATACGCCATCATTCGGTGCGGGATCAACATGCCCAACCCCTTCCCACTTGATTTGCTTCCAATAACTGTGGATTTCACTTGGCCTCAACGGGAAACCGGTCTTTACATATTCTTTGATCGTGTGTGGGCAAGGCAGGCCTAGGGTGGCTCTCCAAAACACATCACGACATTCTTCATCGGGAATTTTTCCTTGTATGGCCCTAACAACTTGGGCGTATAAAATTCTTAAGCACTTTTTCGACACCTTATAAAGAATGCGCCTGAAAAATATCTTCACCGCAGGCGGGCCGGTTACGATCTCTGTGGGCGCCTTAAAAGCACTCTACTCCATATCACCCCTGACTTCCCGAATCTGATCAACATACATATTGTCGATTTTCTGCACGAGGGTCTCCAAGCCTCCAACCGACGATTCAATCCCGTCCTTCAACATAGAGTGCTGACTCTCGACCCTGAAATTAAAAACTCAAGTTAAGCTTAGTTGCATATATCAATTTGGATTTTAGATGATCGCTTGTGAATTTACCTGTTTGATGATCTTGTGCCGAAATGGAGTACCGTGTCACACCATGCACAGACTAACATCTCCTTGTAGTCCCTAAGCCATACCCTCTTCACGTATTCCATCAGCCATGGTAGCTTCTTCCACTTCTCCGTCAAGTACTCAAGTCGCTCATTATACACATCCTCAGTCGGCGACCTTAACAACCAACGAATATTACCACTAAAATGGTCAACATTGGGGACCCATTCATGGCAAAACCCTCCACGTTGCGATTCACATGGACCCTACACAACAGATGCTTCGTGTTGGGAAAGACTATATCGACGGCTTTCGTCAGACCGAGTTCTCGATCTGACATGATCGCCGCCGGTTCCCGTCCCCCGAGAATGATCTTTAGTCGGTCCAACGCCCATGTGTAGTGCTCCATCGTCTCATCATACATGAATACGATCGCAATACAAAATGTACGGTTGGTGCAAGTGAATCCAACAAAGGCATACCGTACCTGTACATGTATGAATTATAAGAAATAAGGTATGCAATTATAAGAAATAAGGTATGCAATAAAATATTCATAATAACTGCTCCATAATTAAACATATTCATACTTGTTCGTCTTGTAGGTCGTATCCATGATGACGATGGAGGAGAACAAACTCAACAAATGCATTGCTCTGGGGTGAGAAATAAAAATATAACTCAAAACCTCCCTCCCTTCTTCATTGCGACGCGTCTCATAGCTTGTATAATAACGCCTCGCCTCTAGAAAATCCAGCATGTACTGCGGCACCGTCATATTGCCCCTACATTTCAGCCTCTCCCGACTCTTGTAATTGTAGAGTTGGTTCCTTGATGTCAAGCATTTGGGATCCTCGTGTAGAAATAGATTCATAATAGCCTTCGGCTTTATTCCGGAGGCTGACAAACTTTTCACACGCTCTCGTTGATCCTGCGAAAGCCTCCCAGCAAATGCATGACCGATCAAACTACTAGAAAGCTCATGGTCATGCGATCCACAAGCGACAGATAATCTCCAATGGTCAGATTTCAGCCAATCTCCCTTCACAATCACCCCATGCAACTGAAACGGACACTCACTCTTATTTGTCCTCGCATTGTATTTCCGATTAGGGGTTGCCTCGATACCGTCACCCGTCTTCTTCTTCGCCGCTCTATATGGCCCAGACTTCTCACACGACAGTATGACCTTTCGGTTAGGCCATGACTTATGATGAGGAATCATCCCCACCATTAGTGCCAACCTTTGATGGACCGATCACTAGGTCAAGGTTGAAGGAAATGCGTCAAGAGCTGGAGACGTTTATGGCACATGCACTATCACATGACGAAGAGGACAAGTCCAAAGTCAAGGCGTTGACTTTAATGGTCAACGTTACCTATGTTTAGTCTTATTAATTTCTGCATTGGATATTTTTAGGACTATTATTTAATTGTTTTAAGCTTTCTATTTTCGGATATTTCGGGATTAAGTGTAACCCGTTTTTAGGAAGCTAGGGCCGGCCCTCCTAGGGTATTTAAGGCCTCCCTTGTCTTCTTCATTAGGAGATTTCTCATAATTGTTAACCACAAAAACAGAGCTCGGTTTTGCTTTGAAACTCGGCTCCCCGTGAGAGTCTCAATCGATTGTTCTTTCCTGCTTAGTTGTTTTCGTCTTTGTCAAGTCTCTCTGGAGTTGGTGATTTCGTACATCATAAGCAATCCTCTCCGTGCTCCAAGTTCGTTAGCGATTCTTGGTTGTGTGGCGTTGTAGAGATCGGGTTGGTAGATCGTTCGACAAGGTTCCTTGCTATCAACGCAAGCGGGTTTTCTCGTCGTTTCTATTGGTTCCTTCTATTATCTTCTCATTTGTTTCACTTCCGCCATTTTCTAATCTCTCGTGTTTTTCTTTTGTTTGAGATCCGTTGCCTAGATCCATCCCCTACACGGCTAACCCCGTATCAATTGGTATCAGAGCTTTGCGGCTTCGGATCGCCTTTGACGGTTGCCAGATTCATCGTCAAAAATTGGATCTTCCTGTTTCTCAATCGTCAATTGAATTTCTTTGTTTGAGTCACATTAGTGAATTGATTAGTCTGACTGATTGTTTGCTTTTGTTTGTCTTGGAAAGCAGTTCGTTGTGGTTGATTGTGACTACGAGGATCCACAAAAACAGTACCAAAAACCGTCCCCAACCCCAAAAAAAAAAAATCGCCCCCTCCCTCCATTGTTGAACGTGCCCTAGCTTGGCGAGCAAGACAACCGAGGCGTCCCGGTTCGTGCTACCGCAAGAGATCCGGTTGTTACAACTTTTGGTAATTTTCAAGATACTTGCTTGTTTTTCTAGAGATTTTATTTTATCTTAATGGTGTAATATCCCAGGAAAAACAAGTTGCCTAAAAGAAAAACACATCAAAAAAAAAAAGGAAGTAACCGAAATTCAAAAAAAAAAATCAGAAAAGAGGCATCTGGGATTATTATTTTTGAATTAATTTTATCTCTAGGGCAATATTGTTGCAATTGCCAACACAGGATTGTAACAGCTAAAGGAGAGGTTCGAATTCACAAAAAAAAAAAAAAAAAAATCGTTCCCCTGCCGCTGCAACTCTTCACCGGCCACCGGTTTCCACAGCTACTCGACTGCCGGCTTCCTTTCCCCGCCAGCGGCCTCGCAAGCTCGCCAGCTTTCCACATCTCACCACCGGTTTGCTCGCCGCCTCGCCGGTCTCCTCTCCACGCCGCCGGCTCGCAAGCCTCGCCATCTTTCCCCCATCGCCGCTGCATCTCCACAAAAACCCCCGCCACCGCAGGCGTCTTCTCCGACCCAGTTCTGTGTCTCCACAGAACCCCCGCCGCCGCGCGTTCTTCCTCACGCCCCGGTGTCGCCGCCGCCTTCTGCTCCAGCCCGTTCGGCCGAAGCTTCTCCGTTGTCCCCCTCTTGTCCGCACCCGCCCACCCTCTCGACCGGCACCGCAGTATACTCGGCGCCACCGTCCCCTCCCCTTGTCTGAACCCCTTTTCTACCCTTCCACCTCTCGTTGGTCACTCTCGGCTCCGACTGGCTTCGTTCCGAGTCGACAAAGGTACGTCTTTCTGACTTGCAATTCGCATTTCTTGAGTTCGAAACACATATATAGCCTCATCTTTAGTTGCATTTCATTCTTGTAACTATAGTTGTGTCGCTTTCTTGTTGAGTCGTTCTCTAGTCTCGCTTTTGTTTGAGTCATTTTTGTCGTGCATCTACTTGTCTTGTCTACTACATCACTGCTTGACCTTGATTTGTTGCGTATATTAGGCACATAGAGACCTTGACATTTACGAGCCTAACTTCGTAGGTTGTTCAATCGCCGAGTGCAAACACTTGAGAGTTTTTGGTTTTACTAACCTTAATGTCTTTCTGTGTTCGTCTAAGTGGTGATCATGACAGGTTTCGGTGATGAACAGGTTATCGCGAATGGTTCCCTTGTAGATCTGCAAGCCATGCTGTAACAGTTGTCTTCTACGGTCGCCCAGCTGTCGACGAAATTTGACGCTTTGGAGAATCGCCCCACTCCACAACCGGCTGCGCAGGAACACATTGGTCCATCAAATGGCGCACCTCTCCCGGCCACCGAGCCCCTTGTAGACCAAGCCATGGCCTACCAAGCAGCGATGGACGAGCGTCAGCCACCGAGAGCACATGGCACCAACCGCATACGTCCTGTGGCCGCCCGTCAGACTCAGCATCCCGCACCTCGCGATAGGTTTGATTCACCTCCTATGTCTATTCGTTCTAGTTTATGGGGTGATGATGACATGCAGGACACTGAGCGCGAGGAGCGTAATGAATGGCGTCCTTACCGCCCCCGGAATGACCACAGACAGCCCCGGCGACGTGATGCCGAGCAAGACGGCATTGGACGGATCAAAGTAAAGATCCCGGCTTTTGATGGCAAGTGTGATCCAGACGTCTACCTTGAATGGAGACGAAGATTGAGCAGATTTGGAGTTGCCACAATTTTCCCGAAAATAAAAAGGTACAACTCGCTGCTCTTGAATTTGTTGGTTATGCTTTGGTTTGGTGGGATTCTGTTATGAAGGCTCAAAGACAAGCCATGGACCCTCCGGTCGCCACATGGAACCAGATGCGAGCTATGATGAGGGCCCACTTCGTGCTCCACCACCACAATAGAGTTCTCTGAAACCGTTTGGAGAATATGAGGCAAGGCGCCTTAGGTGTTGAAGAGGTCTACAACAATATGCAGATTGCCATGGCCCGCGGCAATGTCGTCGAGGATGAAGAAGCCACGATGTCCCGGTATCTTCGTATTGTGCATCCTCATTTAGCTGACACTATAGAATTGTATCCCTATTCTACCATGACAGATTTGCTACACCAAGCAATTAAAGTGGAGAGACAATTCAAGTCCAGCTACAGCCAATAACACCGCCCGGTGCCACAATGCCAAAGTTGGCGTCCCGACCAGCAGCAGGGCCACACCAGCCACCAGCGAACCCGCCCCGCCGCCGGTCACCCTCGCGGCAATGAGCCCAATTCTCGTGGTGCGCACCCCTCTACCTCCACCGCACCGCAGCAACCCACCCGTCCCAACCCTACAGCTACACGAGGTAACCCTACTGACCCTCCTCCTAGAGCTAGAGATATCACTTGCTTTAAATGTCAAGGAAAGGGTCATTACATGAAGGATTGTCCTAATAGTCGTGTGTTAATGATTAATCATTTGGGTGAGTATGAGTCTGAATCTGACACTGAGCATGATAATTTAGTTGCTAGCAATGATATGAATGAGCATGCCGATGATGATGTTTTGGATTTTATTGAATATGAGCATGGTGATTCATTGATTGTTAGGAGGACTTTGCATGTTAATCAGGCTCCTTGTGATGATAATCAGCGTGAGAATTTATTTCATACCAGATGTCTTGTTAAAGGGAAAGTGTGCAACATGATTATTGATGGTGGTAGTTGTTGTAATATTGCTAGTGTTAAATTAGTTAATAAACTGCAACTCCCTACGTTTTTGCATCATCGACCTTATAGACTTCATTGGATGAATGACTGTGGTGAACTCAAGGTGAATAAGCAAGCTAAGATTACTATCAAGCTAGGAACTTATGAGGATGAAATTTTATGTGATGTTGTTCCTATGCAAGCTTGTCATATTTTGTTGGGTCGTCCTTGGCAATTTGATAGACATGTTATTCATGATGGATGTACTAACCAACATGCCTTTGAGTTTCGTGGTAGGAAAGTGGTGTTGAAACCGATGACGCCGCTTCAAGTGGCTGAGGCTTATGACAAGAAAAGAGAGGCCGAACGTAAGGGTAAGTCCCCAGCAGACCCTTCCCATGGCACCCCGCGGACCGACCTCACCCTCGCCTCTTCCCCTAGCCGAGTGCTCCTAGCCTCCAGCCGAGCCCACCTGGTAGATTACCTTCCCCCGGACGTCGCCCTCATGTCCCTTTGTCAGGCCTATACCCTGTTAGGTGACGACGATCGGGCTACACTTCCAGCTATTATCCGGACCCTTTTAGATGAGTTCCTTGATGTATTCCCGGATGAGATACCCCCTGGCCTACCCCCTATTAGAGGCATTGAGCACCAGATAGACCTAATCCCCGGTGCTACCCTACCCAACCGGCCTGCCTATAGGATGAACCCTACTGAGACCCAGGAAATCCAGAACCAAGTCTAGGACCTTCTGGATAAAGGATATGTTAGAGAGAGCCGTTCCCAGTGTGTTGTGCCTGTCTTACTCGTCCCCAAAAAGGACAATACTTGGCGTATGTGTGTTGATTGCAGGGCTATTAATAACATTACGATCAAGTACAGGCACCCAATTCCGAGGCTCGATGACATGTTGGATGAGCTCCATGGCGCCTCCACCTTCTCCAAGATAGATCTTCGCAGTGGCTACCATCAAATCCGGATGAAGGAGGGAGACGAGTGGAAGACAGCATTCAAGACGAAGTTTGGTTTGTATGAGTGGCTTGTTATGCCTTTCGGTTTGACTAATGCCCCCTCTACTTTTATGCGTCTTATGAATCATGTCTTGAGGTCATTTATTGGTAGAATTGTTGTAGTTTACTTTGATGATATTCTGGTTTACAGCAAATCTCTGGAAGCACATGCCGAGCACCTCAGGGAAGTTTTATCCACTCTCAGAGTTGTACAGTTGTATGGAAATCTGAAGAAGTGTGATTTTTGCACTGACAACGTTGTGTTTCTTGGTTTTGTAGTGAGTGCTCATGGACTGCAAGTCGATCAGGAGAAGGTGCAAGCCATCCGCGACTGGCCGACCCCGAAGAACCTAGGTGACGTGCGCAGTTTCCACGGCCTGGCTGGCTTCTACAGGTGGTTCGTTAGAGATTTTAGCACAATTGTAGCCCCGCTGACAGAGATCACTAAGAAGAATACTCCATTCAGATGGGGTGAAGCTCAAGAAAAGGCGTTCCAGACTCTCAAGGATCGTTTGACTCACGCGCCATAGAAACATTTCCCTATGTGATTAAGTATAAGAAAGGAAAAGATAATGTAGTTGCTGATGCCCTTTCTAGGAGACATACACTCTTGACCACTTTGGATGCTCGAGTCCTTGGATTCGTTTATATTAAGGAGTTGTATGATATGGATGCTGATTTTGGCGTGATTTATAAGCATTGTGTGGAAAAGGGTTCATTTGATAAGTTTTTCTTGTTTGATGGATTCTTGTTTCGAGTTGATAAAGTGTGCATTCCTGTTTGTTCTCTACGATTATTACTTGTTGATGAGTCCCATAGGGGTGGATTGATGGGTCATTTTGGTAGAGATAAGACTTATAACATGTTGCATACTCATTTCTTTTGGCCACACATGCTTAGGGATGTAGAGAATTTTATCAAACGCTGTGTTGAGTGCTTACAGGCTAAATCTAGGGTGAAACCACATGGTCTTTATACTCCCTTGCCTATTCCTTGGGTTGATATTAGTATGGATTTTATTGTTGGATTGCCTAGGACTAAGAAGGGGAGAGATTCTATATTTGTGGTTGTTGATAGGTTCTCTAAGATGGCTCACTTTATTGCATGCCATAAAACTGATGATGCTAGGAATGTTGCTGATTTGTTCTTTAGAGAGATTGTTCGGTTGCATGGTGTTCCTCGCACTATTGTTAGTGATAGGGATGTTAAATTTCTGAGTTACTTTTGGAAGACATTGTGGGATAAACTTGGTACTAAGTTGTTGTTCTCTACTGCTAGTCACCCCCAGACGAATGGACAAACTGAGGTCACTAACTGGACATTGGGTACTATCCTTAGGGCTGTTATTAAATCTAATCTGAAAAGTTGGGAGGAAGCCTTACCACATGTTGAGTTTGCTTATAATCGGACTATTCATTCTTCTACTAATATGTCCCCCTTTGAGTGTGTGTATGGTTTGAATCCCCTAACCCCTTTGGATCTTAAGTCGTTGCCTTTACCGGAACGAGCAGACTTTGATGCTGATAGACAGGTTGAGTTCATGAAGGAGATGCACGAGCGGACTAAGGCTCGTTTGGAAGCTACTGCGGCGAAGAACGCAACCCGAGCTAATCACGGACGGCGTCAAGTGTTGTTCGAGCCCGGCGACTTGGTGTGGCTACACCTGCGCAAGGACCGGTTCCCGGAGCAGAGGAAGTCGAAGCTGTCTCCCAGGGGTGATGGACCGTTCAAGGTGCTGAAGAGAGTAGGCGACAATGTCTACGTGTTGGAGTTGCCCGATGACTATGGCGTGAGCCCGATTTTCAATGTCGGTGACCTTACTCCTTATACAGCCGCTGATGTTGATGACTCGAGGACGAGTCCTTTTCAAGAAGGGGAGAATGATGAGGAATCATCCCCACCATTAGTGCCAACCTTTGATGGATCGATCACTAGGTCAAGGTTGAAGGAAATGCGTCAAGAGCTGGAGACGTTTATGGCACATGCACTATCACATGACGAAGAGGACAAGTCCAAAGTCAAGGCGTTGACTTTAATGGTCAACGTTACCTATGTTTAGTCTTATTAATTTCTGCATTGGATATTTTTAGGACTATTATTTAATTGTTTTAAGCTTTCTATTTTCGAATATTTCGGGATTAAGTGTAACCCGTTTTTGGGAAGCTAGGGCCGGCCCTCCTAGGGTATTTAAGGCCTCCCTTGTCTTCTTCATTAGGAGATTTCTCATAATTGTTAACCACAAAAACAGAGCTCGGTTTTGCTTTGAAACTCGGCTCCCCGTGAGAGTCTCAATCGATTGTTCTTTCCTGCTTAGTTGTTTTCGTCTTTGTCAAGTCTCTCTGGAGTTGGTGATTTCGTACATCATAAGCAATCCTCTCCGTGCTCCAAGTTCGTTAGCGATTCTTGGTTGTGTGGCGTTGTAGAGATCGGGTTGGTAGATCGTTCGACAAGGTTCCTTGCTATCAACGCAAGCGGGTTTTCTCGTCGTTTCTATTGGTTCCTTCTATTATCTTCTCATTTGTTTCACTTCCGCCATTTTCTAATCTCTCGTGTTTTTCTTTTGTTTGAGATCCGTTGCCTAGATCCATCCCCTACACGGCTAACCACGTATCAACTTACTTATTACATTCACCATATGCAAGTCCAAACCTACGTTCTTAGCCCAACTGATCATATTATCTCTATCACTCCATTCTTTATCCGTACTAAAATGAGCAGAATAATCCACTGGCAAAAATTCGCTATCACTAGAGTCCTCCTATTTATGATAAATAAATAAAACTACTGTAAATATTTCAGATTATAAATTATCGTAAACAATTTAATCAAAGTTCTAAACTACAACACACTACTACTGTATAAACTACAACACCTAAAATATTGTTTTTGAAGTAAATATATACTTACTCTGAAATCATCAAGACCGGGTGCGTCATCTATGTGCTCAACTGGCCAAAGACATAATCTTGAATTGATAAACCCCAATCAATAGTTGCATATATATAGCAACAACATGGATAAACCACAAAGAAATTACCGTTGTAAAACGGCAACTTTTTGGACGCATCCGGGATGCGCCCAGGAAGTTACCGGTGTAAAACGGTAACTTCTTGGAATTTTTTTAAATTTTAAAAAAAAAAATTGGAGAATTTTTTTGAATTTTTTTTCCGAACCCGGATTGTCAGTAACTCGGGTTTGTCGATAAACCGGTTTTTTAATTATTTTCTCGGATTTTACAAAACCACCTTGGTTTCAAATACAACTAATTCGTTAGAAAGGGGGAAATTCTGATAATCGAAAAATTAAGAGAGACCTTGTTGAACCAGATTTCTCTGGCGGATTGAACAGCTGCGTCAAAACTAGGGAAAGGGGATAAGGACGCGATCTCTTTCACGAATCTATGGCTTCCACAGGACCACAGCATGTGTAAGCCACATATTCCTTCTCTTCTAATCTAAAATCCTCCATTTTCTCTAAACTCTCTCTTTACTGATTTCCAAGCTCGATGCTTCAGCTATAATTTGCTTTGCTTTTGTCACTATACACAATTCTATTATGGATCTGACGTCATTTTTTTTTATATATATTAAAAATTATTGTCATTTCTAGTAGATAAAATATAGAAAACCTATAAAATCACTATCGAATGATAAATCATGTCACATATTTCATCATCATCCCAATCGATCAAATCGAGCCTTCAATTTAATTTCTCAATACAAATTGTCTTAAAGAAGTACTTTCTTGAACTCAGCAGGTTAATGTATGCAATTTGGTAAAAGCATAGGACACAATCAATCAATCTATACTTTCAATCGATGATACAAGGCCGTTTTCATAAATTAAAATATAGGTTTCCACAAATCAAAATCATCAAGGAAACGAGAAGTACTAAGTATGAGGAAACAGAAACAATAATGAGGCCTTTCAACCTTCAAAACTATTAGCATGGTTTCACCCTTTTTTTTTATAAGCAGAAGACAATCCTAACCAAACCTAAAATTTGAAGTAGTATCAATGATCAGCAGCAACACATCATGCATATGCCCCAAGTATATCTAGTCATCATTGAGGTCATCAGCATGCTCCAACAAGTAGTTAGCAGCCAACTCTTCGTTGTGATCACAGGCTAAAAACGCCTCAATCACGAGTGCTCTATCAAATCCCATTGCCTCGAGCTGGAGGATTACCAAGGACAATCAAAGAGTTAAAGAGCAATCATAGAATAACGAGATTCGGATAATACAATAGAGTTGGGAATTGGGATTAGTAACACGTACCCGCTCAATCGCCTCCTGTTCTTCCTGTGTCACACTAATTGCATGAGGCATGTCCTGATCAGGTTCTTCAAATAAATCCCTAAATGCAACAGCCATGAGAATTGATGTTATTAATCACATCATGGAAGAAAATGACGACCATTACAAGCGAATGGTATAAGTTTTCATCTTTACATTTACAGAGGAAATGGAATGGTACTCACCCTTCTGAACCATCAAGTGGTTCATTGAGAAGTTGAAGAAACTCGGCGTGATGATCTTGAATTAATCCTAGAAGCTGTGGATTTTGCTTCCCAAGCTCCTGGAGCATGGGCTGCAACAGAAAACCGTGCTCTTACACAGAATAAATGGAGGATGGAAACCGTTTAAATTAAATTGCAAAGGTGGGTAACTGGACATCCAAACCTGTAAAATTTGAGGATTAGTCTGCACCATGGACCGCAATGCCTGGAACTGCAAAAGTACAAATAAAAAGAAATTACTTCACCTACAAAAAGCATACGCAGCAGCATTGTACAAATAGAAGAAGAAAACACATTAACATAGAGAATAACAGAGATAAGCAATCCAAGATTAGATAACATATTTTTGCTGACATGAGATGGTCACTAGCAAAGGTTTCATGAAGCAAGGACGGCAGAATAAAAGGATGAGTAATAAAAAAGATCAAAAAGAAGAGAAATAAATGGATGGGTATGCAGAACATACCTGCTGGTTGTTCCTGAGGAAATCCAAGGATCCAAATCCGGCCCCTTCCTCATTTGAAAGAGCTTCCTGAACATAATTTTTTTATAGAAAAGAGGATTAAAAAATGGATACGTGTCTAGAGTAAATCCTTGATGATCATAGACTTTTTGTAATCAAGTTTGTAACCCTAATTGCTAGGCTGCTACCACTATGCAAACCAAACTTAGCCACCAATTTCCCATGAAATTGGGGCCATTTTTTTACTTCCCAAGAGTTACTCCCTTCGTGGCACTCTGAGCATGCAAAATGAAGAGAAAGTTCACGGACAAAAAGGTGATTAGTGTTATTAAATAAAATCATAAGCATGACTTGAGCTTTCATGAGTTATTTCTGTAACATGGCATGAGTCTATGTGACCAAGTGGCCTTGGGTTTCACTCCCAGCAAGTTCATGTAAGCACAAGAGGCGTAATCCTAACTTCAAGCCCAGAAAAGAATTGGCATCAGGAGGTAAATTATAGCATAAAAGTCTCAAGTCTCCACACCACAGTTCAAAAGCTTTAGGAAAGAGGGACCTATATTGAAAGGTACAACACTCTTGTGGAACACGAGGCATCCAGATGGTGGTCAGAAAATCTCAGTACAAGTTCAAAACCTATTTGAGAATTCAAGTGTATATAATGGAAGGGGGGAAAATTGTGCTGAAGTAAAACTTGGACATAGCATGTCATCAACAAAGGGATTTACTCAAAAAGGAAGAGTGGTGTACCTGGGGAAACATGTTCAATGGAGAAGAATTAGGTCCTCCAGAAACTGGCGCTCCAATTCCTGTGCCAGTTTCAGTTTGAGGGTTTACCCCTGTAATTGACTCATCAGTAGGAAATTGAGCGACAGGCTCAGCAACTTCAGCGGTCGGTGGAATCCCCTATGTGCATATATCATAAGCGACTTTGTTAAAATTAAATGAACTTGAACATAAAAGATTGTGAAGGGTCACAGAATTAATGGCCTACAGAGTATAAGTAGTCCACAGCTCGCTCGGGATTGTTGTAAGCAGCACGAAGAGCACGGATTACTGTGTCCCGATCCCAGTTGCCACCTCCCATGTCCAATAGTTGTTGAACAGTCTGCTCAAGGTGGTTACCAACAACCAAATGGGATGCAGCTTGGCCATAGCTTTCAGCTGGTACACTGCAAAAGAGAGGACAGTAGTAGTTTTACAATTAGTTTGCCTTTGGTTCAAAAACAGTAGTTAAAATAGTGATTGTACTTACTATGCTATTATATAGAATTGGAATCACTTATTAGGATTCACCAATTGTGCAATGACATAATACAAATCAAAACTACTGTAGTACAATTTTTCTGGACAATTTATGTAAATGAAATGCATCATTGGGCAGTTGTGCAAACTGCAATGACAAAATAGCAATCAAAATACAGTAAATCTGTCTATCGTTGGTTTACGTGATTGAATGAAATGCATGACTCACACTGCATCTACCATCACATAGTTAACAATACCCATACATCACTGATATCCACCGTACTTCCACTCATGTTCATCGTGTTGTCCCAAACCACCCCAGTTGCACAAGCCTCACAAGCAATGAGTGTTTTCAATCCTGAAGGTTGTACACCTTCAGATATAGTGAGTAATCTTCCTCAATACTCTCTAGAGCACCTACACCTAACCCACTCTGTGACTGCTCACCATGTACATGGCTTTTTATCCTACCAGACTACCATTTTTGTGATTCAAATGGATCTCTTCTTTTACATTATAGTTTTGTATATGCAAAGAGCTCCACCCCTAAATCCCTAATATAAAAAACCATTCTTCTAGCTATTCAACTTACTTTATAGCATTATACTTATTTGAAGGGATGTATGCTTCTTACTTATTCTTAAAAGTAAGCTATAGAACTTATATATAACTTTAAGACAGTTACATACTCAGTTGGGGCCGTCGCAATAGTAGAGCCAGAAGCAGCTTTGGAGGTCCTGCAGCAAGAAAAAAATGTATTGAATCAACCTCTTTTGGAAGAACGGTAAAACAACAATAACTACTCACAGTGCTTGTGTATGAGCTTCAGGTGCAGAAGTCGCACTAGGATTAGAGGTTGCAGCTGTGGCTGTTGAAGGCTGTTGACAAACACAAACACAGAAAAGTTAGCTACCATTACAAGTTGGGAGGGGCAAGGGGATCGGGAAATAACCTGAGAGGAAGCTGCTCCTGAACCTGATGGTTTACTCTGCAGAAAAAGAAACGTAATAATGATATCTGCTTCTTTTTGTAAACAGAACAAGAGGACAGGAGTGAGTTTTTTTTTGCAAGGCAAGAGTGAATTTACCATAATTAAACCAAAGGAAATGATGCAACAAACTAAAACTGCAAAAATGATTCTGAACTAGAAGATAATTACATAATGGCAGCATAAGGACTTCATCTTCATAGTACAAAACTACAAATGACCATAAAAGAAGAAAATTAAAGATCATTTACCTTACTAAGCATGACTACAAGGAATCCATCTTCAGAGACCTTATTCTCTGCCAATGTTGTTTCATCTTTCAAGACTTTACCATTGTGAATAAGTAATTGCTGACCACAAGGATAATTATCCTTCCCTTGCACATCTTCAATGTTCTTTTTTACTGCCATAACCTTCAGATAGATCAACTTCAATCAGAACAAATCTTGCACCTTTTTTTTTGCAAGGGAAGGATAATTATCCTTCCCTTGCACATCTTCAATAAGTAATTGCTCTTTTTTACTGCCATAACCTTCGGATAATTATCCTTCCCTTGCACAAATCTTGCACCTTTAAGGATGCAATATGAACCATTTCTTATAGCCTCATCCGAATGCAATATGAACCATTTCTTATGGCCTCATCAGAAAACAAAGTTATGCAATATACAATGTTGGACATAAACAAAGAACTATAAGGCCCCGTATGTTACCAAACGAGTCCTAAGGATCTCGAAATCAGACATATGTTGGAGAAATGGATAAGAACTGGAAAATTTTTAACCGCTTTCAGCTTCTTCGATTCATAAACAAAAGAAAAAGGGAGAGGATGTCTCTACCCAAATTATATTACACCTACAGATTCTAATTAATATACAAAACCAATAATAAAGTTTCATCTCAACCATTATCAAACAATTCAGAGCGAATAAAACATAACAGGAAAGCGAAGATGTAAACGAATTTCTCTGTTTCACATCAACCAAACAGAAGTTACATCTCGATTAAGAAAAAATTGAAGTCATATCAAAAAAGGGGAGAGGGAGAGAGAGAGAGAGAGAGAGAGAGAGAGAGAGAGAGAGAGAGAGAGAGAGAGAGAGAGAGAGAGAGAGAGAGAGAGAGAGAGAGAGAGAGAGAGAGAGAGAGAGAGACTGACGGTGTCATTGGGCTGAACTTTGATCTCGAAATGGCTTCCCTTGAGGGTCTTCACAACGAGCTTCATTTTCGACGAATTTGGTAAAGTTTCAAAGAGGGAAGGAGGATGAGGAAGAAAGGAGAAATCTCTCTATTTAATAAAAAATTAGAAACTTTGAAGTTTCGAGGTTTTGAAAAATGGAAGCGGGAGGTGAAGTTAGCACTCTCTTATTAAGCAGAGAAAAAAGAAACAATACATTGCCATCATCTGTGGTTCCTTCACCGAGATGCAAAACAAGAACCCTAACAGAGAAACAGGGAATCCAAATTACACAGGGACGATCAACATACGAACAACTCTATATGGGCTGGACTTCACGCCCATATGGGCCTAATGAATGTATTTTTCTATGTTTATTCTAAAATCATTCTATTATCATAATATAATAAATTAATATTTAAGAACGATATGTATTTTATTTCTATCCAATATAATTATTATTAGTGTAATACTCGTGTCTGGATTTGTTTATATTTTTTTTATATTTGTAAAAATAGTATTTTTTAAATTATCGATGAGTAATTGGTTCAATATTTATTTGATTAGTTATTTAAATAAAACATGAAACACTTATTAGCCACATATCTTAATAGTTATTTTAAAATACTATTTTTACAATCATGAAATTAAATATATATTGTATTATAGAACATCAAACACTTATTACAATATAACTGGTCGAATCAAATTAAATGAAGACTTTATCGAATAACAATTACTAACCATTTGAAATATCGGACATGGGGATACGACCACTAACAAAAGAATTGTGGCTAACTCTAGGAATATATCCTGCATAATCAATATTTATATTCAACTTCAGATTTCAATTTATTGAAAATTTTTTTTTAAAAGAATTGAGCAGATCTTTTCACCTAATCGATTTGAATTTGTCCGTTGTCGTTTATCTCTAATAACAGTCAATCTCAACACTCTATTATGTCGAGTTAATTCGTCCATAACAAAATTACCTGCAAAATCATAAATATATTCAAATTAAAACTTATATATTTATTCAGTGTAATCAAACGTAATACACAAATTCGGATTATAGGCCTAATACATACCAAAATAGAGATTATGTACTTATAAAAAAAATGTAATATTATTTCTCTGTGTTATTAAATTATAATACAAAATTATAAATAATAAATGGACATATGTGCCTAATTGTGTTGTATAGGTTGTAACTTTTTCATGCAACATTAAATATGTTTATCGGCATATAGGCTCAACTATAAAAAATGAGGAAGTGAAATAGATGGCCAATTCCAAAAGCTCGATTTATTTAACAATATATTAATTGTAATAAATTTAATTTGTTAATTGTCGTTTATCTATAATAGCAACTAATCTCAACATTATATTATGTTGGGTTACAACCGAAATAACACAATCAATGTAGAATATTATATATTCCTAATAAATTAAAATAATTACCATAATAATCAATTAATTTAATTTTATACTATATAACACATGTAAGTGGTACCAAACGGCCATATAGGTGTTTTAGGCAGACTTACGTTATTTGGGCCGTTTTTGTGATTGGAACCAAACGGCCAGATCAGGCCCACGCAGATTGAGCCCGACAGATCAGGCCCAAGCCCAAAACTGTAACACCCCCAAATATTACCTTGAAAGTATTACCGCCAGTGATCTCATATTTCACATCTGAAGCCACCCAAGGCTTAATCATTTTATATCAACCATAAAACACACCGATAATATTAAATATCATAACATTTTATTCAACCAAAGTCTCAGATTACATCTGTAAAAATCCCAAATATAATCTGAAATACATAATTCATTTTGATAAATAACATAAGGGTTTGATCGGAGCGATCTCACGCCTAGGATCTTCAACCTTGAGAAAACTTTTAAAAACTCCATCTGCCTTCATCGTCGCGTACTAGCCTTCACGGAAGGAAAGTTTTCCTGATGTGCCGTATGAGACAGATGACACCAGCCAACCATGCAAGGGAAATAACTGGTTGGTTAGTCTAATGAAAGACTATGCAAGGGTAAAACATAAAGGTTCTAAGTAGTCGTATTAGGTTACACCCATCGCTTCTCGAATGAAAGCCGATGACGATAGTGAACCTCGATACTTCTACGGAAAGATATGAAACAGAATGATCAAGAGAAGACTCCAAAAGATCGAGTCTTAGGGAAACGTATAAAAAGAAGACTCCAAAAGATTGAGTCTTATCGGAAAGTATGACAAATGTTTGAGAACGTTATAATTTCACACAAGCTTTTAAAAAGACTTGACCATTTGGGTCCACGACCAACCTCACCGCGCAATGCGAATTCAGATTTGGAAGGAGGACTTACTCTAATCGAAGTCTGGGCGGTTTCCACGTTATACTCCTCGCCCGAGGGTATATTAATTATGTGCATAATCGCACTTATCTTATTAAATTCCAAAATGTACATTTACGTTACAAGTTTTTAAGATATATCATCTCATCGCGAGAGATATTGGAGGGAATAAATTCCGAATGTCGGCACCAGTTGTGTGCACCTACCCTGAGTAAGGGTACAGTCATGACCAGAGAGAGTACTAGGGCAAAATCTTCCTAATACCAGTTATAAAGAAACGACTAGACCTCGCGAGGTACATAGTGTCCCTACGAATACTCGTTCTAACTAAACAGTTAAAACCACACAATAGTCCACACCAATACCATCATGGTAATTGCAGATATAATAGCGTTGTTTCTAGCAGTATATACAACCTATTATAATGTCACATTTTAATCACATACGTTTATATAAAAAACTGTTCCCAAACGAAAACAACATTCATCCCATTTTAATTAACAATTAAAAGCAATTGATAATTAACGGAAATACGGAATGATGAGCAAGAGCGAACCGCCACTTACCTTGATCGAGACGAATGAACGAATGACGACAGGTTCCTGGGTCCGGAACTGGGAACGGAATCGGATTACAGATTCCTACCACAACGAACCCACAACGAAACCCTAGGTTAGATTCGATAATTAAATAATATGAATCTAAGGAAACGAAAGAACGAGGGTCCCATCCGTGACCGGATTGTCCAAGGCCACGATCGTGTTTGCTAAGGCAAACCGCGGTCGCGGATGTCTGGACATCGTCCGCGGTCGCGGCCATGAATCCGACAACCCTAGCGAACTAAATCCTCACCGGCGACGACGCGACGAGGCTCCGAACGAGAGGGCTTCGACTCCCTACGCCACGCCGCTTCCAACGCACCACCACTCGACCACGAAAACCACCGGCGAGAGCTCCGTCGACGACGAGAAATTCCGACGAGCAAACGAGAGCACGAGAGAGAGAGATTGAGAGCTTGAGATCTGGATGCCGAACCTCCCCCATCGATCCACCTTTTATAGCCATCGAGGAGGCCAGGCGAACCGCTCCAGATCCCCCCCCCCCATCGGCGAATCGACGGCCAACCAACCGGCGAGCCATTGAAGACGATGCTCGAAGCGTTTTCCGCGGTCGCGGAAAAATGTCTGTTCGCGAGGCTGACGACGCTTCATTTTCCGCGGTCGCGAAAATCTGCTGCGGTCACAGAAAAGGTCTATTCACGTCCTTTTGCCCGGGAAACAATTGAACACGTGATAAAATCTTGAAATAATTAATATTTGTACTCAAACAAATATTTTAAGCCTCCAAAATACATCGAATGTATATTATAATGCGCATGAAATTATTACAGAGATAATGCGCGTTACAGAAATTCCAAACTCCGTCAAATGCGAAACGATTACAGAACGAGGGTTGAGAAATTACCCAAATACCCTTACTAAAAATGAGGGGTATTACAAAAACTATGGTATTCAGCATATATAAACCAACCCCGAAACCCTAGCCTCATTTCCTTTCTTTCTTTGCGCCGCGTTTCTCTTCTGTCCTTCTTCAAAACTTCCATTTACAGATTCACCTCTTGGAAATTTTCCAGATCCAACTTTGACCATTTCTTCCCCGATTTCAACCTTCCATTTTTATCGTTATGTAGATGGCATCTGTGTTTGTTGATCTATGCTTTTGTAAACCTTGTTATTGTGATTACAGATCTAAAATTCATCGTTTTTATTCTTCTTTTTCAAGCTGGAAATTTAAACGACACTCTGTTCTCTTGTTTTCTTCTTCTAAATCTTCAAAATCCAAGTTTTTTCGTTCTAAAAACCTATTGAGATTTCGGTTGACGATCGGAGTTTTTTCTACTATTTGATGGATCTTTCAGTTAAACGAAAGTGAGGCCGGAGAATCGATTTCACGCAAGTGATAATTAAAAGGTAACTTTTCGATTCAATATATTTCCAACTTGTTTCTCTCTAAGATAGAAATTAACCGTTAAAATTGTTTTTTTCTGTAACATGCAACGGGAAAATCGTGGATCTGAAACATTTCTCTGTAACATGCCAAGGATGGAAACCCTTATTTCCAGATGAGTAGATCTGGAGTTATTATTTTAGGGTTTCCTAAAACCCATATTTATGAAGAAACAGATGTGGTGTTCAAGAGATGTTCGATCCCTAAAAAAGTAAGTTTCTCTCTATTTCAATTTTTCTGTAAGTATTTTCGCCATCATAAAATGTTTTTTTTTAAATTACTAATAATTAATATTTGATTCGTTTTTGGCATGTCGAAATCTGTATGTTGTGGGAGCACATTCAAGAATGAGCCCAATGGATCTATCAACCTTCATCGATGGCCTAAAAATGTAAGAAATCTATCTTTTCTCTAGTTAACCCCATTCTGTATAACCAAAATTTGGTAAATAAATCAAAATCGAACGGATAAAATACGATTTCAGGATGTATTAATCAAACAAAATCGTATATTTAACATTAACTAATATATATTATATAGTTATATTAATAATTCAATGACTTAGAATATAATGTTTTTGTTATTCCAAAAAAAATATTTTTAACACCTAAATATTTTCTGGAATATTTATACTTTCAGATAACTCACACATATTTGCATATGATGATATGAATAATTAAAGATGTATTTACTTCAAATCGTTTTAATACACATATAGGCTTAATGACCTTATATATTGGGCTGATTGGGCCAAAAGGACTTATACATAATTCAGTTAATGGAATTACAGGCCCAATATATATAAAATGTACATTTATATGGTTAATGGGCTTTAATATTGGGCTAATGAACTTCTGGTCTCCGAAACTTAAAAATCTCGGTTTCTATCTTGGCCCAAATAGCAAGAAACGAAATAAAGAAAAAAAGTTACTTGCTTAATCTGTCTAGAGTGTTCGTTTCAGATTCCCGATGTAAGAAATCAATTAAATAGATAAACTTTAACGATGCTCTCTCTCTCTCTCTGTCTCTGCAAAATAAAGTCTATATCATTTCTATTTCTCTTTGTCTTCTCTCTATTCTCTTTCTATTTCTCTCTCTTTCTTTGTCTTTGTATCCCACTTTCTTTTTTACAGATCCAGATCCATAACAACAAAACTTCTACGAAGTCACACCTTTGTCTTTTTAACACTGTTTTGCATAATTCATAGTCTAACCTTATGCTTATACTTGTTATGTTTCAAATTCGAACCACAACAACTCCGATGATGAGGAGATCGATCCAACCTCAAACATACGAAGCATGTAAAAGATGTAAGCTATTGTCTATCTCTCTGCCTCTATTTTGGTCTCTCTCAGTCTGTCACTCACACTCTCTCTCCAACTGCATGTATGTATCTATATCACTGTATACTTCTATCTCTCTAAAATCTGTAACTTATAATAATATTTGTTCTATGCATATCGACCATGGACTTTCAGATCCAAGGAGATTTTCTATGTAGATCCAAAGTTGTTGCATGTAAGCTATCTTTCTATATCTATCTGTCTCTCTCTCTCAGTCAGTCACTCACACTCTCTCTCTCTCACACGCTCTCTATGTATCTATATCACTGTATATCTCTATATCTCTTCATCTTTATCAAGTTCTCTAAATTTATCTCTATTTGTATGAGTTGTTCAGACCTATTAATTTGAAATCTCTTGTTTGCGAGGGTTAAACCAAAGACACCAATGATGGCCTTCGGATGAAAAAAAATGACCATCAAGGAGGAAGTTGTTTGATTCTTTAACGATGTAAGTATGATATCAGTTTTAGTCATTATTTTGTTTAAGTGATATTGAAATAAAAGTATAGATTAGATACATTAATTATTTTAAATTCAAAATATTTCAAAATGACCCTTTATATTAAACCCTAAGCCCTAACATTTACCTTATAGGCTTACCTTAAACCCTTTGATATAATTATCAATTTTAATATGTTAATTTGAGAACCTAATTTTGAGAACCTAATTAGATAATATTTTAAAATGACCATTTATATTAAACCCTAAGCCCTAACCTTTACCTTAGAAGCTTACCCTAAACCCTATAACATAATTAAAAATTTGAGAACCTAATTATCAAGTTCTAAACCTAATTATCAAGTTCATAATCTAAACCCTAACACATATATAATGACCCTTTATATTAAACCCTAAGCCCTAACCTATAAAAACTGTTCATTTCTAATATTTAATTTATTATTCTAAATTGGTAATATGCATATTTCTATACTGAATATGTTATTTTACATTAATTATTTTAAATTCAAAATGACCCTTTATATTAAACCATAAGCCCTAACATTTACCTTATAGGCTTACCCTAAACCCTTTGACATAATTATCAATTTTTATATGTTATTTTGAGAACCTAATTAGACAATATTTTAAAATGACCATTTAGATTAAACCCTAAGCCCTAACCTTTACCTTAGAAGCTTACCCTAAACCCTATACCATAATTATCAATTTGAGAACCTAATTATAAAGTTCATAACCTAATTATCAAGTTCATAATCTAAACCCTAAGACATACATAATGACCCTTTATATTATAAACCCTAAGCCATAACCTATAAAATGTGTTCATTTCTAATATTGAATTTATTATTCTAAATTGATAATATTCATATTTTCTGTACCGAATATGTTATTTTATATTAACTATTTTAATTTCAAAATACTGAACCTAATTGTTAAACCCTAAACCCTAACCTTTACCCTACAGTGATTAAAGAAGGCTTTATATTAAACCCTAAGGCTATTTAATTAGACAATATTTCTAAATGACCCTTTATATTAAACCCTAAGCCCTAACCTTTACTTTATAGGCTTACACTAAACCCTATAACATAATTATCAATTTGAGAACCTAATTGTTAATAATCTAAACCCTAACACATACATAATGACCCTAAGCCCTAACCTATAAAAAGTGTTCATTTGTAATATTGAATTTATTATTCTAAATTGGTAATATTCATATTTTCTGTACTGAATATATTATTTTATATAGTAGATTATTTTAATTTCAAAATATTTCTAAATGACCCTTTATATTAAACCCTATGCCCTAACCTTTACCTTATAGGCTTACCCTAAACCCTTTGACATAATTATCAATTTTAATATGTTATTTTGAGAACCTAATTAGACAATATTTCAAAATGACCCTTTATATTAAACCCTAAGTCCTAACCTTTACCTTATAAGCTTACCCTAAACCCTATTACATAATTATCAATTTGAGAACCTAATTATCAATTTCATAACCTAAACACTAACACATACATAATGACCCTTTATATTAAACCCTAATCCCTAACCTATAAAAAGTGTTTATTTCTAATATTAAATTTATTATTCTAAATTGGTAATATTCATATTTTCTGTACTGAATATGTTATTATATAGTAGATTATTTTAATTTCAAAATACTTTGAGAACATAATTGTTAAACCCTAAGTCCTAACCTTTACCATGAAGTGATTAAATAAGGCTTTATGTTAAACCATAAACCTTCTTTAATTAGACAATATTTCTAAATGACCCTTTATATTAAACCCTAAGCCCTAACCTTTACTTTATAGGCTTACCCTAAACCCTATAACATAATTATCAATTTGAGAACCTAATTGTTAATAATCTAAACCCTATAACATAATTACATTCTCCTGCAAACTGACCTTGTCTTTGTATTTATCTTTGTTAACATTCAAACAACAGCAACGTCTTTGATGAGGATCCATGGCAGATAATAGGATGAGATCCAAAGCACATAAATGTAAGAAGTCTAACTCTCTTTCTCCCTACGCCCTCTCTCGCACTCTCTACATATATTTCAATCTCTATTTCTCCTTTTTCTCTATGTCTATGACTTTACACATCTCACTGTTTTCCAATTTTTTTTGTTTTCGAGGATTCAATCAAATGCAATTTATACAACCAAACGATTTCAGATACAAAAAAGAAGAGCTTCGAGGAAGATGTTATGCAGGTCTGTCCCTAACATAATCAACTGAAAAAAGTGATATAATATCTTTTTGTCTCTGTGTGATATAATATATTTCTGCTAATTTTGTTTCATTAATTATACTTAGGTTATTTTAGAAAGATACTTCATGTTTGTTGTACTTATGTTCATTTGTTTGATTCATTTTTTACTGGAAATGAAATCTGTTTTTTGACCAAATGCAATATTGATATTGAATTTGAAATGTATTAAATCAATCTTAGGTCACTTTAATAGATTTAATATTGATATTTAAGTTTTATATTTGAAGTAAATTTGAAATGCTATATTCATTAATATATATAATATCCATGTCTTCAAACATAAACATTCAGAACAATATTAAATATAAAGGTACCTTTCTTGTAGAGATTAGCTCTGTTGTAATAGAATTTTCGAGACTAAAATTGCATTTGTTTTCCACTGTCTGATTGCATAAGATCCCTTCACCTAGACCTGAAAAGAAAAATGACTACAATGCTTATTAGATACACAGAATGTAAACTTTAATTCCATTCATACTGCATAGTAATTGCTTATAACACTTAGCAATTTATATATCTTTATATTTTTCAAAGTATATAGAAATATGTATATAGACAAAAGAATTCAAGATAAATGACGGTGTTGTAAGTAGAGAGGTTATTATTAGTTTGTGCAGAATATGCTCCGAGGCGTTATTAGTTTCATCGGCAAAAGGACTAATCTAATAGCCTCTCGGAGCATCTTCTGCATAAACTTAGGTAAACATGCCTCCTCATTAATGAACAAAAACAGTAATATAGTGGCTAGTTATGCAGGGTTTCTGTCTTTGTCTCTCTTTTTATCTACTCTGTCTCTCTCTAAAGATCATTTTTGTTTCATTTTTTATCCCTTGATGAGGATGTCTGGAGGTTGGGAAGAGATATGGAAGGAGGATGTCCTGCCCAGATCCAAAGTGATAAATGTAAGCACGATCTATGTCTTTCTCTGTCTATCTCTTTATATCTTTATCCCCTACTCTGTAGATGCTTTGTTTGATTTATGTCCTGGTGCATTACTCTCTAAATATACTAAAACAATTTCTTTCATATGAGCAGATCTGGAGGTTGGTGAAGAGATATGGAAGGGGAGGATCTTCTGGCAAGCACCCAAGTTGATAAATGTAAACCTCAAACAACTCATTGGGTTTCAAGAGCTAAAAATGAAAACCTCAAGGTACGGATACTATACTAACATCGAGATGAACATGACAAATAGATATTCAATATTGCACAGAGTATAGTGAATGAAAGAATGAAAAATATATATTCGATGTTGCATATAGGTTCTGAATTATTACCTTGTAACTGAGTTCTGGATTTCCTGAATAAAACTGAAATAAAGAAAATGTTAAATCTGAATCCCTACAATACAGGTTCTGAATACTAACATCGGTTTGAAATGTTAAATCTGAATCCCTACAATACAGACACTGAATTTCTGTTTGCAATGATATAAGAATTACATTTGAAATAACTGAGTTCTGATTTAGTTAAGCATTACCTCTTAAATGTCTCTATTCTGTCGTGGTTTAGGGTTTTAAAATAACTGAGAAGGTATAGATTTATAGTCGACTATGTGAAAGAGATGTAGTCTTGTATTTTTGGAATGCATAGATTTTTCTATATCATATCTTCGTAGTAATCGTTTTAATTTTGTACATAAACTATTCTATAAGGCTCATAATGATTATGTATTATACTTTGATTTTTTTGTTCAGATCTTATAATCAGTTTTGCTTTTTATGGATATTTTATGATATGCAGAATTTCTGTCATTGGGAAACAGAAAGCACACTATTTTTGTCTCATAATTTATGCAATTGTGTAATTTATATACATGTTTTAAAAGTTGTGCAATATATTCTGTAATATCTGTGCAGGTTTATGTGTGTATATGTGGTTTTGTAATTTCTGTGCAGGTTTTGTGCATTGTTTTATCATATTTGTGGTTGGTTTTGTGTTAAA
The DNA here is from genome assembly GCA_027886185.1 of Rheum nobile. Classification (NCBI taxonomy): domain Eukaryota; kingdom Viridiplantae; phylum Streptophyta; class Magnoliopsida; order Caryophyllales; family Polygonaceae; genus Rheum; species Rheum nobile. The sequence continues at coordinate 1,506,318 of WOAB01000616.1, read as the reverse complement.
AGCTTTGCTGCATTTCTATAGAGCTTATGTAATTATTTTTATGCTTCATATTTAGGTTCATGTGTGTATGCGGTTTTGTAATAGCTGGACATGTTTTATGCATTGTTTTGTCATATTTGTGGCTGGTTTTGTGTTTATTTTTTGTCCAGGCTTTGTCATAAATTATTTCCTGTTATATTGTATGGTATTTTGAATGCATAATTTATCGTATAACATGTTTGATACATCATTTAGGTAATCGGTTTTATTTCGTAAGATAAACTATATTCAAAACATACCATTTTTATGTCAAAGAAACCGTGATTTGATTGTATACAAAAATTTTAGGTAAGATCATATTTATATATAATTTTTTTAGAAAGATTTTAAATATTGATTTCGTACAAATCTACTGCCAAATCCGACACAATAAAACAATACCACAAAATCTTTGGCAGTACAAAAGAAACGAATCAACAGTTTGGCGACACGTGTCAAATATAATACCACTGTGACACGTGGCACCGAAAATTACGGGTGCAGTCTCGGGGCACGTGCTGTACAGCCGAGATACTGCTTTAGTTATTATATAGTAGATTCTTTGAACTTATAGTGTATGGTGAAATATAAAAAATCACCCATAATTTAACACATTTCATGCATCACCATCCTTTACAAATACAATTTATATTAAGGTTATATGATAACTCTTCTAAAATCTAATACATTTAAATTATTAAATATTTCGTACAGATATTTTAATTATAAATTATTTAACTAATATATAATCACTTCATGCTATAGTCAATAAACTTGAAATGTCGAGCTATTATAGTGTTAATTGTGACTATTTAGTTTTTAAATTTTTATAAAGATACTTTAAAATATAACTTTCTAAATGTACCATCTTGAGACTGCTGATTTAAATGTGATTATGTTAATTTATATGTCACGTGTATATAGTATACATTTTATAATTTGAAGAAATCTAAATATTCTGAAAATAGTGAATAATTAATTATTGTCATTTTAAAAGATAAATTATTGTTTTTCGCTCTTCTTTGTCATGTGTATAATGTTTATTATTATTGACAAAACCACAAAGCACACAATAACGTGTTACCTCGTACAACACGCAATGCATATAAATAAGTAAATGGATACTTGACAAAAAAACTCATAACACTCGCCTTGAACGACAACACAATATTTGTATTTAAAATGCATCCTAACGCCTTGAACATCGTCGCAATACTTCCATTCTGACACGCATTTGTGTGTTTAGTATTGCGATGATCTTATGTGATATGACGATGGGCACAATGATTACCCTCTGAACTTACTAACAACGACCATGATCTCCACAAGTGCGCACATTTCCAACATGTGGTGATCGTGCAACTGCTTACTCATTAGACATGCATGCCACTTGGTGAAGGAAGTTAAACAAGTGTTGTTCTCTCTCCCTTTAATGCTTATAAATAGCAGGCGATACCATATTTCAGGTGACACTTTTTTCAAAGCTTTAAGATTAATCTTTGGAGAAGTTGATGGATTCCAAGTTAGGGTGTTTTTTTCTCTATTAAATATCATTTTATAAAGTCCTCAAGACACAAACTAATTGAACTCCTCTTGATCGCATTCTCTTTATTTAGCAAATTATTCATTGGTTCTCAAAGCTCAAGCTTGGAGGTCGATGAGAAACTTGTCACGGTGATTGAACTCATCAACATCTTTGGATTTGTCACCAGCGTCGTCCATGTGGACCTCTCTCCTTGAGACAACTCGATCACTGCAGTTTAGCTCATGACGAATCAAGGCAAAGAGAGAAAAGATAAAGATATTGCCATCTGATGAGGGGTTTGTCGTAGACTCCTATCAAATAACCTCAAAAACCTAACTAACGTAGTAGGGTAAATAATGATCGATCCCACAGGGAGGTAAGCAATCTTCCTATATGCAAAGGTTGTATGCCAATAGTAACAAAAAATAGGGTTTTAGGTTTGTGTCAAGTAACAATGTAAATCAATGCAAAAGATGTAATCAATTGGTGAGAAATAACTTAGCCAGATAAATATCCATATTTCAGTTTGATTGGTTGATCATATATTATCTCCAATTCCTACCAATGAATATTCATATTCCGATCTTATATATATAGACAGGTCAATCAGCCCTGAAAATACTTACCATTAAACAATCAAGAAACCATCAAAATTCAATCTAACGGCAGCAGTAAGTATAGAAATTAAGCAGGATACATGCAATACTTAACAACTAGTCAGTACTCGACATGTAATCAATTCTCTTCACAATAAACATTCACAACCAGGAAGTGTAAATTGTGGTTGCTACACAAGATAATGGATTTCAACCAGAAATATCCAAACTCTAGCAATAGAAAATCACTAATATCAACTAGATGATCAGACTAGTCAAATCAGCAAGAATCAATGGGATGAAGCTCAAAGAGAATCAATATAATCAAAGAAAAATAAATAGAGTTATAATCTCACAACCAAATACAAACGAAGGCTTCAATCGTCGGACTAAGCAATGGTTACTTAGTTCTTCATAGTCTTCAAAAGCATAAAAACTCTAAGGGAAAAACTGAACGATAAAGTGTGATGTATGAATAATGAAAAGGCTGCTAACAAAGAAAGGTATAAACCTAGCAAAACCCAATTCCTAAGATAAGAAATAACATCTTTCCAAAAGGAAATTAAACGAAATAAAAGAAAATAAAGATAAAAGAAATAAAGTAAAACAAAGCTCGGACGAAATAAAACCCCGGCTTCGCGTGTGAACAGTAGCCGCGACCGCGGAAGTAATTCCGCGCCCACGGATTGGTCTTTGATGCTCTCGCTGCTTTTGGCGTGAATCCGCGCTCGCGGCAATCCTTCTGCGCCCGCGGTTTTGCCTCTGTTGCGAGCTTCAACTTCTCGCTTGCGGCCTTCTCTTGTGGCTTCGCCTTCATCTCCTTAAGTCTTCATTTAAGCACTCAAAACCACCAAATTAATACTTCTTCTCCAAAATTCCATTCTCCTATATTGTGTCCTAAACACACATAAATGACACCCTAAATACTAATAACAGCTCATAATTACGCACTATAAAGTAGAGCGTATCACCATCACTATACAATATACACTGATCGTCGTCAATATGCAAAAAAGAAGAACCATGGGGAGAGAAAGAGGCACCACGCAAATTGCAAACTGGTGATGAACATACGAAGAGCTCACCTCTCCGGCAGTTCTGTGCTATATGGGTTGGGCTTCAAGTTCGCAACATGATACTAATGAGCTGAGTTTCATTATGTTTATAAGCAGAGAAAAAAAGAACGAAGACATTGCCATCACTACAAAACCGATTCTATCTGGTGTTCTTCACCGAGATGGAAAAACAAAAGAACCCTAGAGAGAAAGAGGACCCCATATTGCAGAGGGACTACGAAAAACGAACTGGGCTATATGGGATGGGCTTCAAGCCCGGAATATGGGCCTAATTAGTGTAATTCTTATGTTTATTTTGAGATTATTCTACTATTAAATTACGTATAATACAGACCCTAATCCTACACATAACAAATTAATAACGTAATATACTCCATTTCTTCCCGTATAATCATGAGACTTTGAACTTATAATATATGGTGATATATACAAAACCACCCATAATTCAATGCATTTCATGCATCATCATTCTTTACAAATCAAATTTTATAGTAATGTTATATGAAAACTCTTCTAAACTCTAATAAATTTAAATAATTAAATATTTTTTACAGATATTTTAATTATAAATCATTTAACTAATATATAAACACTTCATGTTAGGTAAGTAAACTTGAAATGTCGAGCTTCTATGATGTTGATTGTGATTCTTTAGTTTTGTGATTTTTATAAGTATGCCATATTTAAAAATATAAATTTATAAGTATATTATCTCGAGACTTTTGGTCTGAATTTGATCATATAACATAATGTGTTTTTATGTTACGTGTATACATCTTATAATTTGAAGAAACTATTTTGAAATATCCTGAAGATACTGAATAATTAACTATTATCGATTTAAAATATATTATATTTTGCACTTCTTTATCACGTGTGTTAAAAAATTCATTATTGACAGAACCCTGAAGCACACAAGAATGTGTTGCCTCGTACAACACGCAACGCATATCAACAAGTAAACGGACACATGACAATAAAATTTCATAACACTTGCCTTGAACAACAACACGATGTTTGTATTTAAAAATACATCCTAACGCATTGAGCATCGCCAAGATACTTCCATTATGGCATGCATCTTTGTGTTCAATACCGCAATGATCGTATGTGATTTGACGAGGGGCGCAATGATTACCCTATGCACTTACTAACGACGACCATGATCTCCAATAGTCCGCACATTTTCAACATGTGGCGATCATGCAACCGCTTACTCATTGACCATGCATGCCACTTGGCGAAGGAAGGTAAACAAATGTAGCCTCGTTCTCTCTCCCTTCAAATCTTATAAATAGCATGTGAGACCACATTTGAACGAACATTTTTTTCGAACCTTTAAGACTAATCTTAGGAAAAGGTGATGGATTTAAAGTTAGGGTGTTCATTATCTTTTAAATATTATTCCATAAAGTTTGAAAGATACAAACTATTTCCAGGTTCTAGTTAAACTCCTCTTGTTCACATTCTCTTCCTCAAGCAAGTTATTCATTCGAGAACCCGATCAAAGCTCAAGCTCGAAGGCCGATGAGCAACTTCTGACGGTGATTGAAGTCATATCTCCTTTTAATAAAAACACCTACATATTTGAATTTGTCACTGGCGTCGTCATGACTCATGGGGACCTCTCTACCTAAAACAACTCGATCACTGCAATTTAGGTTATGGGAGACCAAGGCAATGAGAGGAAAAAAATGATACATTTCCATCAGTATACACTATACATGATTCCCTTTGTCGTTTATTTCTTTATTAATATGCAAAAGGAAAGAACCCCTAGGGAGAGAAAGAAACCACGCAAATTGCAGAATGACGATGAACAGAGACCACGCAAATTGCAGAGTGACGATGAACATACGAAGAGCATCCAACCACATGAGACTAATGAGTTGTGTTTTATTACTTTTTACATAATTTGTATAAAAAGAATACGTATAATACGACCCTTAATCCTGCACAAAGGCATGTTTGGATAAAAAATTAAGAACGTGATAAGAAAATATTCAATTAGAAAATCATGATACTATGTACTTATAATGTGTGGTGAACTATACAAAAAACACATAATTTTAAGGGTGAATTATGTGATTCTCCCCTAAATTTTGCCACTTTTTGTTATTGGTTCATAAACTTGAGGGCCGTTCCGATACATGAGGGCCTTAAGATAAACAGTACAAACAAATCAGAGCCCTAGGATGGAGGAGATAGACGGCCAGGATTGAAGGATAAGGAAAAAGGGATAAAAAGGAAGTTAGAGGCGCGGTGACATACTTGTAATTAAGAGTAATTTGTACGTGGTATTACACGATTGCCCTTACCCCTAACCCGCGCTAAAACCCTCTCAGACTCTCTGAAACCAACTATCCACAGCAGTTGAAGAGGAGAAGACGAATCGAGTGATTTCAGAACTCGATCGATAGAACGCCATAGTTGAAGAGGAGAAGACGAATCGACGCACTCAGACGCTCTGAATTGAACAAGTACAAGCAAATAGAACGAAAAAACAACATGAGGAGCGACACAGATTACAGTGCAGATGACTACGAACGTACGTATATCAGATTTAGGGTTTCGATTTCACGAGAACACCTAGATTACTCAAAATTCAAGGTTTCGAGAGTTTGTTAAATGTTGTTGCACCATTAGAAACACAAAGCTCGATGTTAGGGTTTCTTCAGTACTTGAAGATGTTTTCCTTGTGACATTGTTTTCCTTGTCTGAATTCTATGTTCGTTTCCTGATGCTCATCTCTGACTTGGAGGTTCATTTCCTTCTTCCAAGAGTTCATGCCTTTGTGATAAAAAAAAAAGGTTTAGATCAGGTTCATTTTGGGAGTTGAAGGTTCATTTGCTTTTACGAGGGTTCACGCCTGTGTGAACCTGACTCGTATTAATACCATGAGGTTCATCTATGACTTGGAGGTTCATTACCTTCTTCAAGAGTTCATCCCTTTGTGATGAAAAATTCGGTTTACCTGAGGTTCATTTTAGGTGTTGGGGGTTCATTTGCTTTTATGGGGGTTCATGTCTGTGTTTACCTGAGATGCATTAATTCAATGAGGTTCATCATTGAGTTAGAGGTTCATTTCCTTCTTCCAGAGTGCATGTCTTTGTGATAAAAAATTAGGTTTACCTGAGGTTCATTTTATGAGTTGGTGGTTCATTTGCTTTTACCAGAGTTCATGTCTGTGTTTCCCTGAGTTGCATTGATTCCATGAGGTTCATTTATGAGTTGGAGGTTCATTTATGAAATGATGAAACAGAATGACAACTTGAAAGATCAATTGGGAGAGTACATCAAGAACTCCAACTCCGTCGTGGCTCAGGTGCATGGACGAAAGATAAAAGACGTAGACATGGTAAAATTATTACTAGTCTGAGCTTGTCTGTTTTATTTATTTATTTTGTTCATAATTCTTTTTGAGTAAATTTCAAACGTCACTAACTGAACGCATTATTATAGGCTGTTGTACCTGTCCTAATCCACAATGACCGTTACTCTGTCATTGCCATGAACATCAAGAGTAAAAGCATACATGTGCTCGACAGTGTGTCGAACAACGGTGATATGGGCCTCTATGAGGCAACTATTCAGAAGATTGTAAGTGTACAAGAGTGTAATATCCTTCAATTTTTAGTAATGATATTTGGGTAATTTTCCCAATCTTCGTTCAATTAATTATTTCGCTTTCAGTGGAGTTCGGATTTTTCGTAGCCTCCATGATGTCTGAAATAATTCCTTGAGTGGTGTAAAATACATTCGATATATTTTCGAAACTTAAAATATTTGTTTGGATACAAACATATAATTTCCGGGATTTAAAAACCCATACCAAATCCAATTCCCTTAAACTTTGCCACGAATTTCCCTCCTCCTGTTAAGCTGCCACGATACTCCCCAGGTGTATGAATTGCCAGGAGCACTTGTCGAAGGGGGTTGTTGGACACGCCTTCTCTGGGATGACGAGGACGACCCTCCTCGGGACTATATAAGAAACCCGATCTGTGGAGGCTTGAAGACACAATTCCCTCCCGATCTCCCGACCTCCCTCTCGCCTCTCTTTCCCTGTGTCGCCATTCCTTTCCGGCATCGTGAAGCCCCGGCGAGCTCATGTGCGCGTTGTGGCTGCTGCGCGCCGTCGTTGAAGCTGCGTGGCTGAGCTGTGGCGCCGCGCTGCCTTCTCCGGCGTCGAGACGCCCTTTCCGGCGAAGACGGAGCGACGAGCCCGAGCCGAGCTGCCATTGTCGAAGCTTCATTGCTGCGTACTGTGTGTACGTGAGGTTGAAGAAGCAAGTGGGGCCCATCCCACTTAATTAGGTTTTGTTGGGCCGATTCAAAAGCCCATTAATCCAATTCACTTTCAGGCCAGTTTTAACCCGAAATTATACGAGCGATATAATTTCGATTCTCTTTCATCCGTATTTTTCTTTAGGAAAATTTAATAAATATTTTTATGATTTATAATCATAAAAAATTATTAAATTTAATTCCTTAAGTTCGTCCAGACAAATTAATTGATAATTAATTAATTTGTTAGTTGGAACGTGATATGCTGGATCGCGTGTGGACTCGTTTTCTGCTAGGACTATTCTGAAGTTTGAGCCATATCCTTGGAAAGGATATTTTCGATAGTCGTCTCGTCTAGATTCATCGCCGAATCTACTCCAGACAAGTGGCGGTTCGCTCTTGCTCATCATTCCATATTTCCATTAATTATCAATTGTTTAATTGTTAATTAATTTGGGATGATTATTGTTCTTGTCTGGGAACAGTTTTGTGAAACTGTTTTGGAAATTAAAACGGATATTATAATAGGTTGTATATTTGTTAGAACAATACTATTATATATAAATATATGTGATTACATACAGATATTATGATAGGTTGTATATCTGTTAGATCAACGCTATCATATCTGTTATTTGGCCGCGATGGCATTGATATGGATTATTATTGCGTTCGTAACTGTTTAGTTAGAACGAGTATTCGTAGGAACGCTATGTACCTTGTGGGGGTTTAGCTGTTTCTTTATAACTGTGCTTGGTGGATTTTTCCCCAGTACTGACCATGCCCTTACTCAGGGTTGGTGCACTTCGCTAGTGCCAAATCTTTTGGGATTTATTTCCTCTGATATCTCTTGTGAGGAGATCCGATATCTTTTGTGAGGAGATTTAAAAGCTTATAACGTGATGATCGTTTTGGAATTAAATGAGATAAGTGCCGTTGTCGCACACAATTAATATACCCTTGACGAGTAGTGCAGCTAGGCAATAGTGCAGCTAGGAAACTCGTCCTGACTTTGATCAGAGTACGTTCTCTTTCCAATCTGGATTCGCTTTATGCGGTGAGGTTGGTCGTGAACCGAAACATCAAGTCGTTTTTGAACGCTTGAATGATTAATTAATGTTCCAGACATTTGTCATATTTCCGATAAGACTTAATTCATTGGAGTCTTCTTTTGGGATTGATTGTTGTATGACTCGGTCTTCCAGAATCATCTCTTGATCATGCCTTTTCATATATTCTAGTAGGAGTATGGTGGTTGACTATCCTGATCGGTTATTATTCGAGAAGCGATGAGTCTAACCTAATACAACTACTTCGATATTTCTGCTTTGTGCCCTTACTAGTCTATTCTTTAGACTAACCCCCTGTATTTTTTTTGTTATTTGCATCGTCATGGTTGGTGTCGTCCGCCCGTTTCGACACATTAGGTGAGTTGAGGATTTAAGAAGGCCAGAACGACTATGAGGATGAACGGTATTTGAAAATGTTTTAATCAGGCTACGATCTTTGGACGTTGAGTACTAAGGTCAATACTCTTGTAAATTATTTTAAGTCTTCCGCTGTATTGTAATAACTCTGTATTTTGTCGCATTTGGAATTGTGTTGAAATTCCGCGATTATGTTTTCAATGAAAGTTAAGGTAATTTTGTATCATAATTGTTCTTTATGAATTGTGTTTCAATGGTAAAGCCTGGGGTGACTTCGGTGTGGAAACCGAGGTCACTGGCGGTAATACCTTTCCAAATGGGTTAAAATTTGGGGGTGTTACAAAGAGTGTATAAAATTGTTTTGTTTTGTACTTTTTTTTTGTTTGGTGAAAAAATCATTTGTTGTCTGCATTTCTTCTGTGCAGGTATCGATGACTGAAATTTACCTCCGCCAGAATCACTTGATCAGACGAGCAAACGACCTCGAATCTGCACAGCCTAAGGCGCAGTTGATTCCTCTTTCGTGCCAATGTGACAGTGCAGAAGAGCAAAGCTCTGGGGTGTATGCCATGCGACACATGGAGAAGTACATGGGCATGCTGAATGCCAACTGGGAGGACCAGATGAACAACAAATACAAGAACAAGGTCGTTGAGGAACTAAGGATCAAATATGTACATACCATCATCACCTCAGAAGCTAATGAAATCAAGGACAAGACACTTCAAACCATAAGAGACAACCCTGAAGGACCCTATGAATGAACATTGGATGATTGTTAGCATTTTGGTTAGAATTATACTAGGTTGATTGTGTGGTTTGTGAAAATGTATGATTGCAGACTTGGTTACAATGATACTAGCAGGTAGCACTAATCACGTGATTGATTGCCTAATTAGGATGAAGACTTCAATATATTAGCAGGTTCATTAGTGTTGTCTTGCAGGTTCATTAATTTTCTCATGCAGGTTCAATGATTTTGACATGTAGCCATAGTTAGTCGTGAGTGTACTCTGTCCAAGCATTGGGTTCATGAGTTATAACTATTAGGTTCATCATTTACAACTACCAGGTTCATTGCGTATAAGTAACAGGTTCATCAGACATAGAATAGGTTATACACTTCAAAAATCGATCAGGTTCATTGGTGTTGTCTTACAGGTTCATTAATTTTCGCATGCAGGTTCATTGAGTATAAGTAACAGGTTCATCATGTATAACTAACAAGTTCATTGAGTATAAGTAACAAGTTCATAATTTATAACTAACAGGTTCATTGAGTATAAGTAACAGGTTCATCACACATAGAATAGGTTATACACTGCAAAAATCGACCAAGTTCATTAATTTTCGCATGCAGGTTCATTAATTTTCGCATGCAGGTTCATTGAGTATAAGTAACAGGTTCATTATGTATAACTAACAGGTTCATTGAGTATAAGTAACAAGTTCATCATTTACAACTAACAGGTTCATTGAGTATAAGTAACAGGTTCAACAGACATAGAATAGGTTGTACACTTCAAAAATCGACCAGGTTCATTGGTGTTGTCTTGCAGGTTCATTAATTTTTGCATGCAGGTTCATTGAGTATAAGTAACAGGTTCATTATGTATAACTAACATGTTCATTGAGTATAAGTAACAGGTTCATCATTTACAACTAACAGGTTCATTGAGTATAAGTAACAGGTTCAACAGACATAGAATAGGTTGTACACTTCAAAAATCGACCAGGTTCATTGGTGTTGTCTTGCAGGTTCATTAATTTTTGCATGCAGGTTCATTGAGTATAAGTAACAAGTTCATCATGTATAACTAACAGGTTCATTGAGTATAAGTAACAGGTTCATCATTTATAACTAACAGGTTCATTGAGTATAAGTAACAAGTTCATCACACATAGAATAGGTTATACACTTCAAAAATCGACCAGGTTCATTGGTGTTGTCTTGCAGGTTCATTAATTTTTGCATGCAGGTTCATTGAGTATAAGTAACAAGTTCATCATGTATAACTAACAGGTTCATTGAGTATAAGTAACAGGTTCATCACACATAGAATAGGTTATACACTTAAAAAAAGTTCAGCAAACGTAATAAAAAAAAGATGGAATGGAAAAATATTGAAGAGCACTAAGAGTCAAGCACTTCAGTGCAAGTGCGACTATTGTGAGTGACATACTTGTTGCATCTGCCGCAACGCCTTTGCCCTGCACGGCTCGAAGCAATATAAATTTCTCTTTCACTCCGGATACGCGACCCACTTCCTTTGTTCTTGGCTTGCTCTGGTGGCAGCACGTTAACCACTGAAGGGACTTCAACTCCGGCATAAGACTGAAGCTGCTCAAGGTTCGACGCGCCAGAACTAGATGAAGCACCACTCGCCATAACTAGATGAAGCACCACTTGCTCTGGTTACAGTAGCTAGGTTCAACATAATAAAAAAACAAGGTCATTGTTGTAAAAAGAAGCTCAATAACTATGAACAGGCAGGGGAAATAGCTAGGAGCAAGATATAACAGTAAATAAATTCATCTAAGTAGTTGGGTTCATCGACAATAACAAAAAAGGTACATAATGTATAAGACCGATGCTTATTTGATCCCCAAAGAGTGGGGATCAAATAAGCATCGGTCTTAAAGTAATCTGTGAGCACATCTAGTTGGTCGTACATGTGTCGTCACCATACGGTTGGCAGTGATTCATCATTTAACACACAGAGGGGCATTTTCGTCAATTGCCATTCATTCACTGTAGCCGTCTCCCTTGGCTCTCTCGATTCGCTCTCTGTGTTACGAGAATCGCCATTGGAGGTAAATCTTCGTTATCCATCGATTTCGTCTCTTTCGATTTATTCTCGCTATTGGATATCTGTAGCCGTCGTTCTTGGCGTCTCTGATCTCGATCGATTTGTTCTCTGTTTCCGTATTCACTGTAGCCGGAATCGCCATTGGAGGAGTTGTTCCTTCTCGCTTGTTTCAGTTCACGTTGTTCATCGATTTCACCTCTTTCAATCTATTCTCGCTATTGGATTGACTGGCATAGACGTTTCTATGGACTCTAGTAAGTTAATTTGTTTCGTTATGTTCTAGGGTTTCAGAATTTGTTGATGTGTTTAGTTATGTTCTACGGTTGCTAGTAATCTGAGAATGATTGTTTTCAATTTGGTCGTTATCTGGCGTTTGTATTGTGTGGTTTGACAGATTCGTATTAACCTATTCATCATTAGGTTTTTCCTCCTTTCAATGGACGATTGTTTTGAACCTATACCTTATAGAAATGAACCTCGATGTTTTGTATGTTTGCAGTGCCTGGAAGTGGGTCTGTTGGTGCTAGTGGTAGTGTATCTCTGGATCAGAGTTCTCCTAGTTCATATCCAAGTGATTCGGACACTGAGATGTCATCGGATTTATCTGTTGCGCGATTATCTCAAGGTGGATCGGTGTACCACATTCCAATCTGTGTTGATTCTCTGAAACCAGTTGTTGGTATGCTGTTCGGGTCATTGGGGGAAGCGATTGATTTTTACAAGGCATATGCACTGGAATGTGGCTTTGTTGTGAGGCTCGACGGATCACACATGGCAGGCGATGTGGTTGCACTGAAGTATTTGCATTGCACCAGACAAGGTTTTAAAACTGGCCAGAACAACACAAAACGCATGCGCCGACGTCCTTCAAACAAAGTTGGTTGTAAGGAGAAACTCACCCTTACATTTGCGGGCAACCAGGGCTACAAAGTAACAGCGTTTGAAGATCGCCACACTCATGAAATGGTTGTTGGTAAGGATAAACAGTTTATGAAGTCTATGAGGAAGCTGGACTTTGGACATAAAAAGTTTGTCATGGATTGTGAGAAAGCGCACATCGGTCCAATCAGGTCTCATAGGATATTCAAGGAACTCGTGGGCGGCTACTCCCAAGTCGGTGCATTAGCTGTTGACTTCAAGAACTACCGGCGAGATATGTTGGCTTATATAGGTGGTTCCGATGCTCAGATGACGATCAACCGTCTGTTCAACAAAAAAGAAATATGCCCTGCGTTCTTCTTTGAGTACGACGTGGATTCTTGTGATCGTTTGACACGTTTATTTTGGGTTGATCTCGTGTCTCGCAAGAACTTCTCTCTCTTCGGCGACGTTGTATCGTTTGATGCTACGTACCGAACCAACATGTTATTTTCTATCCTTCTTCATTGCATTTTCCCTTTATTATTTTACACTAGAACCAACCTTCAATTTAATATTTTTCGTGCTTTTGATGTTAAGTTTATTGGATGAACCTGTTAGTAAGATTGTATGAACCTCTCTGTTGAAACTGATGAACCTCGTATGCAGACGTGATGAACCTAGCGTGAAATCCAATGAAAATGCTATCTACATATTCCAGTCTATTTGCTGAGGTCCCAAATGCACCTTCTAGTTGTATTGGCTACCTTAATAAACTATTTATAAAACCTTTCATTCCAAAATGCATAACCCTATTGCAACAACTCTGATGAACCTGCTCCTCATACTTGGTGAACCTGGTAGTTATACATTATGTACCTTTTTTGTTATTGTCGATGAACCCAACTACTTAGATGAATTTATTTACTGTTATATCTTGCTCCTAGCTATTTCCCCTGCCTGTTCATAGTTATTGAGCTTCTTTTTACAACAATGACCTTGTTTTTTTTATTATGTTGAACCTAGCTACTGTAACTTCTCTGCGTTGTCGTTGTGTATTCATTCTAATCAACCTCATTGTGTACTTATGAATCCTGATTTGATTGATCTTTTTATTACAAACTGTTCGAGTGTTTTTATCACTTTTTCTTATGCACAGTTTGCTTTGTTTACATCTCTTCCATATAGGTACAATCTGATTTTCATACCATTCACCGGGCTAGACCATCACAAGTCGAGTGTCACTTTTGCGGCTGGTTTAATTTTCAAGGAAGATGCTAGATCATACGTTTGGTTGCTGGAGAAATTCAAGGCAGCTATGGTGCACGAGCCAAAGGTTATAGTTACAGACCAAGACCTGTCCATGAAGTCCGCTATTGAACAAGTTTTCCCATGGTCGCGCCACATGCTTTGTATGTGGCACATCATGAAGAAAGTGCCCGCGAAGACCAAGTACGACACTGTCGCTGGTTCAGAATTTAGGGCTAGGTTGGACAACATTGTGTGGACCCATGAGCTTTCACCCGCAGAGTTTGAGTCACAGTGGGTTGCGTTGCTTGATGAATTCCCACTGGTGAAGCGGAGGTGGTTTGATGACATGTTTGCAATCCGACATTTTTGGATCCCAGCCTACTTCAGGGATGTGATGTTTGGCGGTTTGCTTAGGACTACTTTTGTTTCAGAATCTGCAAACAGTTACTTTGGTCACTTCACTGACAGATACTACCGTCTAGTTGAGTTGGTGATGCACTTTGACATAGCCATGGACACGCAGAGACACAAGCATGCAAAGCTGAACTTTGATTCTTCGACTATGCATCCAGATCTTAAGACACATTTAAGATTGGAGAAGCACGCGTCTGAGGTGTACACGCTCTCGATTACTTGTTCAGGATGAGATTATGGAATGTTGTTTATCATGCTTTATGGTGAGCATGTCTGAGGTCAACGGTACAAAATTGTACGGTGTCAAGGATTGCTTATCCAAGAGTTTCACAGTGGAGCAGTCAGCTGAAGGTGGAGATTTTTTATGCAGTTGTCATATGTTTCAAAGGATTGGTCTGCCTTGTTGTCATCTAATTTTTGTGTTCAGGAACCTCGGGTTTGATAGGATTCCGGAAAGGTATGTCCTTGCGCGTTGGACCAAGGATGCCACTATTACATCGGTGTTCACTATCGACGACACCATTGTGACTCAGTGTGCGGCCCTTGAAGAGCGTGAGGCGGTCATGAATGAGGTGATTTCTGACTTTTATAGTTGTGTGGGGCTATTGGAGGACAAGCCAGACCTCATGAAAGAGTTTTCGATTCTGCTTAAGGAGAAAAAGGCGGCTCTGCTGTATGCGAGTGGTGCTTCGTCTAGTTCTGGCGCGTCGAACCTTGAGCAGCTTCAGTCTTATGCCGGAGTTGAAGTCCCTTCAGTGGTTAACGTGCTGCCACCAGAGCAAGCCAAGAACAAAGGAAGTGGGTCGCGTATCCGGAGTGAAAGAGAAATTTCTATTGCTTCGAGCCGTGCAGGGCAAAGGCGTTGCGACAGATGCAACAAGTATGTCACTCACAATAGTCGCACTTGCACTGAAGTGCTTGACTCTTAGTGCTCTTCAATATTTTTCCATTCCATCTTTTTTTTTATTACGTTTGCTGAACTTTTTTGAAGTGTATAACCTATTCTATGTGTGATGAACCTGTTACTTATACTCAATGAACCTGTTAGTTATACATAATGAACTTGTTACTTATACTCAATGAACTTGCATGCGAAAATTAATGAACCTGCAAGACAACACCAATAAACCTGGTCGATTTTTGAAGTGTATAACCTATTCTATGTGTGATGAACTTGTTACTTATACTCAATGAACCTGTTAGTTATAAATGATGAACCTATTACTTATACTCAATGAACTTGTTAGTTATACATGATGAACCTGTTACTTATACTCAATGAACCTGCATGCGAAAATTAATGAACATGCAAGACAACACCAATGAACCTGGTCGATTTTTGAAGTGTACAACCTATTCTATGTCTGTTGAACCTGTTACTTATACTCAATGAACTTGTTAGTTGTAAATGATGAACTTGTTACTTATACTCAATGAACCTGTTAGTTATACATAATGAACCTGTTACTTATACTCAATGAACTTGCATGCGAAAATTAATGAACCTGCAAGACAACACCAATAAACCTGGTCGATTTGTGCAGTGTATAACCTATTCTATGTGTGATGAACCTGTTATTTATACTCAATGAACCTGTTAGTTATAAATTATGAACCTGTTACTTATATTCAATGAACTTGTTAGTTATACATGATGAACCTGTTACTTATACTCAATGAACCTGCATGCGAAAATTAATGAACCTACAAGACAACACCAATGAACCTGGTCGATTTTTGAAGTGTATAACCTATTCTATGTCCGATGAACCTGTTACTTATACGCAATGAACCTGGTAGTTGTAAATGATGAACCTAATAGTTATAACTCATGAACCCAATGCTTGGACAGAGTACACTCACAACTAACTGTGGCTACATGTCAAAATCATTGAACCTGCATGAGAAAATTAATGAACCTGCAAGACAACACCAATGAACCTGCAAGACAACACCAATGAACCTGCTAATATATTGAAGTCTTCATCCTAATTAGGCAATCAATCACGTGATTAGTGCTACCTGCTAGTATCATTGTAACCAAGTCTGCAATCATACATTTTCACAAACCACACAATCAACCTAGTATAATTCTAACCAAAATGCTAACAATCATCCAATGTTCATTCATAGGGTCCTTCAGGGTTGTCTCTTATGGTTTGAAGTGTCTTGTCCTTGATTTCCTTAGCTTCCGAGGTGATGATGGTATGTACATATTTGATCCTTAGTTCCTCAACGACCTTGTTCTTGTTTTTGTTGTTCATCTGGTCCTCCCAGTTGGCATTCGACACGCCCATGTACTTCTCCATGTGTCGCATGGCATACACCCCGGAGCTTTGCTCTTCTGCACTGTCACATTGGCACAGAAGATGAATCAACTGCGCCTTAGGCTGTGCAGATTCGAGGTCGTTTGCTTGTCTGATCAAGTGATTCTGGCGGAGGTAAATTTCAGTCATCGATACCTGTACAGAAGAAATGCAGACAACAAATGATTTTTTCACCAAACAAAAAAAAAGTACAAAACAAAACAATTTTATAAACTTTTGTACACTTACAATCTTCTGAATAGCTGTCTCATAGAGGCCCATATCACCGATGTTCGGCACACTGTCGAGCACATGTATGCTTTTACTCTTGATGTTCATGGCAATGACAAAGTAACGGTCATTGTGGATTAAGACAGGTACAACAACCTATAATAATGCATTCAGTTAGTGACGTTTGAAATTTACTCAAAAAGAATTATGAACAAAATAAATAAATAAAACAGACAAGCTCATACTAGTAATAATTTTATCATGTCTACGTCCTTTATCTTTCGTCCATGCACCTGAGCCACGACAGAGTTGAAGTTCTTGATGTACTCTCTGAATTGATCTTTCAAGTTGACATTTTGTTTCACCATTTCATAAATGAACCTCCAACTCATAAATGAACCTCATGGAATCAATGCAACTCAGGGAAACACAAGCATGAACTCTGGTAAAAGCAAATGAACCACAAACTCATAAAATGAACCTCAGGTAAACGTAATTTTTTATCACAAAGGCATGCACTCTGGAAGAAGGAAATGAACCTCTAACTCAATGATGAACCTCATTGAATTAATGCATCTCAGGTAAACACAGGCATGAACCCCCGTAAAAGCAAATGAACCCCCAACACCTAAAATAAACCTCAGGTAAACCGAATTTTTCATCACAAAGGGATGAACTCTTGAAGAAGGTAATGAACCTCCAAGTCATAGATGAACCTCATGGTATTAATGTGAGTCAGGTTCACACAGGCGTGAACCCTCGTAAAAGCAAATGAACCTTCAACTCCCAAAATGAACCTGATCTAAACCTATTTTTTTTTATCACAAAGGCATGAACTCTTGGAAGAAGGAAATGAACCTCCAAGTCAGAGATGAACATCAGGAAACGAACATAGAATTCAGACAAGGAAAACAATGTCACAAGGAAAACATCTTCAAGTACTGAAGAAACCCTAACATCGAGCTCTATGTTTCTAATGGTGCAACAACATTTAACAAACTCTCGAAACTTTGAATTTTGAGTAATCTAGGTGTTCTCGTGAAATCGAAACCCTAAATCTGATATACGTACGTTTGTAGTCGTCTGCACTGTAATTTGTGTCGCTCCTCATGTCGTTTTTTCGTTCTATTTGCTTGTACTTGTTCAATTCAGAGCGTTTGAGTGCGTCGATTCGTCTTCTCCTCTTCAACTATGGCGTTCTATCGATCGAGTTCTGAAATCGCTCGATTTGTCTTCTCCTCTTCAACTGCTGTGGATAGTTGGTTTCAGAGAGTCTGAAAGGGTTTTGGCGCGGGTTAGGGGTAAGGGCAATCGTGTAATACCACATACAAATTACTCTTAATTACAAATATGCCACCGCGCCTCTAACTTCCTTTTTATCCCTTTTTCCTTCTCCTTCAATCCTGGCCGTCTATCTCCTCCATCCTAGGGCTCTGATTTGTTTGTACTGTTTATCTTAAGGCCCTCATGTATGTAATATCCCTCATTTTATAAGGATAATTTGGAATTTTTCCAACTCCCGTATTACACGTCGAATTTATTTCAGAGAAGTTCAGACATTCGGTAATATGTTTGATCTCTGTAATAATTTTTCTAAGTGAAATAAAATACATTTCGACGTATTTTGGGACTTAATACTCGTTCGTGTACGATTATTTTTATCCGGGACTAAGGCCAAGTTGTTTCAAGTTACAACGGATGAAAAATGGCCTTGGCGGCGACCGCCGTAAGGCAAGCGGCGACCGCCGCCAACTAGTCGACGTCATCGTCATCCTCATCTGGCCAAGTGGCTCTAAAAGCAGCGACCGCTGCCAGGCACAAAATGGGCGGCGACCCCATGTCGACAGCGGCGACCGCCGCCAATGTTGCAGGTTGTCAGAGGCCTAGCCTCTACGTTGCCGGCGATTGGGAGACCTCCGATCTTGGCCATCCACGTGCCCCTTGTTGTCTCCCCTGGTGCTGGCTATTTAAGGAGGAGATTGGGAGCTGAATTGAAGCACAAAACCGATCTCAATCTCTCCCAAATCACTCGCCGGAGTTTCGAGTTTGTCGCCGAAATTGTTTTCGAGCTCTCGTCTGAGCTTCGTTGGTGTTATTTGGTGGTTGCAAAGTGAAGCTTTGGAAGCCCTTAGAAGCTTAGAATCCAAAGCAAGGCTAAGGAGTAGCAAATCGAACATCACCGGTGAGATTTTCTTCTCGCATTTTCTGTGCAGTTCGTAGCGGCGCCCGCCTTAAGGCAGGCGGCGACCGCCGCCACGAATAGCGGTGCCCACCGTAAGGCAGGCGGCGACCGCCGCCCAGTGACCCTTGCTCTGTTTCGGCCTTGGCTTCTATGGCTTTCGATCGGGCTTCGTTCCTTTCGATTCCTTTCGTTATTCTTTAGATTCGTACTCGTGTTTGTCGAATCTAACTTAGGATTTCTTTATGGGTTGATCCGAAGGAATCTGTGTTGCCAGATCTGTCCCTGTTTCGAGCCCGAAAATCCCATCATCGTCTTTAAGCTTCTGCGAATTTAAGACAAGTGGCGGTTCGCTCTTGCTCATCATTCCATATTTCAATTAATTATCAATTGTTTAGTTGTTAATTAATTTGGGATGATTTACTGTTTGCGTTGGGAACAGTTTTGTTAAATGATATGGTTAAAAGGAGATATTATAATAGGTTGTATATCTGTTAGAACAACGCTATTATATATATATGATTAAAACATGATATTATACTAGGTTGTATATCGGTTAGAACAACGCTAGTATAGATATATGTTTTATTGTTGGCCATGATGGTTGTGATGTGGATTATTACTGTGTTGAACTGTTTAGTTAGCACGAGTATTCGTAGGAACGTTACTGGGATCCTGGGGTCCAGTCGTTTCTTGATAATTATTGGTTGAGAGGGAATCAGAGACCCTGACACCAACTGGCGGATCATGATCGTCCTCTATCCGAGTATAGAGGTGGTGCACTTAGCTAGTGTCACAAACGTTGGGAAGGATTCCCGACGATATATGTCCCTCATGACGAAACATATATCTAAAAGCTTATAACGTGATGTGTGTTTTGGAATTAAATGAGATAAGTGTCGTTGTCGCACATAATTAATATACCTTGGGCGAGTAGTGCAGCTAGGCGCTAGTGCAGTTAGGAAAGCTCGTCTTAACTTTTAGTCGCTCGAATGCGATACTGTAATTCTGTGAATCTGTGATTAAATAAGTTTCCCAACATTTGTCATGCTTCCGATAAGACTCATTTCGTTGGAGTCTTCTTTTGGGATTGATTGTTGTGAGACTCGGTCTCCAGAATCTTCTATTGATCATGCCTTTTCATATAATTCAGTAGAAGTATGGTGGTTGACTATCGTTATCGGTTGTGATTCGAGGAGCGATGAGTCTAACCTAATACGACTACTTCGAACCACTCTGCTTTGTACCCTTGCGTAGTCTTTCATTATGTAACACCCCCAAAACTTAACCCTTACCGCCAGTGACCCCAGTATTCCTTACCGAGATCATCCAAGGCTTTACCGTTTAAATACAATTTATGAAATACAAATGATACATAATGATCAAAGCATTCAATTCCAAAATATAACATTGTCAAAGAAACATGAGTTACGGGATTACAACCCAATCCCGAATAGGCTAACACAGAGTTTAAACCAAATACAGCGGAAGTCTTATAAAGTAGGGTACAACGGAAGTCTTATAAAACACATTACAACCAAAGTCATTATCCAAAAGATCTCAACCTGATTAAAGAAATAACTAAAACGTTCAAAAACCACCGTCGACTCCATAGTCCTTCTATTCTTCTGAGCTACTTTCGATCTGATGTGCCGAATCGGACGGATGACACCAGCCAACAATGCAGATAACAAATGCGGTTGGTTAGTCTAAATGAATAGACCATGCAAGGGTACAAAGTAGAAGGTTCTAAGCAGTCATATTAGGTTAGACTCCTCGTCCCTCGAGTAATAATCGAGTACGCTTGTCAACTACCATACTCTACTTAAGTATGACAAAAGGCATGCACAAGAGAAGATTCCAACTGAAGCGAATCTTATCTGAATATCCAAGAGAAGACTCCAACAGAATGAGTCTTTAACGAAGTATGACAAAGTCTGGAATATTAAAGAATCATACAACAAAGATTTAAAAGTTGACTGAGATGCTTCGGTTCACGACCAACCTCACCGCATACAGCGAATCCAGATTGGAAAGAGAACGTACTATGATCAAAGTCGAGACGAGTTTTCCTAGCTGCACTATTACTTAGCTGTACTACTCGCCAAGGTTTATTAAGTTTGTGCGTCAGAGTAGCACTTATCTGAATTATATTACAAAACACAGATCACATTATAGACTTTTACATGTGTATCCCACCGTTGGGACAACACATCTTAGTATACGTTTCGTCGAGAGTGACGCACACCGGAAGGTTTGTGACACCAGCTAAGTGTCTTGCCTCTACACACTTGTGAAAGAGACCGATCATGATCTTAGAATAGTACCAGATGGAGACGAGCCACCCCGATACCAGATTATAAAGAAACGACCGGACGAAGTCCGAGTACATTCCTAACTACAGTGCTAACCACACAGATACAACACAATTACAGTTACAGAATAAATCCACATAAAGGCCCGAAAGGCGATCACAGATAATAGCGTTGTTCTAACAGATATACAACCTATTATATGATTTTCAAAACAGTTTATAAATCACTTCCAGATGAACACAATAATAATCGTTCCAAATTAATTAATCAATTGAAATAACTGATAATCAATGTAAATATGGAAACGATGAGCAAGAGCGAACCACCACTTGCCTTAATCCGCATAATAGAAACAAGCTTAACGACAACGACGAGATTCCGGGCTCGACACGGGTATAGCTCCGACAGCACAACGACCTTCGAGTCGACCCATAAAAGGAACCCTAAGTTAGATCCGACATAACCACAGTACGAATCTAAGAACGACGAAAGAAAACGAAAGGAACGACGCCACAACGACGACCACCAAAGCCAAAAGCCAAAGAGGCGTTTTGGGCTCTGGCGGCGGTCGCCGTTCTTGGCGGCGGTCGCCGCAGTTCATCATGGCGGGCGCCGTGAAGAACACGGCGATCGCCGTGAAGAACTCAGACGACAGAAACGGCAAGAAAACTCACCCAAAACACGAGCGACTCGGCCTCCTTCGACTTGCTTTGGTTTCTAACCTCCAAGGCTACCAAAAGCTTCACAAGGGCACTCTGGAAACACCACCAAACGACCTCCGGCGAAAGCTCCAGAATCCGGCGAGGCAAGAACTCCGACGAGGCAAGAATTTGGGAGAGCTTGAGTTGTGGATTGAGCTCCAATCCGACCCCCAAGCACTCCCTTTTATAGCCAAAAGCCAAGGGAACACCATCATCGCCTACAACGAGGCGGAGCAGGCCTAATTCGGCGCGTCAGAGGCTCGCCGGCGACCATCGGGCAAAGACCTCCGGACAACGACGGCGGGCGCCGCGGAGAGCAAGGGTCGCCGCCTCACAATTTGCCTACGGTGGGCGAATTACGGCGGGCGTCGTTTTTCGGGTCTTCGCGCCCAGCTAGAAGACGAGGGTACTGCTGCCTCGAGCCCTTCGCGGCGGTCGCCGCCTTAATTACGGCGGTCGCCGCCACCGTGGCTTTGCCCTTCTCAGCTTTTGGACGACACCAACTTTAACCCGGGATAAAATTATCGTACGCGAACGAGTATTAAAATCCAAAGCACGTCGTCTGTATATTATTTCACTGAGAAAAATATTACAGATACAGAGCACATTACAGAATGTCTCCAACTTTCTGAATTAAATCCGACGTACACAACGGGTACTCGGGAAAAACCCAAAATTCCCAAAATAACCTTACAAAAATACGGGGTATCACACATTAGACTAACCAACCGAAATTGTTCTCTGCATGGTTGGCTGGTGTCATCCGTTCGATTCGGCACATCAGATAAGTTGCTGTCCTGTAAAGGCTAGAACGACTATGAAGGCAAACAGTATTTTTGATAAGTTTATCCAGGTTAAATCTTTGGCGAGTGATCATTGCGATCAAGACCCTTTGTTAGTTATTTAAAAGACTTCCGCTGTGTTAAATATGTTTTGTGTAAAGACTTCCGCCGTATTTTTGATGTATTTGGAATTATGTTGTAATTCCGAGACTTTGGTTTAAATGAAAGTTATGGTATTTTGTATCATAACTGTTGTTCGATGATTTATATCAACTGGAAAAGCCTTGGGTGACATCGGACAGTACGTCTGAGATCACTAGCGGTAATGCTTTTCCAAGGGAATATTTGGGGGTGTTACAATGTATCGGAACGGCCCTCTCATAAACTTAAAGTCATTCTATTTAGGTCCTTAAACTTTACATTTTTTTCTTATAAGTACCTAAACTTTACATTATTGTTCTAGGTTTCTAAACTATCGAGATATTTGTATCAATAGTCCTTTTATCACCTGAAAATTGGTAAATTTTTGAAATTGGATCAACTTTTTGGAGTAAAAGAACAAGTTAGAGAGAAAAAACAAGTGAGAAAAAAACTCACTTGAAATTTTATTGATACAGGAATGATGTGTGCAAATATTACAATAGTTTAGGAACTAAATAAGTTGAAGTTAAGGACTAATAAGAAAACTATTATCAGACCAAAAAAAAATTGAAAACTATTATAAAATTTAAGGATCTAAAATTTAAGTAAAATTCGTGAAATGCCCCAAAGTTTTACCTATTTTGCGCGTTTTTCTTAGATTTTTTTTTTCACCAAATGCTCATCTTTTAACTTTTTAATTAAAAAACCCAAAAAACAAAAAAAAAAAGCAAAAAAAAAAAAAACAACCGAAACCCCCCTCCCAAAAAGAATCATCTTCTTTGTGTTCAAGCTGCAAAATTTTCATTGACAGTATTGTCTTCACCACCAGACACAATCCAACGACCATCAGGGGTAAATCTAATAGCACTTACACCGTGTGTATGGCCTTTGTATGTGTGAATACAACCCTTCTTCCTGATACCCCATATCTTATGATTTGTATCCAAGGATCCAGATCCAAAAAACACCCCAAATGGTTGAAAATCAACAGAAATGCAGTTCGACCGATGGCCAGTAAAGTAAGAGTACTGCGAACTACTACAAGCAAAATTCAAATTAGTTAATGTATTACAACCTCAACCTGCAACAGCATGTCTTAGAAAGGGTAGATGTGTTATAAATTGGATAGCCATACTCTTTGTCTCTTCCAAATCCCAAAGCTTAATTGTACCACTTGCTGCTCCAGCAGCCACTAACACCTCGCCATCAGATTTTCAGAACCATGAAAATTTTGGAGCTTGAGAGGATCCATTACAACCACAAAGAAAATTATTCATTTTGGATTTTTTTTTTTTTGCTTTTTTATTAAAAAATTAACAAATGGAGATTTGACGTAAAACAAAACAAAACTCGAGGGTATCGCGCTAAATAGGTAAAACTTTGGGGCACCTCGCGAATCTGCATTACCTCAGGGATATCGGGCGAAATAACCGTTTAAATATTTAAACGTTACATGAAAACCCATTTTTAATAAATTTAAATAATTAACGTGCCAAATGTTTCTATTATAAATTCTTTAATTAATTTATAATCACTCTATGTTATATTCAATCAATCAATATATATTTAAAAGTTGGCTTTCTTGCCAATTTAATGCCCTCCTTCAAACACTTAAAGCTTAAGCATGCAATTTATATTGGGCCAGTCCACTTTGTACACACTTAAAACTTAAGGAAACATAAAAATATATATTCGCCCAGCCGGATTTATAGATTGTTTGTTACATGGGTCAGATACAACAAGGGTCTAAATAATTAGCATTTTGGGCCCAATTGAATTACAATAGTTATGACGGTTACACTTCTTATAGGAGCTGAATAGGTTTGCACAAATCGGCCGTAATTAGCATTATAGGTTGTCCTTCCAGCTCCAAGTGAGACGTTGAAGAGGATGTGAAAGGCTTTCACACATCTGTAACAGTCGTAAAAATGCGGCCGAAATCGCTGCAATTGCTTCAATGGAAACAACAACGATAGATCTGACGACGAATTTGATTTCTGGAGCGAATCAGCTACCAACGCTGCCTCCTATGGCGATCTAATTGACGTTATCAAGGTAAATTTATCGATTGTCTTTTGCATCTTCAAATTGTTCTAAGATTACCTGGAAATACGAATATATAGACGTGGTTGTGGCCGACGGAGGAGAGAGGTTGCTAATTGACGTTGATTTCAAATCGGAGTTCGAAATCGCTCGATCGACGGGGATGTACAGGACAATCCTATGCTCCGTTCTCAGGTAAGCCTTTTTTATTCTTTTTTTGTAATTATGTCTTCATCGTCATTTTTTATGGAAGTTTATATACCACATTATGAGAATCACTTTATCAGATTTCTTGCAATTGTTGCTAACTTTGCATGTATGAGCATTAGCTTACTTATAAGTAACTTATTTGGGGGCATTTTCTGATTTGTAGTTAACAAATACAACTCCTCTGTGCAGTTACCACTTACATTATCTTAGACAAATGTTGTTCTTATGACCAAAATTCCATACGGTTATCTGTTTTTATGGATATATGTATGGTTTTTCTTTGTTTCTTCAATCAACTGACTTCTTAACTTAGGATTTAGCTGTTGAGATTAACAGTTTATGGTGAATGTAGCTTTAATCCTCAGAAGACACTACTGAGATGTTAAGAGAGAGGTGTTTGAAGTTTTATAAAGGATGCCATAAGTACACGCAAGTCAAGTGTCGAACCTGCTTCAAACATGTTCTTTTTTTAGTTTGCTCATCATGATTTGGCATGGATTTGCAGGGAAGAACTCGGAGAATTTTATGATAGAGACGTTTCTTTTGCAAGCTCTCTTGACAGTTTTGGAGGCGGGAATAATGACCCTTTTGGGTGTTTCTTTTGGAGGTACATTACTTAACATCTCACTCTTACTTCTGCAAAAGTAAAAAATAAAAGAAACAAAATAAAATTTGTGGAAGTTGTGCTGGTCATTTGCTTATTGCAGGACCTTTCATGGCAAAATTCTCCAATGCATTGAGAGAAATTGCTACATACAAGGAAGTTTTACGATCTCAGGTAAATATTTTGTTTCCTATTGCACGCACCTCGCTTGATTGTACATTCAAACTGACATGTATATCCCTTGAATGCAATTATCCTTTTTCAGGTGGAGAACTTATTGAGTGCTAAGTTACTCCAGTTTGTGAATGTTGACCTGCAAAATGTTAAGGTACTTAATTTCACATATTCACATCACTTCTCATTTTGAAAATATTGCTTCCAACATTGCTATTTTAGTAGGAAGTTTGCAAGAAGAGGAAGCATATAGATGAAAATTCAACCAGTTTATTAAATCTCATAAGTGCAACTCATGAAAGCAGATGCAATATAACTTCAACTGAATATCTGAGTAATCAAATTTTCAGGACATGTCTTGATTATAGTTTAACAACTGACATTATTTTTTATTGAAATCATAGGAGTAATTTTCATGTTTATTTTGCAATATTTTTTATATTGTAAATAAAACTGATGATTGATTGGAAACAGGAAGCTCGAAAGCGATTTGACAAGGCTAGCATTACTTATGAACAAGTTAATTCATAGTAAATATTTGTGATTGATATTTGAACATGTTTTTCCTGGCAATGACTGATTATCACTCTTGCTCTGATGCAGGCACGGGAGCGATTTTTGTCCTTGAAGAAAAATGCAAGGAGGGATATAGCTATAATCATTGAAGAGGTGCATGAAATTTTATCCATCTTTCTTTCAAAATGTTAACCTTATGATAAACTAATCTGGTAGATGACTATTTCATGAACTTAATACTGCAAGATCCATGTATGAGGAAACACGGTTCAATTTGGTAAAGTTTCTTTTTGCCAAATTCTATCTAGGAAATCTAACATTTGGGTATTTCCCAAATGCACCTAATTCAATATTGTTGTAATGCAGATCACTACAATTTCCAATGTGGAGGCTAAGAAAAGGTCTGAATTTCTGGAAGGTGTTAGTAGGATGATAGATTCTCATCTCTATTACTTCAAACAAGTTACTTTTATAGGGGCCATCTTTAGGTTCTTATAGACTTGCTATCCTATTTGTTTTTAACATCTGATCAAGTTGATTTTCTCTTCAGGGATATGATCTACTGCATCATATGGAGCCTTATATTAAGCAGGTCTGAGTACTCACTAATTTATCCTTGTTGTTCATCTCTGCATATGTTTTTCAGAAATGACAATTTGTCTACCTAAAATCATGATGCTGCAGGTTTTGTCATATTCACAGCAAGCAAAAGAAAGCTCAAAGCAAGAGTTAACGACTCTGAATGAAAAGATGCAAGATTACAAACGCCAGAATGATCAGCGAAGTCGGCAACCTCCAAGTAGCTCTCGTGATTTGCCCTTTGGTGATGTGCTGCAAGCTTTATCCAAAGGCACAAAACCTATAGAAGAAGTTATGCAGTCTTCTTTAAATGGAAAGGTGATTTCCTGCATTTCAATGATCTCAACTGTGTAAAACTGATTCGCATTTCTCACTGTTTCAGGTTCAGATAATCCGAGAAGGGTATCTCTAGAAGCGGTCTTCCAATGTAAGCGCTGATTGGAAGAGACGGTTTTTCGTTCTTGACAACCGCAGAATGCTGTACTACTATCGAAAGCAACGTAACAGGGCGCCTGTATGTGACTGTGTTATAGGAAAACATGTAAATATATGAAATTCAAACCAACATTTTTAACCGACCGTTACTTTTGAATACCTTCAGGCGATTGGAGACATACAATCTGGTCAGAAAAACACGTACTCAGACCCTGGAACATGTGTCTTTGGTCGATGGCTCGGTTCTCATTCTTATAGTCCTGTAAACGAGGAGAAGTCCACAACACGCGACATAGTCAATCTTCTAACATCAACCATTAAGGTTGACTCAGAACAGTCTGATCTAAGATTTTGTTTCAGGATAATTTCACCATCAAAGAGCTACACATTACAGGTACCAATACTTTTTATCATTCATTAAAGCCAAATTATACCGCAATCATATCTTCAATCCTTGCAGGCTGAGAGTGAACCTGATCAAGTGGACTGGGTTGAGAAGATAAGAGGAGTTATTGCCTCATTGTTGACTTCACAACCAATCGACGGGGTATGTATACAAGTTTTGATACTATAATTTTGTTGATCCTGAAATCATTTTACTGATTAACAATCAATGTGGCAGCAACTTAGTGCCAGACAAGAAGAAATGGAGCCAAGTGCAGCAAATGAATGTAGTAGCGTTGGAGTTTCTTCCAACTCTGATGTCTCAAGCAGGGAAGAAACTCCATCAAGGCATAAGCTTGCACCAGCAAGCTATTCACATGGCCCCAAATGTTTCCAACAACAGCGTTTGAGTATCCAAATAGAAAGGCCTATTAACCTTCTGAGAAGGGTAATGGGCAATGATAGATGTGCAGATTGTGGGGCGCCAGAACCCGATTGGGCCTCCTTAAACCTTGGGATCCTCATTCGCATTGAATGTTTAGGCGTTCATCATAACCTTGGAGTTCATGTATCAAAAGTTTAACCTTTATTTTACTCGACACCAATGCTTCAAATTCATGAATCAAAATTACAAATCAATGCCCTTTGATTTGCTGCAGGTGAGATCATTAACATTAGATGTGAAGGCATGAGAGCCTGCTGTTATATCTCTCTTCCAGTCACTAGGTAATCTCTATGCAAATTCAGTCTGGGAGGAGTTTTTGAGTAGCAAAATCAATTCCTTAGAGGACAAACCATCAATGTAGGTAGCACTCTGCAATTTCATTTCATGAATCAAACGTTTACTTGCTCTTTTCTGACACCGCTGAACCTTTTTTGCTGCACGACGCAGTATAGCCCGTGATGTTAGGGAGAATATAGATCGGAAAAATAGGTTTTACATAGATGATGTGTTCGATAAGTCATCAATTTGAACTATATATGTGTGAAATATAAAAAAAATGTAAGTGAAGTGCCTATTTGGAACATAGCCCTTGTACTTTGGGAGTTTCATAATGATTTTTTTAATTTTCTCCACCTCATCTAAAAAAATTAATTTATTATTAAAATGAGTGCAAGATTAAATCTTAACCATTTTTATTGAAAGAGGGATCCATTTATCTTGTTAAAACTCTCATTCTTGGATTGTATATTAGGACTCTTTTTCCATTGATTCCATTAAAAAATCATTATTTATTTATAAAATCCCTTATGAAATTCCCATTGTAATTACCCTATAATTCTACATAGTATTAGATTTTTTATTGTCACATTAATAAAATTTAAAATTAAGGCGGGCCCTTTTCTAAGAAAGGCAGTAATAATGAACTCAATCAGATAATGCATATTATAGTTTTCAACGTACAAAATTATTACTTGGGTATTCTAAGCTCAAGTTGTTTTAATTGAATACGTTCGATACTTTCAGCCCCAAAATAGATATGTGCTATCAGTTCAATCTCTTAATTAGATACAAATTTCTAAAAAATATTTCCCAAATATTTTCAAAGGAAAAAAATGCATCCTTACAAAAAACAAATATCGTCTTAATTCAAAATTTAAATTGCACTTCTGACCAAAAAAATAAATAAAATTGTACTTCGTACAATTATAGCATTTTATACCTAAAATACTTAGATATTACATTAAATACATATCAAACAATATATCATTTAAGATAAAACATGCAACAACACTTCATATATTACAAATTCACATTTCAACCGCGGCAACATACACACAAAAGGCCCATGCGAAGCACGGGCTTCGATTTCTAGTTGTCTTGAAATGTTGAGTTATTATAATGTTGATTGTGATCCTTAAACATTATAAAGTTCCACAAATTTTCAAAGTATGTCATATTTGAGATTATAATTTTCTATATTTTATCATGTTGAGTTACTTTGCTTGTATTACATTAAAGATAAAGCCACGTGTATGCAAAAAATTGAGCTATTTAATCATTTATGCGTATGATATTTGACATCTTTTTTTATTAGCATGTGTATTTTAATTTTTTATATTTTTTATGTGTTTCACTCTCCAATTTAACCATTTAAATTCTCAATTTTTTTAAAAAGAAATAAAAAGATTTACTAAGCATCACAAATAAATTATTACCATTTCTTATTTTTCTAATTTAGCCCTTTTAATTAATGTTACACTTATGTTTAATAAGCTATAAATTATAATGACTATTGAAAATTATAGGTTCCTTGCATATATAAAAATATTATTCAATAGTAAAAATACGTATAAACTTAAAAAATTATTTTATTATATATCATTTTATATATTATCATACATAATAATTATAATATTAATTGTTTAATCTGTGTATGACACAAAGACTATACTGGTTTGGGGTAATTGGTAAGTTAATTAAGATTAAGGGTAATTTCTTGTAATTTGCAAAAGAAAAATTCGTACTAGACAATGTCTTCGTATATGGATGCTAATCCAAACACTCGAAAACACAAGCACAAAAGAACGGTTTGGTTTGGCCTGGCCCAAATCCCATTTTTATCCTCCGAAGTCCGAACGCAGAGAGAGAGAGAGAGAGAGAGGAAGAAGAAGGATACGGAGAGGGAGGGAGGAACAGAGAAGAGGAGGAAGGGGGAATTCGGTACGTCGCAAATCGTTGCCTTATGTTCAAATGTTGAATCAGAAGCTGACATTTTCGTAGAAGTCTGCGACCATTTGATTTTGATCCTCTTGAATCCGATCCCCTGTTCTTATGAGGTGACCTCAAATTGGCCTTGTTCTTGACCAATCGATTTGTTTTAAATCGGTCTATTGAAGGAATAAAGGAAGTGAAGGAGACATATACTGTTAGAGAGGATGAACGGTGTCGACGGCGATGGTGGAGGAGGAGGCGGAAGTGCTGCGGTGGCCCCACCATCGCCGCTGGAGTGGAAATTTTCTCAGGTGTTTGGTGAACGGGCGGCTGGAGAAGAAGTTCAGGAAGGTAAGACAACATACTCAGATATGAATGGTGTCCCATCTTCTTTGTCCAATCATACTTAACCATTAGGGTTTTGATCGCAATTCCTTGATCTGATTCAATAATATGAATTGGTTGAAATCCAGCTGTTGATATTCGTTTTTGGATCCGAGCTATAAATTTGGCATACCACTTCAGGCGCTTATGTGCTTTTCCAGTGCAAAAAATGTATATTTGTTCAATTTTGTAGCTGACAAACGGGAAAATCACTTGTAAAATCTTTATAATGGCTCTCTGTGGCTAGGAAGGTGTGATAAAATTAGTTTTCATGATAGTTTGATGCTCTCATTGTGATTATATATATTATAAAAGGGTGATAGTATATAAATTTGCATTTGATGCCATGTGGAGATTTATGGGTTTAAGATAACACTATATACATATTTATGTTGCTTGCAATTATCTAGAACTCAGCAACTTCTCATTTAACTGCTCAGATTCTTTTCCATCCTGAAATACATGACAAACTTCTTATTGGTGTAGGAAAAAGTGCAACTAAGTGAATTGGTGACGTGGGACGCCTGGGACAGCTTTGATATAGGAAATAATGATAAAAGACAAAAAAAGCATTGAATGGTTTAAGACATGTTATGCACTTCTGCTTATGATGGTTACAAATTCGCTCAAGAGGAAGAAACTTATAATATTCAAGATTCCCATGAAAGAGGGAAAAAAATGAGTCATTGAATATGTGATGTTAACGTGTCTCTGAAGGATTAATTAGGCAGCCTTAGTGAAACCTATAAGTAGTGCAGCAAATAACACCCTATTTTCTTACCTGTCGTTGATGTCCAAGCCGCATTATAACATCTCACATTGATTTCCATTTATTTAATTTGGCTGGTCAAGTTGCTACATGTTTAATGTTACTAGTTCTTAGTATTTTTTCAGATATTTATCCTGTCCTTTTTGAGATTGGATATTTTCCGAAGACCATTCTTTATTTGTTTGAAAATTTTGCATAGATTGGAAGAGTTTTGGATACATGGGGCATGCGATCTAACTCGAGAGCCACACTGATAGCTTCCTTAGCTATTATTGTACATTAGGATTGCAGCTGAAAGTGCTAGCTTTTCTATTCTCTGGTCATGTCTTTTAATTGGAATTCTTTCACTTCAAATATATCATGCCCTTATCTTTCAAGATGCTGTAAGCAATTTAGGCCCTTTGATTTGTTGGTCACATTTTCTTCAAAGTATCTGGCTGAAATTTATTGTAGTCCACTTATAAGTTATAAGTGAGCATTTTGATGATAAGAATGAACTAAGACCTGCTGAATCAGGGTAGTGCATAGTTTATCCAATTTCACTCCATAGGGTGTTACGTTGTTAGGAGATCAATTTTTTTCCAAGTAGCATGTTTTTTTTGTTTTATATTGAGTTGACGCTAGGACTTAATGCTGATATCATGTGCTTTACTCGGTAAATTTTGTGTACACTTATTGTTGGAGCTGCAGGTACTTGGATAAAATTGAGATCTTTTGTGGAAATTACTTATTTGCTTGCAAGTAGTATCAATTTTTTGATTCTTGAGATGTGGAATTTTATGCTTTTTCTTCTTTGCTTTGTTGATTATGTTGAATCCTTTCTGCAGTGGATATTATTTCAGCTATTGAGTTTGATAAAAGTGGAGACCATCTAGCTACCGGTGATCGCGGGGGAAGGGTTGTTTTATTTGAGAGGACAGACACAAAAGATGTAGGTTGTTTGATTTTTTCTCGTCTTTACTTGCTATAGAAAGTTTATATCGATCAATTAAATTCTTTCATGAGTGCAGAATGACACTAGTAGAAGGGAGCTGGAGAGGATGGACTATCCGATCAGTAGGCATCCAGAGTTTCGTTATAAAACTGAATTTCAGAGCCATGAGCCTGAGGTATGTTAGAAATCTGGCTGGTGCTGCTATTTTTAGTACATAATCTAGACCCTACTGCTATATTGATATTGCCTTTTCATTTTCTCTTGGATCAGTTTGACTATCTCAAGAGTTTGGAAATAGAAGAGAAAATTAACAAAATCAGATGGTGCCAAGCAGCTAATAATGCAGTCTTTCTTCTATCTACTAATGACAAGACAATTAAATTTTGGAAGGTAGGGATCTTCTATACTAGAACATACTACTGCACTTTCATTTATGTTGTTAAAGTGTGATCTACATCACAGTTTAAAGTATTGATCTGCATTGGTTTCATCTTTTTATGCTTATTTTATAGCTTTCTCTAATAAACTTAAGTATATTTATGCCCAAAAATAAAAATAAAATGAGATTCAGTATAAAGATATTGTATGGCTGCAGTCAGCTATGTAGCTTTTATCTCAAATTATTTATTCCTTTGCCAAAATTTTATTTTATTTTGGCTGTGGGGTCCAAGGTATGGATTCATTCATAGCTGATCTAGCACTTGAGCAGCATGGCTCATGTATCTCTGAGCGCATAGCACCAAGGGAATGCATGAATACCTATTGGAACTTTATCTTGTACCAAAAGGATTGAGAACCAGGAGTCACGAATTCCAATAGACTGGATGTTTGTATGAACTA
This sequence comes from Rheum nobile, assembly GCA_027886185.1. Lineage (NCBI taxonomy): Eukaryota > Viridiplantae > Streptophyta > Magnoliopsida > Caryophyllales > Polygonaceae > Rheum > Rheum nobile. The sequence continues at coordinate 1,472,873 of WOAB01000616.1, read as the reverse complement.
ATAGATAATCCTGTTTGTTTATGTTTGATTCTTTCAATTAATTTATTACTTCCAATGGATTGCTGCTTCCATTTCAGGTAATTTTGTTTTGTTATAGAACTTTCTTTGTTGACTTATCTTACCCCTTTCTGCTTGTGCATTCAACAGGTCCAAGAAAAGAAGGTAAAAAAGATTAGTGAAATGAATTTGGACCCATTAAAAGTTGCAGGAAATGGCTGTGTTGCCAGTTCAAGCATGTCAAATAGTCCCAAGCCCTATCTTGCAAATGGTGGATATGCAGATAAATCATGTAACAATGACATGTCATTTCCAGCAGGAGGGGTACCAGAACTACAGTTACCAGTGGTAGTTGTACCTTTGTAGACAAAAATGTTTAATGATATGTGATATAGTTTTATAAGTTTTGACTCAATTAATTCTGATAAAATCTGAAAATTTGAACTTTTTTACTTGCGATTTTGTAGGTTACTAGTCAAGAGACTAGTCTAGTTGCAAGATGTCGAAGAGTATATGCTCATGCCCATGATTATCATATCAATTCTATTTCAAATAACAGGCGAGTTCTGTGCTCATGTGAAGAATTTATATATATCCCAGATAGACATTCTAGTTTGCAAATCGTCACTTCTGCTTTCTTCTGTTTCTTCCTAATTAGAAACAAAACCTATACATGATGCTAGTAAGTTGAAGTGATTAAATGAGGTTGATGTCGCATATTCTTAATTAGTTAACAAGTGTAATGTGTTTTGTTGGGAAATTTGAGTTTATTCGTTTAATATTTTGTCTTAAGTATTTGCTCCATGTTTTGTTAATTAATTTGTGTTTCCTTATTTGTTCAATTTTTAAGATCAGATATTCAAAACACATGTGAATTTTGTAGTCTTTCTTAGCAAATGGCAGAATAAAGTGTTCATATTGAGACCTGTCTACTACATAAAATATATACTTTTTGAGCTCGGATGTTAAATTATGTAGGACTCATTTTAGCTCTTTTTCTTTTGTTATTATTGCAGTGATGGAGAAACTTTCATTTCTGCTGATGATCTACGAATTAACCTTTGGAATTTGGAGATAAGCAGTCAGAGTTTTAATATTGTTGATGTGAAACCCCAAAACATGGAGGATCTAACTGGTAGAGTTCTTTGCCACTTCAGTGTTAATTTCCATTGAATTCATGATTTCCTTAGCTGTTAACTGTGTTTGAATCACTATTAAAAAAATGGTTAGGGAGGATTAGCTGTCAGAGAGGGACTATTCAAAGATGTTTATGATATTGTGGATCTCAACTTTTGTTAAATCAGTTTTTAGGCTAAACTCTGCCCCCTTTGTCCAAGCAAATGATTTGTCAATTGTTCATCGTGAACTTGATTGGTTTTTGCTTGTAAGTTCTAACCAATTTATGGATCACATTTAGCTACCTTATTTAGTTTGCTCGAGCAACACATTGAGTTTTCTTCAGCAGTATTAATGTGATATGCTTAGGAAGAACATAATTTTTTTATTGCTTTTGAACAAAATAAACTGGTTGCTTTTGGGAAGTTGCTTGAGAGATGAGAGTTGTTATGATGCTGTTAACGATAGCCAGGGAGAGGTTGTTGGGGTTGCAGTGTAGTTTGAGGGAGGTGTTTTCTTATGAACAAAAACCAAATATGTTTATCCTCTTTGCCATGGAATATAGATATTAATTTAACATGGTGGTCTTTGTGATAGTAAGGGCCAATTGCTGTTGGGGAATTGATAAGTACCTTCAACAGACACTTTTGTCGATAACAGATTTCTTTTATGGTAATTATATAAGAAGGCTAAGTCATTTGTCTTGGATGTTACAGAAATTGAATGTATTCTATTGTCTCGGACATTACAACAAATTCCAGATCCTTGTTTTATTTGCTCTTCCAGTTTTCAACACACTTTAATCATGCTTTATATATGTGATCTCGTCAATAATTGTTTTAAATTTGTTCACAGAGGTGATAACAGCAGCTGAGTTTCACCCTAATCATTGTAATACGTTAGCTTATAGTAGTTCAAAGGGATCCATCCGCCTCATTGATCTACGCCAATCAGCATTATGTGACAGGCATTCTAAATTGTAAGTTGTCCTACTTGCATTTTTTATGTCAAACTTCATTATTTATATGAATATCAAAAGAACTACTCTTGTGTGTTTGATGTTTTCTGACTGTAGAAAATTTGATTTATGTAATGTAGTTTTCTAGTACTACATTTTTTAGAAATCCTATGTACGAACTTGTAATTTCAACCATCTCGTAGTTTTTATGCTACTCCATGTACGCAGGTTTGAAGAACAGGAGGCTCCAGGTTCTAGGTCCTTTTTCACGGAGATCATTGCCTCTATTTCAGATATTAAATTTGCAAGGGATGGAAGATACGTACTTAGTCGTGACTACATGACTCTTAAGGTATGGATACTGTTCCTTGTAGCATTCTGTCTAGTTCTCCTGTTTTGTTTGTTATATATGATATGTTACTGAAGAATTATCTAATGTTTGAATTGGTTATTGCAATGTTACGATGATATAATCTTTTCCATACTCCTTCAATGCAACGTATGCATGTAGAATTAATATTGGCAGTGTCTACAATAGATTTCATGAATCTCTATGTTTCAGATACAAGGTCGGGTAGCTTACTCAGAGCGGGAAGGGACTGTCTAGTATTTAACTTTCATGGAAGTCTTAATTTTACTTGAACAGCTAATGAGTTTATGTAAAATTCCTTGGTTTAATGAAATACCATTAACTTGTGTGGCTTCTTGGATCCAAATTATACAACCCGTTGTCTTATATGTGAGTTGTAGGGATCTACTTAATTATGGATCATTTTAGCAAAAAAATACTTTCCATAGTCAAAATTTTCGTGAAAGCCTGATCCTATACTTGTAATTGATTGTCATTGAGAAATTCGGGTGGTCAATGCACTTGGGTTATGGAATGAGAAGCTTTTTTCTGGTTTACATCTGTGTTTTCACTATAATATGTTTAATTTGTTTCAGTTATGGGATATAAACATGGATTCTGGTCCAGTAACAACCTTCCAGGTGCATGAATACTTGAGACCAAAGGTGAGATTTAGTGGTATAATGCTCTACAGTAGTTACTGTATAGACTTATTACGCCACCTTTTTTTAACCGTGATTCAATTGTCCAGCTCTGTGATCTGTATGAAAATGATTCAATCTTCGATAAATTTGAGTGTTGTTCTAGTGGTGATGGAATGCGAGTAGCAACAGGATCCTACAGGTCAGCAAATATACATGGACTCCCTTTTCTCAGCAGTTCTTCCTGTAATTTAAATTGGCTATTGTCTGCTTGCAGCAATCTGTTCCGTGTGTTTGGTTGTGCTCCCGGAAGTACTGAGGCCACCACTTTAGAAGCCAGCAAAAATCCAATGAGGTACATGCTACACTTTGAGCATAATATATTTAGTTCCGGGAATTCGTTATCTTATGCTTTTGTAACATATAGGAAACAAGTACAGACTCCATCAAGGCCTTCCCGACCACTGAGCAGCATTAGTCGTGTTGTCAGACGAGGTCACTGCTTTCATCCCTCCTAATTTTCCTGTTCCTCATCGTTTCTTGCCCGGTTATTGCATATATCATCTCAAGCCGTAGTAAAAAATGGAATGTTTTTAACTGTGGCAGGATCTGAGAGTCCTGGAGCTGACACGAATGGGAATTCCTTTGACTTCACAACAAAGTTACTCCACTTGGCGTGGCACCCTTCAGAGAACTCGATTGCTTGTGCTGCTGCTAACAGTCTGTACATGTATTATGCATAGGGATCGTCTGGGAAGATAGTATTTCTTGGCTGTGTAATTTTGTGGAGGTTGCTAATATGGAAGAAGAGGCTGTCTCTCTCGTACCGCCATTCACCTCTCCTGCTGCTCAAGATTGTACCTCGTAATTGCTGTAGCTCAAACCCGCCTTCCCGGGTACTTTGAAGCTGTCTATCCAATACCCTTTAGAAGGCTCCTGCTGCTGTCTTTGGATCCAGGTATCAGTTTTAACATCTTCTCCCTCTCCCATCAAGCCATTCCATTCCATTTTGTTGAAGTTTTATTTGCTTAACCCTCGGCCGCTGAGAAAGCACCAGTTCTGGTTTTTCTCAACTGTGTTGGAAAGAAAGATGTATGGAAGGGAAATTGTGTTTGTAGCTCTCCTACAACCTAAACCAAGATTGACATTCACATATTTGCAACTAGGTTTAAGATGAATGTAGCCCTTTTCTCTGTTATAATTTTTTTCTTATTCAATCTTTGTTGAGAAGGAGCTGTTTCAAAACCTTGTAGTGAAAGGATTAATTAATTTTTTTATGTTCCAAGCATGCCTAGATTTTCTTTTCCTCCTGTTCTCTATATTTTGGGCCTTGGCTACTGTGTTGTCACTATAACTTAACAGATCATGTGTTGGATTTTTGGATTTGTTGTATTATAATCAGATTGACAATAATTGTTTTTAGCCTATCATTAGCATCTTAGTTTGATATATAGTGACTGTGGCAAAGCATTGCACTTGCCATGACTTTCCAATTTTCATTGTTAACGTTTGTAATCTGTCTAAATTGTTGAAATAAAACAAAAATATTCTCAACGAGTAAATTGAAATGTCCACTAGGGTTCGGTGTCTAGCAGTAGCGTATCAGTTAGAAGATTCATGGGGCTTGCAAAACTTTCTTGATTTCCAAGATGATTCGATTGGGATTTAGAATCGATTTGTGATGCGTTTTTTGTTGATCGATATTATCAGAATTATGTATGCTGTTGTTTATTCATTCCTTGATTTATTCTATCTTTTGTATAGTTGTTAGGATCCTATGTAATCCTCTATATATACCACATTAATAGAAAGGCAACCCTAATGGGATTCTCATAATATTACATGGTATTAATAGAAAGGCAACCTGTGGGTTATGGGCCCACACAAATCTCTCTCTCTCAAAAATACGTTCCTCTTTCTCCCATGGCTGACAACGCCGGTCTTCAGCAGCAATCTGGCAACCCGCCACCGACCACTTCTTCGTCTTCCTCCCACTTCTTCGTCTTCCTCTGCGTCTCACCCTCCCACAAATCATGCCTTCCATGTAGCCTCAATCAAAACTCATGTTCCCATCACCCTCGACCTCACTTCCTCCAACTACAATAAGTGGCGTGAATTATTTCTTGTCACAGTTGGGAAATTCGACCTCACAACCCACATTGATGAAACCACCCCACCCACCCTTTTGATTCTAACTGGCGACAACTTGACTTTACAGTCCTCTCCTGGATCTACGGATCCATATCCATGGACATCTTTGATATCGTCATGAAGTCTGATGCTTCCGCTCAGACCATATGGGTTGCTATTGAAAACCTTTTCCGCGACAACAAAAAATCCAGAGCCATACACCTTGAGTCCCAATTTCGTAACACCAATCAAGGCTCCATGCCAATTACAGAATACTGCAAAAAACTTAAAACATTTACTGACGCCCTCAACGACGTTGATCATCCTATCAACGACGAAACCTTAGTTCTTCAAACCATTAGGGGCCTCAATGATGACTTCGCAACTATGGCGGCCATCATTCAATGTCAAACACCCTTTCCTTCCTTCCACCAGACTCACTCCATGCTTCTCTTTGAGGAAACTCGTCGAACCCAAACCACCACACCCACCAACACCGCTCTTGTTGGCACCGTCACAACCAAAAACGACCCACCAGCCCACACAAATACCACCCCCCCCCCCACCCCCTACTTCTTCTCCATAGAATACCTATCCCAACCAATACCAACGTGGAGGTGGGCGTGGCGGACGACGCGGATGTGGTCGTGGGCGCAACAATGGTAGAGGTTGGTCTTCATACCCTCAGTGGGGTCAGCAACCCACTTGGAACCAACTCCTTCAGCACATGTCTCAATCTGGACCAGGCCTCCTAGGTGCTCGGCCCCCGATGCAGCCAACGAACCAGCAACACTCCTTCTATGCTGGACAGCCGCAACAATACCCAAATTGGGATCCCTCTGCTCTCATCAATGCTATGGATAACATGTCCATTCGTCCACCAACAGATAATAATTGGTACATGGACTCGGGCGCCTCTTCTCATATGGCGACAAACACAGGTAGTCTCCAGACTGTTTTTAATCCTAGCATTACTTCCTCTAAAGTAGTTGTGGGAAATGGATCGAAAATCAACATCCACACCCAAGGCCAACATCAGTTACAAACAACCAGTCGACCCCTCCAACTGTCTCCTGTCCTCGTTACCCCAGATATAATAAAAAACCTCATATTTGTTCGTCAATTTACAACTGAAAATAATTGTTCTGTTGAGTTTGATCCTTTTGGCTTTTCTGTGAAGGATTACCCAACCAAGAGAGAGATCCACCGGTGCAATAGTCAAGGTGACATGTACCCGTTTCATGAGTCAAGCAACACGAGCAGTCCCACAGCCCTCACGGCTCAAATAAAAGCGTCGACCCAGCTATGGCATCAACGTCTAGGTCATCCCGGTCTTCCAGTCTTTCGTCAATTAGAATCTTCTAGCAAAATTATTTGTAATAAGCAGGATGATGTTCATCTCTGCAGGGCATGTCAATTAGGAAAACATATTCGCTTGCCCTTCTATGAGTCTAAGTCAAAAACCTATGCACCTTTTGATATTATTCATTGTGATTTGTGGCAATCTCCTATTTCTAGTATATCGGGTTTCAAATACTACCTTGTTCTCTTAGACAGCTTTACACACTGTTTGGGTTTTTCCATTAAAACACAAATCCGAAGTTTTCCAACACTTCACCTCATTCCATAATCTAATAAAAAATCAATTCCAATTCTCCATTAAAAACCTTCAGTGTGATAACGGCAGGGAGTTCAACAATGCCCAATTTCACACTTTCTTTGCTAAACATGGAATTCAATTCAGATTTTCATGCCCACACACATCCCAACAAAATGGTAAAGCTGAGAGAATTATCAGGTCTATTAACAACATTGTTCGAACCCTACTCTTTCAGTCACATATGCCACCAAAATATTGGGTCGAAGCACTCCAAACTTCAGTCTATTTGCTTAACCGTCTGCCCACAAAAAGTACCCAAAACCGAACCCCATTCGAGTCCTTGTACGGTCAAGTCCCACGATACGATCACCTTCGTGTCTTCGGCTGCACTTGCTACCCCAATCTCAGTTCGGTCATGCCACATAAATTAGCTGCCAAGTCGGTTCAGTGTGTGTTCTTAGGGTACCCAAAAAGTCATAGTGGTTACAGGTGTCTGGATTTAAATTCAAACAGAATAATTATTTCTAGACACGTAATATTTGATGAACAAGATTTCCCTTTTGCAAAATCTTATCCCACCAAATCTGCAGATTATGATTTCCTAAAACTAATTATGGAAAATCCTATCTACCCAACAACCCAACCCAATCCCACGCCAACTAACCCAAACGATCTGGCCCCACCTCCTCATATATCTCCCTCAACAGACCAACCCCCTTCACCAAATCAAAACAACCCCCAAGAGCATCCTGTAATTCCTGTTCCTCCCAATACGCCCCTATCTCCACCCACTACTTCTCTGTCAACCGAACACAATGAACCAAATCAAGTCCCTGACCCACTGCCTCCACTCGATCACAACTCTCACAATATGGTGACTCGAGCGAAGGTCGGAATAACCAAACCCAATCCCAAATACAATCTCCTAAGCACCACAAATATCCCTCCTCTTCCCAAAAGCTACAAAACAGCTATCTCCGACCCACAATGGCTTGCAGCAATGCAGGAGGAATTCAATGCTTTGCTTAAAAACGGAACTTGGGAGCTTGTCCCTCGTCCACCATGTGTCAATGTTGTCTCAGGAAAATGGTTGTTTCGGCACAAACTCCGCTCCGATGGCTCTTTGGCAAGGTACAAGGCGCGTTGGGTCGCAAGAGGTTACTCACAACAGCCTGGAATCGACTTTGACGAGACGTTCAGTCCCGTTGTCAAGCCGACAACGATCCGAACGGTGCTGGTTCTCGCTCTCTCACGGTCGTGGCCCATCCACCAACTTGACGTCAAAAATGCATTCTTGCACGGTGAGCTCAGGGAGACAGTATATTGCCAACAGCCTCCAGGGTTTGTTGACTCAAGGCATCCAGATTATGTATGCAGGCTGAAAAAGGCACTATACGGATTGAAGCAAGCGCCCCGCGCTTGGTATCAAAAATTTGCTACAGCTACTACCAGGCTCGGATTCCGTAATTGCAGATCAGATACATCCTTGTTTGTGTTCAGCCAGGGTCCCCACACGGCCTTCTTGCTCGTGTATGTGGACGATATTATACTAACAGCATCTTCCAAGAGTGTCTTAGATCGCATCATCAATGAACTGCACAATGCATTCTCTATGACCGATCTCGGACCACTTCACTACTTCCTCGGCATCACTGTCCAAAATCGGGAATCAGGTCTGTTTTTGAGTCAGCAAAAGTATGTTTGGGAGATACTGGAAAGAGCAGGCATGTTAAACTGTAAACCGAGCAACACTCCAGTAGATACAGCATCTAAAATCAGCAAAAATGATGGGCCTCAGTTTGAAAACCCCACCCTCTATCGCAGCCTTGCGGGTGACCTTCAGTATCTGACGTTTACACGACCAGATATACAGTATGCTGTTCAACAGGTATGTCTTTTCATGCATGACCCACGTCAAAATCACTTCACTGCCATGAAAAGGATACTTCGTTATCTCCGGGGAACTGTAGACCACGGGTTGCTCCTATCTGCGAGCAAACTGGATAGATTGACGGCCTATTCCGATGCAGATTGGGCTGGGTGTCCAGACACCAGAAAATCGACGTCGGGATACTGTGTTTTTCTGGGTGAGAATTTAATCTCATGGTCATCCAAACGTCAGCAAACGGTTTCTCGATCAAGTGCCAAGGCAGAATACAGAGGCGTAGCAAATGCAGTGGCCGAGTCTTGTTGGCTACGCCAACTACTGCAGGAACTCCACTCTCCAATATCCAAAGCAACAATTGTCTATTGTGACAACATCAGTGCTGTCTATATGTCCTCAAACCCGGTCCAACATCAAAGAACGAAGCATATCGAAATTGATCTTTTGCGACAAAGTTGCTCTTGGAGAATGTCTAGTACTTCATGTTCCTACTCAGAATCAATATGCAGATATCTTCACAAAAGGGTTGCCTACATGTCTGTTCAAGGAATTCAGAAACAGTTTACACATTCAGAAACTTCCAATATAAACTGCGGGAGGCTATCAGAATTATGTATGCTGTTGTTTATTCATTCCTTGATTTACTCTATCTTTTGTATAGTTGTTAGGATCCTATGTAATCCTCTATATATACCACATTAATAGGCAATCCCAATGGGATTTTCATAATATTACAGATATATATAGTACCAATGATTGAAATGTACGATTGTGGTGTCTTTTTCGGTTTTCCACATCATGGCGACTGGTACCGATTGTGAGTCAAATAATTAAACAAAGTCCTAACATCATAAATTTCAGACACAAGTTTAACTTTCAAGTAACGAGATGGAAAGATGAGCTCCTCTTCGTGAACTCAACCGCATTAATCTGATCAGAGATGTGATCAAAATGAGCATCTCTTCAACCATTGGCTATTTCTACAAGAACTTTGAGACAATTAAACAATTCGTTGTCCAATCTGATGAATTAATGATGTTTGATACTTCACCCCAGTTATACAATACTATAGGTGAGTGATTACAAACAAAATAATCTCGAGTTAAAAGGACTTTTTCTGAACGTAAACTTGACCAAGGGTATCGCGGAGGATGTCAATTGACATGTGACGGTAGCGCAAGTGTTCGAGCCCAATGAGCTCTTAATGTAATACCATTCAAGCAACCATACATATAGCTGCTCTCATACAAGGTAGAGGTCACAAACACCTCTCATTACAAAACAACAACATCATCTGTCAAGAGGCATCTAAAGTACAAAAGAACTGCATAGCCTACGATCCCGAATCACTGGTGATTTCTTTCACAACTCAATTGGCTCATGTTCTGATAAAAACTACATTACAGGATTCAGTTTTACTCCCAAGGATGGAACAAGGAACTATTCCATTAACATTATTGAGGTTGAAGAAGCAGAAAATGCAAAAAAATAGGCAAAGAAGGAGAAATTCACTTGGCAGGCTTCTGACTAGGGTTTTCTTGTTCTTTGTTTGATCCAGTCATGGCAGCGGTAGCTGCTGCAGTCATTGCTGCAGCTGCAGCTCCTAACTTCACGCCCCCTGCAGCTTTCATTGCACCCGCTACTTTGGCGAATGCAGCGATTCCTCCTACAAGTACAGCTCTCAAGACAACTGTGGGTTTTACTTCCATGTCTATGTTCTCAACTCCCAGATGCCGGAAGTGTTAAAATGTGAACTCCTGCAAATCAGATACCATAAGTTAGGGGTTAGATTATAACGATAAAGTGTTAGACGAGAACAAGGATTTTAAACTCAACACGTAAGAGTTTAAAGACTTCAGGTTTTTTTAGATTGAGAGCAGAAGCTAAGCAATTATCCTATGCTTGTAGTCCTCAAACAGGATCATATTCCTTGGCACTCGTACTCTTCAATGCAGAGGTGAAACAGCTTCTTTGATGTATTAGAAGCTACTGATGAATTGCAATTAGCAAACAACAGATATCCTACTGTCACTGACAAGAATAAGCCTAGGTAGATGATACTTTTATAACTCCAAAACTAAAGTAGCTGGGTTAGATCCACCAAAGAGCCTCTACATGTCTCTTTTACTCTCGTGTAAATTGCATCTCTCAATCTATAAGAGTTATTTTATAATAATCCTTATGTTTATGTTGTACTAATAAAAAGGTTTAACTTCTTAAAATGTGACATTTATTTCATCAATTGCCCATTGACAGATGATTAAAGGTCATCTCATGATAATCGTTAACCTTATGTGTATTTAGTATTTACGATATGCATTCAACTAATAACATCATCCTCAGGCTAAGCTAAATCCAGATGAGATAATCCAAAAAAAAAAGTTCAAGTTAAAGATAGAGGATGTTTTGCACTTTTGCCTGAGTGCCACATCATCAACATAGAAACAATTGAGGCAAACATAAGTGCATTGGCATGTTTCCCTTTCACCTGTTTCATATTTTGTTGCTAAACTTTCAGACAAAAAATTATCAGCCATGGTCACTACTACACACAAAGGATCATAATGTTATATATGATATATGCCATAATATTACCAACTTCCATTCTAATTCAACATTTTCATCTTTCAATCTAACCTAGACACAACCCCTCATAATAATACTCATGGATAATACTCCCATAGATTACTTTTGCTTTCGGGAAGCTATATTCACCGAAAGTCAACTAAGGTAGTGATTTTTCTCAAAATCACACACATTTTGTAACAAATAATTTGACGAAAACCTAAAATCTGCTGCAAATTTTGAATGAACAAAATAATGTGGGGTTTTCTAGTATGTTCTATAAAATTATGGCGATTCCCTTTTTCTTCATTTACAATGGGAATAAAAGTTGTCAGACAAATCAACTAATGGATTATCAGAAAACAAGGGCTCCAAATCCCTCAAATTTTATTCTTCCCCTCAAACTGATAGAGAGATTCAAATTGGATCTAGGATAAAGCTCTTAAAGCAATGGTAAACGCAGAACCCAGATTAAACAACAAACTTATGCGAAATGGGTTGCAAAAATAGAAGAAACGATGCAACAGCCCTAAAATAATTTAAGGAGAAAGAAAGTAACTTGACCTGGCAGAGTTGAAGAATACAGGGTTCAAACCCTATCGGAAGAGCTCTTTCCCAATTTAAATTCGTCCAGAATCCCTTCTTGTTGGAGGCCGCAGAGCAATTTCAGAGTGCGTTGCCGTTCCTGTGGTTTTTCGACGTTCAGCATGACAACAATGTCACAAAAACGTCGTCGTCTAGACTTATAGGAGAGTTTACACGTTTTCATCTTCCCGGTCTCTTCTTTTTTTAGTGTATAATGTACTTCAAAATGAATTTTTAAAAATTTAAAAATACATTTTATACGCAAAATTTACTACATAGATATATCGTTCATGTTGAAAATTATGCGAATTAATTTTGAAAATATCAACATGAAAATATGTTGGTGAAGAAGGGTTGTACTTGTACAATATACTTTCAATCACACACCTTATACGAGTTTTCGTGGTGGATAATACATAAAATTTTAACCATTGTTGTTTTATTTGTCTTCACGTGTTGTTGTTTGTTTCAATTTGTTTTCTATCACTACTGATTATTTAACTAATTTATACTTCACCATATATTATTTTTGGTGTCATGATCACGTTAAGTACTCGAAAAAAATATGTGATCTAGAGAATTGTATAAGAATATTTTCGTTGTTCAATAAACTAGAGACTTAAAAAGAACCACAAGGATTAAGGAAACACTTATGACAACACAATAAATTGATAATCCATGCTATTTTCATAAAAAAATATCAACCAACAAAATTTTGCACTATGTTATATCCTAATCTAATTTCAAAGGTATGATCCTACAACCGCATTATAAACCAAAATACATCACATTCACGGCCGGACCAAAGGATAGTTTAGGTAGACGGTCGTCCTAGGACGCAAGATCGAGAGGGGCCCAAATCCAACATCAAGTAGTAGTAATATAATTATTAATTTAGAGAAAAAAGAAAAAAAAGTAAAGTTAGTCTAGTGGATAAGTACAATTGTTTTTTAAAAGGTTTTAGGTTTAAATCTCAATAACTCCATTTTTACATTTATATAGGTTCATTTCTCTTTTAGTTGATTTTTATTTTCTTAATTGTGCTAGTTATTTTATATAACATTTGTTCTTTAATATGTAGCACATTTTTATCGTTTCTCAATTTTATTTCATTTGATATGTGAGTCAATTCATTTTCTATTTGAATTTGATTTTTATTAAAATTTATTTTTTATTTTCTTTGTGAGGTTTATTTTTCATTTTGAACATAAATAAAAAATTTATTTGAATGTTGTTAATTAATATTCTTTTTTATATTAATTGTTTATCATAAAATCTCATTCTTCGAAGAATATCAAACTTGTAAATTGGACATAAAAAGTGGTTTAATTCTATAAAAATTTAATATAATGATCATATGCAATACTTTCTTTCTGTTTTAGTTTTTAAACTAAAAAATTATTTAAGCGTTACTTTTATATTTACGAAGACATTTATTTTTATTTCGTCCTAGGGCCCAGTAAGTGTTTGGACCGGAACGGATCACATCAATAAGCATAACAAGATGAAGAAGTAATATTCTTATAACTCACTTTTGGAATGGTCAAAGTCATAAGCAAAACAGAACATTTACCAAACCCTCAATTAGTCCTTTACCTAAATCCTCTATTGTTACTCCTCTAACAGAACTCACAACAGATTTCAGTTTTTCACCTTTCATCCTCTTTACTATTTTAGCCATGTCTCAAGAATATTTCACTACATTACCAATATTTAGCACCCTTTTCCTCCCCTTCAATTTCTCTCCTCCTCCCATTCCTGATCCCTCTCCTCCATCCCCATCTTCAGAAATTGAAGGCAACAGCACAAAACAAAGCAAAAGACGTCGAAAATACAACTGCAAATCCGTTGACAACGCAGCCAAATTCTCACCCCCATCCATCACAAAACCTCATAAGAAGAAAAAAACAATGTCAATGACCCTTAGCTGCATTACCCACAACACCACCTCCAAAAGCATCAGCTCAGGCTCCCAAGCCTGCGCGGCTTGCAAGTACCAGAGGAGGAAATGTGCACGGGATTGCGTGCTCGCCCCTTACTTTCCCCACGAGAGACAGGCGCAATTCCTGAACGCGCACAAGCTGTTCGGAGTGAGCAACATCACCAAGATCATAAAGGATTTGAAGCCTGATGACAAGGACATTGCAATGAGGACTATTGTGTATCAGTCTGACGTGCGGGCCAGGGACCCGGTTGGAGGGTGTCATAGGATCATTGTGTTGTTGCAGCAGCAGATTGAGAGCCAGCAGTTTGAGCTGGGGTTAGTGCTCCAACAGATCACGCTGTGTAGGGCCCACCAAGCCGCGGCTTATCAGCAACAACAGAGGAACAATCTTCAGAGTTTTTATGATCAGGAGTATGTGAATGCACAAAAAGAACTGTCAGATGATGATGATGATGGTGCTAGGAAAGTACCTACTCATGATCAACAACAACAACAACAACAACAACAGGATCATGATTTTCAGTACACTTGGGAGTTGCAGGATTCTATGTGGACTGAATCCAAGGGATCTTGCAGGGAAGGTTCGCCTTTGGAGGGCGTTGGAGAGAAGCCTTCAATGAATCAGAGTGTTAATCTTGGACAGGATCATTTGGAGATAGTGGCATTTGAGAAAGATGGATTTGTCAAGTTTGATCATCAGCAAGCAACAGAAAAGAGGTACATATGGATCATTTCATCATTCCTTAATTGAATCTATTATGATGATAGTGATTGAAACGTATCAAATCCAGATTATTCTGAGCAATATTTTGATTGAAAATGACACAAAGATTCATCAAGAAACATACAAGCACTCATCATGTGACACATCTAGCTATTTCACATCCTCTATACAAAATTTGAATTGGGCTTGGAAATTTATGGCTGCAGCGAGGTGATATTGAAGGCGGAGAATGAGACATTTGAAGGCGACAAAGCAGCCTTAGAACAACATCCAATCCAAGAGCATGATCTGAGGAGCGCGGCTACTATGTTTACCCTCACAAGTTAAACGATGATGTGGAGCTCAAGAGATCAACCTCCAAGTTCTTGGGTAGCTAGACAGCATAGAATAGAAGTAGAAATAAAAATATCAATAATTTTGTTTTGAATCTCTTGACAATAAAAGAAGACAAAAAAATTCACATAGAAGATTCACTGAATCAACTTGGTGTTTACTCGAGGTATTTTTTTCCCCACAACTGATATCAGCCTAGCATCTGTGCAGCAGCTAATTGATCTGTAAAGGTTCCAAGATGGCAGATTAAGGTGATTCGTCTATCAACTTGAGTACCCACTTTTGAGCTTTTTTGCTGAATCTTGTAAAGACGAACTTCTTTAGGTAACACATCATCATGCAGATCTTATTTGCAACAAACTGTGAAAAACATGGATCTCAACAAGTCAACTTCTTCATGTACCAAATAAAATTTTCCATCAAAATACAACTCATGACACGAAATTACCATATGAAAGTGGTAACAGGAACTCATTCAATTACAGCCACAAAGCAAACTAAAATGCATTGTAAACGGACCCAAAATAACAACAATACGAGAACCAAAACCTGCAAAACCGAAACGACAGGGGTTTACATAGCCATTGGGATCTCTGCTTGAATGCCAATCCCCTAGAATTAGGCATGGTAAATAACATGCCTTTGATCTATAGTTCTTCAAGTAATACCCCCTCTGCAGATTGCTAGTTATATTCAAAATGCCCCTCGGTTTACCACCTGCAAACCGTCTCGATGCACATGTATATGTATAAGAGTTGCCCCATTATTATTCTTCCTTTGGTTAGTCTTCCTTTAGAGGACTCGTGTACTCAGTTCCATTCTCTGGCGAAGTTACACCTGATGAAGCTGTGGAAGCATAAGAACCATCCGGATCTACTCCATCTTGGGATCTCCTTAGAGTAACGCCTTGGTTTCTACGAGGATCGGTATTTGGTGCCGTCACGTTCCCCTCTTCTGCTAGTTTTCTGAGAAGGTTCATCACGGTTGGGAGGAACTTTGTTGACAACGATAAGATCCCCGGGAGCTGAAATCATGAATCACACCAGGGATTCAGCAGAAATACCAAATTCCCACTCGATTTTATTTCATAGTCTTGCATGCAGAAAGTGTAAGAGAACAAAGGCGCAACAAATGATCATGAAAATCTAAGTTTCCATTATCAACAGAACAGTAAAGGCATGGCGTCAGTCTGCAATGTCGGTCTAAACAATAGCATTTTCGTTATTTCCCCATAACAATAATCTTTTAAGCAGGGACTCATGAACAGAAATATGCTTATTAACTATCAATGGCCCAGAACAAGAACATTTGTCTTGAAAATTGAACCATAAATGAGAATAGATACTTACAGCGCCGTTCTGGAACTCTCTTGATATGTCGAGTTGCACCCATAGAGCTTTGCTCACCAGGAAGCCAACAAAAAGAACACCAAGATATAAAGGATTCCTACAGCAACATCGAGTGACGGATTAACCAAACCAGTATTGACTGCAAACTTTAAAGAGGAGCTTGTATAAGACATTCATACCTAAGAAGAGTCATAAATTCGTTGAAACCTAGAATAATTAAAGCAGCAATAGCCCACGGAGGAGGCAACCAATTGTTGTTGCGCTTATTGGCTTCCTGCGATAATTGGAAAAAGGATTTATAAGCAAAAAACCTAGGTTAAAAAAAAGCAAAAAGCTGCAGTATCATCCACCAGGAAAGAAAATCACATTTTACAAATAAACATACTGTGATTAATTTCATACTGGCAATTCTTCATAAGAGCATCCATCTTCTACTTTAATCAGTGAGGCAACATTATACTTATATTTTGAAATTTGGGTAAATAGATTAAAGGATGAAGAATATACAAATACCTAACCAAACGGAGGGTTAGGTGCAAAATACAAAAGTATCGAGATCAAACAAAGGATCTCATGCGTAAAAGTCCCCAGAAAATTACCACAAAAGTATTAATCTCAACAACCAATACTAGACCTAGACTACCAGGAGAACAAAAGCCAAAAAAAGGGGCTGAAAGATGCCAACACATAAGCAAAAGGACCAAAAATCTCATATCTTGATTATGATCGCAATTGCCTTACTATGATATCAAAAGAGGAAGGATCCTCCCACCTTGCCTCTTAAATCTCTTCCCAAAAAAAGATAAGGCCAGGAGAGGCCTGATAAGAAAATAAATAGTAACGGAGAAAGAGAAACAGGCTAGGTAATGTTTTTGAGGGTTGCTATAATTGTTGTTTTTGACTCAAAAGTTGTTTTACATACCAAAATGAATGATAGAACTTAAATGACAGCAAGGCTACTTACATATCAGGCAGAAAGTAAGAAATCAAAACAGTAATACATATACTAGTGGACGAAAATCACATCTTTACAAGTGAAGAAAATCATACCTGAGCAGAAATTGCCTGGCTAACAGTATATTCAGTCTCAGACTTGAACTGCCTCCAGATTGATTTGCATTGAACAGGGCTAAGTAATGTCTTTGAGGATGGAACCTGTACAGAAAGTCTCACATATATAAGTACAAAATTGTTTTTACACATTTCAGATAATTAACATACTAAAATCAGGTTACGGGACTAAAGTTGTTCGAGGGAACATTCTCCCAGAGAGTTGAAAGATCGAATAGATCTAAGCCATAGAAGATAGAGGTTTTTGTTTAAATAACACAGCAAAACTTGACCCAAAATATAGGTTTATGCTTGAATTACACTAAACAGAAGCCTGGCCCAACCTGACAACCAATTCCAACACCCATGCTGGTAATCATTTTGACATGACTCAATAATACCTAATCCTAATTGACTAAAGTGAAGCAAATCCGATAAGGAATCTGCCTAAAATTAATAGATAAAGAAAGACCAAAATCCAAAATAAGTATGAACAGAAGCATTTTGATTTCAATTCTTCATTGATACATTTGTATATCTTAAACCAACAATAACAACGTTAACCCTGAAATAGAAATCTTAGGCCAATAATAACCAAAAGCCGAAATGATATCAAACCAAAATTACATGACAGAAATTGACCCGGCCAACCCAAACACTTCTAGTTAGAGTGTCTTGCATATTTCGGGTCAAATCAAAATTTGAGGTGGGCATGCTGATTAATTCAATAACACCTTCCAAGGCCATTTAATGCCACTATGTAAATCAAACAAAGGCCACACATAATTTCATGGAATTATTTTAAACATATAACCATCTACGCTGTTAGAATGATAATTGTTATTCCCTCAGAAATTAAAAAATACAATGGCAGATGTAGGTAACTAGCAGCAACAGATATGCAATATTACTCTCCTGCCTTGTTAAACAGGCAATATGTGTACATTGAGTGTATAGTATGAATGAGAAGAAAAGTTATAAATAAGGGAGGCTTACCTTCTCCCAAGTACTCGATGCAAGCGGATCTGCTACTATGATACTCCTGTTTTCAGTCGTTTTAGAGCCATCAACTAATGCAACATTAAGAGTATTCTCAATATGTTCATGATCCTCATCTAACCGGATTGCAGCCATAACAGAAAGCAATTTCAAAGACTGAAACAAGATCATAAAACAAAATTAGGAACCTTCTACATTCAAACTTCAAATAAAAAGCTTGTGCTGATATTGATTTATACCGCTGATCGAGCAACTTTTGTAATTCCTCTAATATCCTCCTTTCCAGTCCAAAGACGTGGCATTGAATCAGAATCATGACTGAACAATGTTGTGAATCTGCAGAGGAATTATAGCATGGACAGTCAGTATGCATAAGATATATAGTTCATAAATGTGCACCAAACACGGCTTCTTAGTTGTTACCTATCTTTCATACGTATCAAGACTCTGGATGCTTCTTCCCTCGCCTTTGTTTCAACTACATTTCTTGCATAGTGCTCAAGTTTTGCAAGCATCTTCTCCTTCTCTTGTTCATCCATATCAAAACTAGAAAGATCATTTGAGAGCCCAGATATTGCTGACTGAGTCTCACGTTGCAGAAGGTTCCTGATAGATGGCCAGGTACTATCACTAGCACTATCTATAAGTGCCTCCACAGGTGCTGCTAGAGCCTCATTTAGTTTACCCTATGACGAAATGATACCACCAGATAACAGAAGCAACTGTCAGAAAAGTAAATTAAATACTTTTCCTAGTACACCTTACTATCACAAACATATTCATTTGTACCTGTACATCCAAATATCATCCTAAAATATAAGAAGATAGATCGTTTTTTTACTCATAAGATTGTATCGCTTAAAGGAAGTAAACCTGCTTTGCATTTTGACTTAAAATTTTTTTTGTCCAGAACCTCCAAAGGTATGACCAATTATGAGATATAAACTGATAGTGCAATTTACTTTCAGACACTGAAACCAATTCTAGTACATTCTAGAAGTGAATCTCTTGACTAGTCAGTTATCTTCTACAAGATGATAGAGGACAAAGCCAACTACATGAAAGCAATATGACAGTGGAATGATAGACCATGTCAACTTCAGCAAAAAATAGAGATAAAAAAACAAAAACAAAACTATACCTCATAGGTAGCAGTCAGCTCAGACAATTTGGCAGAACGAATTGTGGCAATATGGGCATCAATATCACGAAGAAGCTTCTCCCTTACTTTCGATGTATCCCAGTGTGCTTGTTCAATCACAACATCTATTAAAAAGAAATAACACTTCAGATATCGTCAATGGTTAGTTTGCAGTAGTAACTACTTCACAAATCACAACGCAAGAGATTTACGTTTTAGGGGAAGAAACCCCACATAATTCGCAATAAATCATGCAAAGAAGGATTATCATGATCAGATATCAGATTAGTAATATATCAAGATAATAGAGCATTTTTTTACAATAAATAAGTACATTTACATAGTAGTAGGCTTCTTTATACTTCTTGTTGGCAAAGTTAAAGCTTTTATGCATCAATGAGCATATGAGATTCTACATATCAAATATGGTCAGCTTGGTTCTTTTAGGGAAAGGGAGAAAATCATTTTCATATCAGGAAAGAGGTTGCATCTGAGGAAAATACCAATATGTGTCAGTAAGTTATGAATTGTTACCATAAATTAGATATGAAAATAATTTATTTAATATGAAACGATAATAAATGCAATTTGACAGTCAAGATCTGCCATCCAGCTTGCCAATTCACAAAGTAAGCTTTCGATGAAAACGTAGCATAGAAACTGTTGAGGGATCTATTGCCTAGGCACAAAGGTGAGAGATGCATGTTTCACGACCTCAAGGTGCAAAATTAATGTATTTTAAAATTATGTTCCAGATATAATATATATTGCAAGTTAACCACATACCTGCACATCCTTCGTCAAATTGACTCATAAAAGACTGAGTGCATCTTACAGCTGCAGCTGAAAATCCCTCCCCTTCTTTCAGTGCCTTTTCAAACGCTTCTTTGAAATTTTCTAAGGTTAAAGACCTTAGATGTCCCAAAATAGCCTGGAAGGCTGGTTGGACAAGCTGGAAAGATGAATGCTTTGTTAAAGACCTCAACTGGAGAAGCTCACTACTTGGTATCAAAAGTGTAACTCAAGATGATATGCATAAAAACAATACGGAAATAACAGACTGATCTCAAATTGCATGTATTAGAAAATTAGGCATATAACTGTTCATTATTTCAGATGAATCTACAAGCTGTTCATAGAAAGTGTCTAGGATCTGAAAGAGAAAAAGTACCAAACTGGTCAAAACCATATAATAGGTACTTAAGTACTTCATCTTTCTCTTATCCTATTCTAGAACATGGTAAATTTGTCTAACTCAGCAAAATAATAGCATGAGAAATTGAGGGGAACATGGAAAGTACTTGTAGCAACTTTTCTTCCAGAAACTTCCTTTTAGCAGTTCTGACGCCCTCGTCAAAATAAGTAGCCTCTGCATCATACCTAAAAGAACAAGAAAAAGAAAGTATGTAACTAAACATATCGAGGCTCATTTTCATTTTAGGATCCACGCTCTGAGGTTGACGATAGCTAAAAGGATGTAAACACAAATTTCGGAATAATAATTATGACCTCGAATATCAATACCATACTTTCTTAGATTAGGAAAATATATTATACGGAACATCTACAGTATGTATAATCTCCAGAACAATTAATTTCAGTCACATTTCATGCTTTCAACACATATTGACATACCAAATAGGAGAGACAAATAAAAGAACCAAATATGAAAGATGCTTTCAACACATATTTAACCTAAAGTGCCCTCACTTGAAATCCCATTAGTTTGTCTCTCCATCTCAAATCATCTCAATTTCCCTATTCATTTTGAAAGGAACTAGAAAAAACTGCCAAATTATAAAATTGAATTGCAACTTATGACAGGGCAGAGCTTAGCGACTGACTCAGATAAGCAACTCCCGAGAATCAAACTGAGCTTCTTTCCAAATCCCTTGACAGGCTCATTTTGTGCAGCCTCTTCCAGTTCACACCAGTCCTGTCAATTTTGAAACAAATAGGGTCATAATGAAAATTATGCTACACAGCACAGAGCTACAAAAACAGATGAATCATAATCAAAATAAATGCTGGAGGAAGGTACCTGGTTTCCCTTGAAATTGCTGAACCTTTCATTAGCAATTTCTTCACAGCGAACAGTCGCCACCATCACCTAAGAAGGGTTGGCAACATAACTATATTATTATCTATATTATGTCAGTTTCTTCAATGACATTTCTACATAATTACCTTGTGTGCAGGAAGATCAAGATCCTTGTTCTCTTTGATAACTTTCCATATTTGTTGCGCACTATAAGAAAATCCAGAAGCAGGAACAACAGCCCGGCGATCTCCAGCAAGTCCCCCTGGTGCTATAGAGTGGTGAAATCTCTGTCTTAAGCTAGCAACCTACAACCAATTAATAAGTTCACCATTCATAATGAATCCAGATTTTAGAAACATGTTGGTCTCTAATTCATTCAACACCAAAGTCAAATTACCTGCTAAGAAATACTATGAACTTCCTCAAGATAATGATAACGATAAATAAAGTATTCCGCTAGGCAGAGAGGGAAAATTACAGAAGAAGATGTACCTGTTCTTTGAATTGCTCCTCCTTCTCCTCATAACTTGATAAAGCCACGACTTCAACCTAATAAATAAGATAGAAGCATCAGGTCTATACCAGGATAGTGAAAAGCCAATAAGAATGGAAGATAATTATTGACAAGAAAAAATCGCGACATGTATTGAAGGTAATTAACAAATCTTACATTGAAAAAATCACTCAATGGAGTTTCCTTATGAGCTTGTGTCTTAGGCACATTATCCCATATCTGTTACCCAGAAAGGAAGCTTAATTAACAGGTTATGGTTTTGATAAATTGAATAATCAATAAACAGAAACCAGTTTTTTACCTTCTGAATATCTTCTCTGAGGACAGGTTCTAGGTTTTCCAAAGGAGTCTGCCAAAAGAAAACACAATGCAAGAACAACAATGAAAGACGCACAAAGCATTGCAATTCCAAAATCTCAGGGAGGAAGAAAGGAGGGGACATTTCATTAAAAATTAAAAATTGCATCTAGGAGTTTGCTCCAAATAGTCAGAAATGCAGTAAGTTAAACAAGTAAGCTCACCCTTGTTTTGTCACGTATGACAAATAATAGAGTCGTCTTACGTGGGCTAAACAATCGCATCATGACCTATAAAGAAAGATGATGAAATCAAAATGCATGTTCTTCAAAACCATTAGCCAATTTTCAAAGAATATAAAGAAGATAGAGATCACCTGAAACACAGTCTTCAGGAGAGGTTTATTGGCGGCTTGCTCACGACCAATATCATGACACCACCTGCATGAATTAAGGTTTAAAAAAATCAAGGAAAAAAAAATACTATCACAAAACAAACATGTTAGAAGTACATATCCTTACATGTTTATAAGCACTATGTCTGACACAGCAAGAGCAAAGAGAGCACTTTGTTTCTCAAATGCTGTATCATCCTAGATAAAGGTGAGCATGCAACAGGACATGTTAAAATAAGATAGAAGTATATAACCTTTCAAAGATTGGAACCAGCACAGCCAATGCAAGAGTAAATCATTGTCAACTATATATTTTCAAGGAAACATGGTTCTCACCTCTCCCCTTTCCCTTCCATCAGTACCTTCCAAATCCATCACAAGAGTACAGGGCTCAATACCAGCACATCTTGCCAACCAAATACCTTTCGTTGTCTGAGATCTGGAACAATGCTATCTTATTAACTCGATGCATCACATTGAAGAATGTGTATAAACCACTAAGGATAGATGGTACAAACTTACCTTCCTCTAAATGCATCCATCTCCCTGAAGTTGGTTTGAAACAAGTGATTTAGCAGTGTACTCTTTCCTGTCAAAATGACAGCAAACCAGTTCAGAATGTCGGATTAATTACAATCACAAAATAAAATCATACATGCTTGCAGACTAACAAACAAGTTGGAAAGCCCTAAGATAAAAACAAAAACCTCACCAGAATGTTTTGATCTAACAAATCATGGAAGCATGAAGTTTGAAGGTCATTACCACTACTTTGGGGGCCCATGATTGAGACTACAGCATATGATAGTCCACATTCACCCAGCCTCACTTCCTTCAGAAAACTTTCAATTCCATCAGCATTGAATTCGCCATCTCCATCAATGAGTTGAGTAGAGCAGCATCCACCATTGTTATCTATGAATGAATTCAGAAACATTCTTGAGGTTAGAAAGAACTTCTACTACAATCTTCATCTTGATCAGAACTCAGAAGTAAAAAAATGATATCTAATATGTTACTTCTACATTAATATGTTACTTCATTTAATCCCTCAAAGAGCTTCTAGCAAATGTTCAACAAAGCAAATCCAAGATACTTAGATGTAATATCCTTGAGAAAACATGCTTGCCTCACCAAATCAGATGCAATAAAGCAAAACTAGCATCAAATTACACGTATTCTCAGTTCATTGCAGGAATAAGCACACATACAGAATTCAACCTATTTACATGGTAAGTGTTGTGCTCCTTGAGTCCAGTCGTTTTTTTGAGCTTTTTCCAACTCAATGGACATATCACAAGTTAGGCTTTTCAAAATCCATCTAAAAATTACACCAAAACATTTTTCCCCTTTTTCCACAACAAAAAAAAAAACAAGCTTCCCAGAATATCATAAAATTATTCACATCGGAAACAAAATCAACAGCCTTTGAAATCCAAAACACGAAATTCATCCTTTGTTTCGCAGATTAAAGCCCTAAGCTTCAACAGCTCGAACCGAGGTCCAAACAACTAGATCGCCCATAGGCACAACTCTACTGAAACGACAAGGCCAAATTATCAACGAAAAACAAGCTAGTCAAACCCTCAATTGGAAGAATAACTGAACCTTATGGTTTACTACAGCAATACTAGTATAAGCAATTTAATTCGATCAGATCATCATAATCACAAATTAAAAAGAGAGGCGAGATTATAGAGCGAGAGAGTACCCATGAGTCAACCAGTGCTCAGTGCTGTACAGATTCTGATCTGTAACTTGAAAAGGAAGCTTTCTTGCAAGGATCGATTTTGAAGCACAGAAAAGAGGAGAGAGAGAAAGAGGGGGTGCTGGATCTCAAAGAATTTCTGTGTAGGATGCTCCACAAAACCTCGTTTCCTCCAAACCGAAGTGAACTACACACACCCACCAATTTGCTAAATGCTGCTCTCCACTTGAGCCACTCTTGGAAGTTTGGAACAAGGGAAAAAAAGAAAAGAAAAGAAAATTGAACCTCTTTCTATTTTTCTCTTAATAATATCAAATTATTGCTATATTAATGGCATGGGTTCCTTAAGAAAGTGAATAAGAAGGCCTAAGTAGAAGGGAAATGTAAAAAGTCTGAAATTTTCAACTAAAATTCGTAACACAAGTCAAAATCCATCATTGTTTTCCTTCAACTTAATTTTGGTAACATTTTAATGAGATGCATTTTACAATCAATTAGTCAATTACCGAAGACATAAATTAAAAAAACCAAATTACAATAACCGGAAAAAAATAGATTCTACAATAATTTTTTCCTAATTTAGCCCAAAAAGTTCAACAAAAGAAACTAATATCTAGAATAAATAATAGCATATGTTATTTATTGTAATATATCATTTATATAAAAAAACATGCATTTTAAAGGATGTGAGAAAACTAGAAAGCAACATAAAATTAATTTCTTGCATAAAAATAATAGTATGGATGTTCACCTATTACGGAATAAAAATAAATAGTATGGACGTAATATATTTGCGTGGGTGATGCCAATGACTTAATGTTGAAAAAAATCAACAACCAATACCTATGATCTCATATAGGGTATAATCCTATTACGAAGGGCTACTTATCAACCCTATCATCACATATTAATGGCCAAAAAAATATAGATAGCCAAAATTAATTATAAATGTTAAGTTCCATGATTTTCTTGTTTTTTCCCAATAGATTATTTTATTTGTATGATGCAATTCACATAAATCATAAAAAAATTATATACTTCTCATTTAGGCAAATTTATGTTACTTTTTCAATTACACTTATAAAGTCCATAAGAGAAAACAAAAATGACGTAAGTAGTTATGTTGGGTTGGTCCATCCTTTTTGCACCGACCAGCCGCCCGTTCTGGCCGGCCGGGCCCCCAAGTGCTGGATTACAAAATAAAGAACATCGGTGATGGTGTAATTATAAAAGACGGCCAAGCGACTTTGGTGGCGCGTGCATACACGACCCAAACCCGCCTCGAGCTCTGCTTTTCCTGATCTGCAGACCAGCTTTAAACGGACCCGATTTAGTATTATTTGTAAATTCAAAAACCGGCTAGAAAGAGAAAATCTTAAGAAACCGGATTTTTTGACCGACTCAACATCTCCTGTAGTTCTCCAAAAAACAGAAAACTGCTTAGTCACAACTTACAAAAAGTTACAAACAAACTCGCCTGCCATCTGTCCAGATTGATCACAGATCTTGTTGATACTACACGCATGCGAATCAAATCTTAAATTACTGAAAACACCATCTCTTGTCCAGAACCCGAAATCAATGCAAGTGGAAATGTGAGCAAAATGATCCGCAGATCTGGGCAAGCATTTGGCTAGAGCAATCCAATGTCTAATCTGGATTCGGATAATTAGTTTAACACAAGTGACTACTACTACATAATAGATATTACTGCAAAAGTATCTTCCGGGTTGAAATGTTATGTTCTCAGTTTTTCTACCTGCTAAACCGGAACTTCACATGACAGCAAATGAGACCTGAATTGGTCCAGCTCTGCCAGAACATCTTGCTCCGGCCTGTACAGCAAGTCGATTATGCGCCAGATCTGCATCGTAATAAAACGTGTCAGGAAAAGCAAATTTCCGTTACCCAGCTAGAATAGATGTTCTTATCTTTATAATTAAGAAGAGAAAGAAAGATTTGCCTGCAATGTTCCACCACCAGCAGAGTCATCTGAAACGCTCACAACCGTCCATGGATCAATGGCATTCCAATGGAAATCCACAACTTTGTCCCTAGCAAACAAACAGATTGTTGAAGTGAGCAAAACTGATATAAGAGAGCAGTTTATATGCAGTTTGACTATGATTCTCTGTCGAGTTTTTTTGAGATATATCCCTGAAAAAATTTAGCTTCTGATGGATGGATTGTTGCCAAAAGGTGCAATTACACTCAATAACACAGAAGTTTATATGTATGAGACAGAGATGAAAAAGGTGGCCAGCTAATGTTTCTTCTAACTAGCACAGGCAAAAGTTAAGCATGATTTATTTATTTTTTCCTTCTAGATTTGATGTTGTGGGGAGGGGAGATCTCCTTACCTATGCCCAGCATGCTTGAAGAATAAGCCTGGAGGGTGATCTTTCCTCTTTTCATCATTAGTTTTGCCAATCTGAGATACAAGTAACTCTATTAGAATAAACATGCACTGTGAATGGTAAAGTAGAAATTTATGCAGACAAGAAGGGTCAGGACAGAGAACAAATGATGCTTGAATTGTAACTCAGTGAAACCTTACGAAACATAGATGAGAAGTTATACATGAGCGAGATCATATGCAGCAGATGAGGAGTGTAGCTTAATTTAATAATCAAACCCAGCTCAAATAGAGATATGCTAATCAAAACTAAACTACAACAAACAATATATTCTAAAAACAACCTTCTCGCAATCCCATATGTTTAAGACTCCATCTTCTGCAGCGCTTCCAAAAAAGGATTTGTTATGAGGAGACCACTGCATAAACCAAATTGATTGCACGTCAGACAAGTGGAAGAAGCCTATTTAACATTTTATCAAATCGAGTGGCACAAATGCTGCAGGTACCTGTACACAAAGCACTGGAGCCTCATGACCTTCAAATTTATGCACAGGTAAGCCAACCCCACTAGAAGTGAGATTTCGCCGGTCAAACATGTGAACTGAATTGTCAGCTGACCTGAACAGATAGCACGTGTATGCTAGAAAACACATCACTTGGGACAACCAAAAGAACGAGCATACATTTCAATTTTCTCTTATTCGCATAATTTAGTAATATGATAGGCATACCCAGTCAGAATTAAATTGTCATCATGAGGATTCCAATCAACACAATGAAGATCAGTTTCATGAGCTTTCTCGACCTGGCAAAATAACAACAGTGAATGTGAGTTACTTCGAAAATATATATTCCAGTGGCATTGCTAGCTTCAGCCTGAGTATGTCTCCGGAACACAATGTTTTTTTCCTCGAAATAAATCTCTATAGTAAGTAAAGCAGGTACTCGGAGAAACCTTAATCACAGGACTGGTACCAGTTCTTCCATCCCAAAGAATAAGACAAGAATCATCACCGACACTGCAGAACTGATGTCCACTAGAACACAAATGCAGAGAATATTTAGTCAGAAGTTCATAAGACCGACTGAAATTTCTCAGCAGAAAAATAATACTATGAAGTATACATTACATAGAAGGAATTATACTATAAAAACTCTATCCCTCCTTATTTTCATAGATCAACATTTCACACTATCTAAGGTAGCAGTTACAGTATAAGAAACAAGCTGGAAAACCCTAATAAACATTTAGCAAAAAAGGAAAGAACATTAGGCATGAAAATGAGATAGAGGAGAGCATAGAGAGAGTAAATAAGGGTATATTGGACATTCATTTCTGTTTTTTCATTGATGTACTAAATTATATTTGTGGACAAAATGAACATCGATATACACCACTATTTATGGGATACAAGGTATGACTTTTAGCAAGTCATACATAATATACATTCTGATTAGAAGAACAAGTGTTCAGAAATCCAAAATGACTAATACAGAAGACAACTTCCTGTTACCTCAAAAATCTGCAACCAGCTCAATGAGAATACATTACTTCAATTTCTATCACAATTGAAATAATATATGCAGCATGTCACAGGATGGAAATTTCATTCCCAATTTTACTTTTTTCAAATAAATCATATCTAAAACCTCATTCAGAAATATTATAAAGTGCCATATGACAGTTCACAACTCCTGAACAAAACTGTTGTCTATTCAGCAAGTCAAATTCATATGTGCAAGTTTTCAATGGGCAGATACAGAAGACATATGGCACATATGCTAAGCAATGTTCGAGCAATCTACCTAGTTGGGCAAAACTGCACATCCTCAACAGTATCACCATGCCCTCTGTAGATGCCTCGTGGTGCAACAGTGGGGCTTTTTGAGGGTCCATTTTCATCTCCCTTAGAGGTGGTCTTGATGTTGCTTCCAGTACTAGAAGGTCTTGTAGATCCTGGCTCTGTTGCCAACGTAGATACATGATCATGGATGCTCCATAAAACCACAGACTTATCCTTCCCTGCAATAATAAATCAATCATGAAATCCACTCAGGTCACAGAGATCTTAGTATATAATAACTGATAGATACTGATTTTCAGAACCTTACAAAGTTCACCAAAAATAATAGCAATAATATTTTTACCATGGAGACCATAAATTTAAAAATTTGCAGGATAAACATATAAATGAAAGAGTTCAACCTCCAGAAAGCACAAACGGTTCAGTGGAGCACATAGCAAGTGCAAATTCAGCATTATCTTCATGTCCTGTTAGAATCTGCAACAATAGAAGATTACAACCTCCCTATTTAATCACTGAGACTGTACAAATTGGCGAAGACAGCAGCCCTTTCAATCACAATTACCAGATCTGGATGAGATTCCGGAGCCCCCAGAATGGCCTGGCGGTTTGGCTGACTATCAACATCCCAGATAAGCACCTGTATTAGTTCCAGAGACAAACAACCAGAAAACTTTCATTAAACATCAGAATCAGAAGAAAGTCTATTTGGACACCAGATAATGCTATTATGCTAATACTAGAACCACCAAATTATACACACTACTTACATCAGGACTATCAGTATGGGTAGCAACAATGTTGCTGTTCTGTGGAAGTTCCCTGATCCTATTTATCTGCAAATGATAAAACAGCAACAACAATAACCTTGTTAGTCTGTCGGCATGAACTATAAAGATATTACGTCTAATTTTGTTCTACCATCCATCTTTTTCTCTCATTTTTCAGATAAACAAGAAAACCAAATTGATAAACTTATAAAGTGGGAAATGACTTAGAATTACCTCCCCAGGATGTATAATGGTTTTAAACTTCCTCACAAAAGGAGACCGCGCCTCTTCATTAAACTGGAAGATCAAGTGCCAAGGTATACACCATATACATGTTTAAACATCACTCACTATCAAACCAAAGATATTCATCCAACAATGATATGAAAGACTATAGGGTCAACCTGAGATATGTGCTCAGCAGCAGCAATTCTAGGTTTAACAACTTCCACATTTGCTATGACAAGTGTATTCGGAACACTGCCATCAGTCTGACAACAGGAGCACAATAGAAAAAGGATTTACTGACATGTTAAATGCAACTTCTAAAGCAATGTTACATGTAATTTCACTATCATGGATATGCACCCATCTCTTCAACAGTGCAGAAAGTTCATAGCTCCTAAAAATAGGATTTAGACAAACGAGTCACGAAGAGCATGGAACTTTTGATCATCAAGTCCCAAGTAAATAAAGTTGTCTATACATGAAACTCCAACCAAAATCATAACCATGTAATATACAATCAACAAATCCAGATGCATATATTATTAAGATGAAGTATGCAGGAAAGGGTTGATCATCTCAGTTGCCTGTTCTGAAAGGTACAGACGTTGTCGATGCTTGTATGTTGCTTGCTCGATAAGCGGACCCCACCTATAATGCAACAAGTTAACAACACAATCGTTAGGTCAAAAAAGAATTTTTTTATCAAATTAATCAAACCCCTAATTTGAGACCTGCTCATTTCAGTATTTCACAGAAATAAAAAAGGCCACACTCCGTAGTAATAAAAAAAAAGTAAGAGAAACAAAAATTAGTTGAAATGAAATTCCCACATTCTATATGAAAAAAAAAGTCGAGCTCGATGGGAGAAGAGGAAGAGGAAGAGCTAACCGGCAAGAAAGGGAAGGCCAAACCAGATTATGATTGGCCAACCAGTCGTAGAGAATCGGCACCAAAGACTTCCATTGGGTGTACCTCTCGTCGACGGAGAGTTCGCGCTTCTCGCCGCCGCCCCGACCGCTGCCGTCTTCTTCCCGCTTCGCCATTAAACCCTCTTCTTTCTCTCTCCAATGGATTTTTGGCGTTTAAAGC
Source organism: Rheum nobile (assembly GCA_027886185.1). Lineage (NCBI taxonomy): Eukaryota > Viridiplantae > Streptophyta > Magnoliopsida > Caryophyllales > Polygonaceae > Rheum > Rheum nobile. Next base: position 1,442,301 of record WOAB01000616.1, on the reverse strand, counting down.
TCACTCAAATCCCACTCTCAGTTCCAGAAATGATCTATTTTATTTGTACGAACCGGGTTCGGACAAAAATTATAACGGCGAGGGCCCCACAAAGGATTTAAAACTACCCCTTATTTGACTAGTTGTTCAAGAAACCACACCCCTTGTGTCATTATATTCATGGTGAATCGAATTGTGTAGGTGACTTATAAGTCGATTAACAATGAGTGTCCTCCCTCTATTTTTGGCTCCCAAATACTAGTACGAGGAAGCGATTACCATTGCAGAGGAAGCATTCACGAGAAGAGAAATCCGGCCGTAACAAACGAATAGCAAGCACACCTGGTTGAGAACACTCCCGAGGATGCAGGGCCCCAAAAAACCCGATCACCAATGTTCAGCCCCGAGTGTAAAGCATCTGACGTTTTGCATCGACAGGCAACAGGGTGTCCAAAGCCGACCAATTCGGCGTCCAATAATGTGACACGGGTAAGTCACGATCAGCATCAAGAAGCGGGCGATCCTGAAGCCAACAATTTCGTGTCATAACCATTACCTACAGATCGACATACGCAAGCCCAACTTCAAAGGTTTGTGCTCCATGGATAATAATACCACGCCACAAAGACCAACATATATATTTACCTTTGAGCACCCGAGCCCACAAAGAACCAGGCTCCTACAAAAGGTGCCAACCCAACTTAGTTCGCAAGCCGCATTGGTCGGACGGCGAGACCACCATCACATCGAGGACGAGTAACCATGTCCCAACAAAAAAGATAGCATCACAAACGTGAAGAGATCGAGGCTTGGAAATAGTCACGAACACCATCACAAAACATAACAGAGCTCTTGGAGTCATCTCGTAGCATTTCATTACTTCTAATTATATTGTATACATTTTTTTTCCTCATTTTATATTTTAAGAGTCAGTGGCCGACACAATTTTTTCATTGAACATAATATGTTGGAATATATAGAGGTAGTATCCTTGATCACTAATACAAAAGTAATAAGCTGGACTTGTCGGAATGCTTTCTCTTAGTTTATTGCTTTGTCTAAACCCAAATATAAAACATAATTATTAGTCTAATATATCAATTATATTGGATTGCAAAGTTAATTTAAAAGAAAATACAAAAGGGCAACAATCTGTATAGGGCTGGAAATCACCTATGGGTGACCGACACCCAGAAAACTCAACCTGAATATATGGATGATCACCAGAAGTAAACCAGGTGACGGATGATTGGTGGGTCGGGTGAAACGATAACGGTGGGTGATGGTGATGTAAATCTCACCCATCACCTGCACTTCACCCGTCCATCCGTTCACCCGTTGATAATTGTAGTTTTAATCTATTTTATTAAAATATACGACTTTAGTTTTTTACTTATGTTTAAAACTTGAATTTTTTAGGAATATTTTCTATTAACATCCATCAAATCCTATATTTAGAAAAATTATTTTCATATGTTGAAGAAATTTAATTATTTTTTGCACTTAATAATATATTTTATTGCATTTAAATAATTAAAAAATATTAATAAAATACGCGGATGACTCGGCCCATCTAAATCACCCACGGGTGATGGATGGACGGATGTGGGTGAAAAGTTTCACGGGTGACGAGTGGATTGGATAAAGGATTTAACTTACGTGTGTGGTGATAAAATGGCTATATCCGTCCATCACCCGACCCATTTCCACCCCTAAATATGTATGATTCAATAAGGTCAAATATCTACAACATAGGGATGGCAACGGGGCGGGTTTGGGGCGGGGAGTACCCTCCCCATCCCCGTTTAGAATTGCATTCCCCGTCCCCATCCCCGTTTCTTGTTTAATTTTTTCTTCATCCTCGTCCCCGTTAATTTTCCCCATCTAAATTCCCCAACAGGGATTTTCCATTCCCTCTAAATTTTCCATTGCGTAATATAGCCCTAATTAGAAAAAAATTCATTCACAAATCACAAAACGTAAGCATAGATAACCAAGAACATGGTATAGACCAACTAACTAACAATATATACAACCAAATACGAGCATAGAAAAGATGATTTAACATCAAGTACCCATTCAGTATGTAGACAACTCCAAATAGTAAATACTCTTAATCATTTAAAAAATCAACAAGTAATACTAGTAGCAAAGTTGAAATTCTAGTCCAAATTAAGCAATTGTCGATAATGGATTTAACTCATCTGGTCCGTCCGACGGGGACGGGGGCGGAGATCACTATCCCCAACCATGTCCCCATCCCCGTGGTGGGGATATTATTTTCCCATCCTTGTCCCGTCCCCATATAAAATCTCCATCCCCGTCCCTGTGGCGGGAATTCCCCGCGGATAACGGGGATTTCCCGCCCGACTGCTATCCCTACCACAACATAATGTTCTCATAAATCCCTAAATTTTAGTCTTCAATTTACTATATTATAAACCCAAACTTTCAGATCTCTGAGTTGGTTCAATCCTAATCCAAATCCCTAAATTAATTTCATAATTCAAATCCATAATTTCTAAATTGTTTCCAAAAGTCCTAAATTGGAAAATCTTAGAGAAATGAATTTTGCTATTCCTTAAGAATGATAATATAAAAGTCAAATATATGTTTGATCTATAAATATAATTTATTTTATTTTCCTTAAATTAAAGATTTTTTAAAATTTTATAGCTAATTTGCATATAAGAAATAATCGAACCAAAAAAAATAGTTAATTTGTTTGATATAAGATATTGTAAAAATCAGTGTCGTTATATTGAAGCAATCAAAATTTTAAATTGGGTATTTTAGTGTTTTTACGTGTTTCAATTAGTTAAGGATAAAAAATGAAATATTAAACTTTCTTGAGAAAATAGAATTACACGTAGGATCCGTGGAGTTTAGTTATTGTGGATAGGGAAAAAATGAATTGCAGTTAGGGATGGCAACGGGGCGGGGATTTCCCATTTCCTGTGGGAAATCCCCGCTACGGGGATGGGGAATTTAAACGGGAATAAACGGGGATAGGAGAAATTTAAATCCCGAGCGGGGATGGGGAGCGGGGCGAGGATAGAGGTCCCCGTCCCGCCCCATCCCCGGCGGGGAAACCTGCGGGGATCTCCGCCGTATACAATATTTTTGTGATTTTCTTAACTTTAAATCCTAAATTTTATATTGTTTAGTCCCTAAACTTTATACCATTTAGACGTTAAACCATAAATCTCAAATCATTTATACTCTAAATCGTAATAATATATAAATTTAGACACAATTTAAAAAAAAATATGTGTAGTGAAACGGGGACGGGGATCCCCGACGTGGATAAAAGTACATTGATTCTTTACATAATACTTGAAATAACATCTAAATACTTGATGTTTAAGCAACTTCTATATAATAATTTGATATGAGATGGAATTATATAAATTTTGTTATAAAGTTCAGAAATTGATTTTGTTTCAATTCATTTAACATTAATAAACATAGTAATTAGTAAAGTATAATAGAATACCTTATATATATATATTATTGACGGAATTGCAAAATATACCAACTTTTGAAAGGCCGTTTGCAAAAATATCAGGTTTTGAAAAGTATTGCAAAACTACCATAAAGCTGCAATTTTTTTTTTTTAAAAGGTAAATTCATATTTATATTTACCTTACTTAACAACTATAACAGGTTTAAGCTTCTTCATCCTCTGCTTCGGATTTCTTCTCATCGGCGTTGCTTCTTTCACCATCTCTAGCCCTCTGTCGTCGCCGCTTCCGGCTCCAATTTCTCCTCCGCTGCTGTCTTTCTTCGTCTCTGTCTCCTGTTAATCAAGGTTGACGCTCCAACAACTCTTCCTCTATTCATGTCCCTCTTCTCCGCTCGGTGGCGGCCTTTCTCCCGATTCCTCTCAATCGTCTGGTTTTAGGGCTCCGAGTTCAATCCCATTTTCCATCCGCGATGCTCAGCTTCTCCGCATTTCTCCTGTGAGCTATTTCTCGCAGATCTATAAATATAAGAGATTCGGAGCGTCTTTTGCCTCTTTTTTCTTTGGCGGACTCCCTCGGTCCATCTCTCAGTCTCTCTCATAGAGTTTCCGATTTCGCAAGACGAAAACCCCGATTTCCATCTTCAGTCCTAACAACTTGCTTCGGTCCGTTGAAAATGGAGCACCCCGATGTCAAACAGGTTTAACACTATCATCCCTCCTCTCTCTTCTTTCCGGGATCTGCAGATTTCTGAATCCCTAATTCTGAATGCGAACAAAAATGGCAGATTCTGGAGAAGCAAGTACTAACGGTGGTCAAGGCGGTTGAGGAAAAGCTTTCCGATTTCGCCCGACCATGGAGACTACTCCGAGATCCCGTCAGAAAAGGACTTTTTTTCCGTCGTCAAAGCCAACGAGCGCGTTGTTTTCCAAGCTATGACAATATTTTTAGTGCTCTGTTTGATTTTCTCTTTACTCCTCAATAAGTTATTCATCCTTGCTAATTTGAGATATGAATCCAGGTGTGGTTTAGTAATGTGCCTCATCCACGGCTAGTTGAGGATAAGGGTGGTCAAAATGGGATAGCTATTAAGGGAGATAAATTTGTTTTTCCTGGAGGTGGTACACAGTTTATCCATGGGGCTGACCAGTACGTGGATCAAATTTCCCAGGTTGATTTCTTCACAAATTGCTTCCCTTTGCCTCAAATCATGTTTGTCTTTTGGTCACTGTAGTTCAACCTGAATGTGCAGATGGTTCCTGGGATTAAATTTGGTCAACATACTAGAATTGCACTGGATGTTGGTTGTGGAGTTGCAAGTTTTGGTGCATTCTTGATGCATCGAAATGTCACTACTCTCTCATTTGCTCCAAAATATGTCCATGAGAACCAGATTTAGTTTGCACTGGAGCGTGGTGTACGTGCTATGGTTTCAGCCTTTTCCACTCACCGGCTGTTGTATCCAAGCCATGCTTTTGATTTAATTCATTGTTCAAGATGCATAATAAATTGGACACGTGATGGTATGTTCTTGTTGGGCTACAAAGTGGGCCGTTTGTTTTGATTGGAATTCAGTGGAAGTGTTGGAGCCTTTTTTCGATTATCAGGCATATTAGTCATATTTAACTTGATCATTTTAATTACATGTGATGTTGTGATGTTTCCCCTACTAATGAGTTCCTTATTTTAATTACCCGTGGTTTAAGTTTCGCCTCAGCTAAATAAGGAAATTTGTGTTAATACATTGGTTGGTTTCGTAACGAAAAATATTTAAATTTGCATTTTATTAGTTGTGATTCTCGTTTGAATTGATAATCTGTAAAGAAATGGTGATTGTTCTGAAATTTGAAATTGGCTAACTAAAAAAATTTAAAATTTAAAGTCAATATAATAGAGTAATGACCTGACTACGAACAAATGTGGCCTGATAAAGTCAATATTGGTCTGAAATTTAAAACTGACTAAAATTTAAAACTTCATTTTCGTAAATTTTGTTACTGACAGACCATTATGTATTTTATCAGGCCACATTTGTACGAAGTCAGGTCACATTTATACGAAGTTACGTCAATGCTCTTTATATCACAAAAATTCAAATGTTAGACGATTTCAAAATTCAGAACAATATTCACTTTATCAGGCCACATTTGTACGTAGTCAGGTCATACTCTGTGTTGCATTCCTAACACGAAGGAATTGATGGCGGCTACGAGAGGAAAGCTCCGCACATGTTAGACGATTTGCCTCTAATGTTCAGAGCAATATTCACTTTATCATGCCACAAATGTTAGAAGATTTATAAATTTCATGATATAACACATCATTGACCTGACCTAGTATAAATGTGATCTGATAAAGTGAATATTGCTCTGACATTTAAAACCGCCTAACATTTAAAACTTCATTTTCGTAAATTTTGTTACATAACAGAGCATTATGTACTTTATCAGACCACATTTATACGAAGTCATGAGAAAAACTCAGCAAATCGAACTGAGAGAAACGACTCATGACGGTTATAAAGCAGCTAGCCATAGCAATATGCTGCATATTGCACTTTGTGGGAGTCAACAACCAGATGAGTCTGCTTCAGGACAGGTATTGTGATTCACCATTTCTAGTTTTGCTGCAAGGGTCATAACTTATATAGTGGCCTATTGCCTCTAATGTTTATATTGCAATAGTTCACTATGAATCTATGATGATTGGAAAAAGAAAGAAAGTTGCAAGGGTCATTGAGAAGCAAAACTCATACAGTTTACTTTATCAGACCACATTTGTACGTAGTCAGGTCATTATACTGTTATATTAATTTTAAATTTGAAACAAACGTTGGTTGGTTCCGTAATGTAAATTTAAATGTATCTTTGCTTGATCTTTTGTCTTGAAAAATTACTTAAAAGCATAATAACTCAAAAGGAAGAGCAATGTGTTTATTGCACATGATGTGGGTTCGAATCACATGCGGGTTCCAAAAGCCAACTAAACATAAACGAGTAAAAAATCCAAGTTGGAACCTTGATACATAATTACCAGCTCATCCAAGTCAGTCACAACACTACTCTATATACAAGTCATCTTACCCCACATCCACGAGTATCTCAAAAATACTTCTAGATGAGTTGCTTCTCTATCTCACACTCGGCCGACTATTTTCAGGTCAATACATAACATTTCAGAGCTAGTATGAACATTTCAGGTCGCATATTTCATAAAAAGTAAAAGCTAAACTTCAGAGCATTATGTACTTTATCAGACCACATTCATACGAAGTCAGGTCAATAATCTGTTATATCACAATTTTAATGTTAGCCGATTTCAAATTTCAGAGTAATGTTCACTTTATCAGGCCACATTTATAAGTAGTCAGGTCATTACTCTGTCATATTAACTTTAAATTTGAAATGAGCGTTGGTTGGTTCCCTCATGAGAAACACTTAAATGAGCAGGAAGCAACTAATACAAATATATGTAGAGTAAATGTAGGTATATTGGTCAAAAGCCACTAATACAACTATGAGTCGGCGGGGTGGAGAACGAGTTATCATTGCAATACTTTCCTGTGTTGTAAGCAAATTTGAGTTCCGTAAGACTAATGAATGTGGTTTTGTTTCCTGCTTGATCAAGAAAGTGGGGAATTGAACATTATGCAAGCTTACAACATCCTGCATTAGGTTTTTTATCAGTCCACATTTATTCGAAGCCAGGCCTCATTTATACGAAGTCAGGTTAATGCTCTGCTATATCACAAAATTTCAAATGTTAGCCGATTTCAAATTTCAGAGCAATATTTACCTTGTCAGGCCACATGTATACGTAGTCAGGTCATTACTCTGTTATATTAGCTTTAAGCAGAACCACTTTTATACCAGAACCTGCCTAGTTAAGAATGCATTTGTATTTTGCCAGTCTAGACATCAAAAAGCCATATAACACGAACTCAAAAGAAAACCCCTATTATTTAGCGAGATTTCCATACTATAGTAATGGAATTGAATAGATGATAGCAATATACCTCACTCTTGGCAACATCATGAAGTGAACAAGAACCATCATCACGAACTAAAATAACCATTTGAAACTGGCTAACATTTGAAACTTCATTTCTGTAAATTTGGTGACCTGACTTTGTATAAACGTGGTTATCAATTCAACGAGAATCACAACTAATAAATGCAAAGAGTGAAGTTTCAAATTTATAGAAATTTACAGAAATGATGTTTCAAATGTTAAATGTTAGGCGGTTTTAAATGTCAGAGCAATATTCACTTTATCAGGCCACATGTATACCAAGTCAGGACAATGCTCTGTTATGTAACAAAATTTACGAAAATGAAGTTTTAAATGTCAGAGCAATATTCACTTTATCAGGCCACATGTATACCAAGTCAAGACAATGCTCTGTTATATCACAAAATTTATAGAAATTTAATTTCCTTTTCCCCTTCTTTTGGCACAAATGTATCATGATGCTAATGTGAACTAGTTTCCTTTCCTTTCTGTCATAGCAATATTAACTTTATCAGGCCACATTTATACGACGTCAGGCCACATTTATACGAAGTCAGACCACATTTATACGAAGTCGGGTCAATGCTCTATTATATCACAAAATTTCAAATGTTAGTCGATTTCAAATTTCAGAGCAATGTTCACTTTATCAGGCTATATTTGTACGTAGTCAGGTCATTACTCTGTTATCATGATACATTTTTTTTCACAATTTGGGGTTTCTTCCTCACATTGGATGATGACCGACACAAGTTCTCCATTTAGATAATTGATGTTGGGTGTTAACTAAGAGGTCATCAAAGGTATTCAAGTTAATTCTACCATTAATGATAGGTTAACCAATATATTTTTCAAGAGATATCATATTTGTGATTATGAAAGTACCTTGTATTGCTAATTTCTTTTGGTTGGTAACCTTTTTTGTAACTTGAAAAGCCAATTTATAAAAAATATCTTTTTGTCCTGAGATATCATATCCTTGATTTCTGTACAGCTTTCCTGTTTAGCTTTTGAGAAGATCACAATATCATCCGCAAATGTCAAAAACGGAATTCGTGTTCTTTGTTGATTGATTTGAAATCCTAGAGGATTTCGAGTTCTTTATTTTGGAGTTTTCTAGCAAGGATTTCAGATCCTAAAATAAACAAGAAGGGCGAAAGGGAGCCACCATGTCGAAGTCCTCTTGATGGTTTAAATATTTCTATGGGTCCGTTGTTTACAAGTATCGAGAAAGATACCGTTGTAATACATTCTTTTAAACAGTTGATAAAATTTTCATGGAATCCAAACTTTTCCATAATTTTAATAATGAAGTTCCATTCGATTCTATCATAAGCTTTTTCTATGTCTAGTTTTAGGGCAATAAAGCCTTGTTCCTTTTTTCGATTTAAAAGAGTGAAAGATTTCATGGGCAATCAAAATATTATCTTGAATGGCTCTGTTAGCAATAAGGCACACCCTAAAGGGGGTGTATTAATTTTTTCATGGTTTCTTTAAGTCTAGTTGTTATAATCTTCGAGATAATCAAATTATAGAGCACAGACTTATGGGTCTATAGTGATTAGTAGAGTTCGGATTATCACATTTTGGGATCAAAGAAATGAATGTGTGATTTATTTGTTTAAGCAGTTTTCAAGAAAGGAAAAAGTTTTTAACTTCTTGGATAACAGAAGGACCTACGATGTCCCAATATTTTTGATAAAATTATGCTGTCATGCCATCCGGCCCTAGTGATTTATCCGAGCCAATGTTAAAGACCACATTTTCATTGGATATGTTTCTTATTAATTTCAAATTGTCTTGTGTAGAGATTTCAGACTAGATTAATTCAAGATTTTCCTGAAGTAGTCTCTGGTTCATATCCTCACTTCTGAATCTTTACATGAAATCATTTCTGATTTCATTTCTAATGTTTTCTTCTCCAGTGATGCTTGTTTCTTCTTGTGTTTTGATTTCTTTTATAATTTTTCTATTTCTTCTTCCACTTGCTATTTTGTGAAAATAGCTCGCATTCATGTCATTATATTTGATGTATTTTACTTTAGCTCTTTGGTTCCAGTAAACTTTCTGGAAACACATAAGTTTTTTTTTTCTATGATTCTTATTTGTTTTTTAATGAGATAATTTGTTGGGTGAGTACATATCTCAGTTTGGATTTCATAAAGCTGTTTTTCTATAGTTTGTAGTTGTGTGAAAACATTTCCAAAGGTACTTTTATTCCAGATCTTAGCATGTTTCTTGAGTAATTTTGTTTTGGATACAAGATTATACAATCTAGATCTATGATAGTTAGTTATCCAAGCTTGTTTAACAACGTTTCTAAAATCATTTCTAGTCATCCAATTTTTTTCAAATTTAAATGGCTGATGTTTGAAAGGAACTGTTGATTCCAGCTCGATAGAGATGGAAAAATGGTCTGAATTGGAAAAAACAAAATGCTTAGTACAAATATCAGGATATCATTGAAGAATATGGTGATGAATAAGTACCCTATCCAGTTTTTCATAAATGTTATCTATTTATGTGTTGTTCTTTCGCCAGGTATGGATGTTTTCCTGAATAGGGGTATCCAATAGTTCACATTCATTCTTAAAATGACGTAATCTTGCATTTTTTTGTCAAATGTGGTAATAACCCGCCTAATTTTTCAGAAGGGTCTTGTATTTCGTTCACATCTCCAATAACAATGCATGGAAGAGAGCAATTTTTAATATAGGCCGGAGATAAATCCATTCCATAACACATTCTTTGCAGAATCATTTGGTGGGGCATAAGTTAGGATTAGCATAAATTTTTTGTTCGTGAACAGATTAGTATACTTAATACTAATGAATCTTGTTTCAATTTGTTCAATTTCAAGGATTTCATTTGTAAGTTGGTAGGTCTTCCACATTACGCAAATGCCCCCCGTGAAGCCAATAGCTGGGACATAGTAGAATTAATCAAAACCCGCTTTTTCCACACTTTTTCATTTGGTTCTTTGTTTGTTCTTGTTTCAAAAAGTGCAAGTAGTTGTATTCGTTAAATTTTGCAGAAAGATTCAACATCCATCCAAAAAGTTTTCTTTCCGATTCCACGACAATTCCAAGTTGTAATCTTCATAAAAAACCAATTGTGTTTCTGCCCCATATCCTCAGACATTTAGGGGGCTTATTATCGTTTCTAATTATTGTAGCTTTGTGAACATAAGAGCAATTGTTTTTCTGCTCTCAATCAAAATCGTGTTCCTATTTGTACGCAAACACTTAGCCATATTGTCGTGATTTTGATCCCCTGTTGACATTCTTTGTTTTGTGTTCATAGTTTTCCATAGTGTTGGTTTATTGACTTGAAAGTCAACTCCATATTGCCAAAACCGGTTGTTCAAAAAAGTGTCAATTTAAATTGTACATGGAGTCACAACTCCAAAAGAAATTTCCACAATCTTTGAAGTCTCTAATAGTACTACAAAGGTAGCTCATTACAAATTCAGTTTCAACACAATTTTTCAAAGATATCATATGATCACAGATACATAGAAACCATATAGGTCTGGAAATTTCTTGATATATGGAGAAAGAAAAACAAATCAGTTTGTTCATAGAAATGGGGTTTAAGATAGACCTGTAAGGTTTAACCAAATTGTTCTTGGAGTTAAAACTCCAGAGCTGGTTGTTTAGGGGGCAATTGTTCAGATATTTTCTGCTTATCTTGTGCCATTTTCCCTCAAAGTACTTGATTTTGGGTTCTTTGAGATTGGTGCATGATCCTGTTGGAGTCCAGATGTCCAATTCCTAGGAGCATAGCCAAAAAGCAATGCACACATGATACAAGCAAGCCCAAGATCCATGAGGCCAAAAGTTATCAACACATGAGAAACGAATAGATAACATTAAGGACATAATTGAGACCACCGTGCCTTATGGTTCAAAATGTAGAGGTAAAAGCTTGTAGGTTGAAATTCATCAGTAAAAATATCATGTTGACGTTTAGAGTGAATAAGGCAAGTCCAGAAAATGTTTAAAGTGTCAAAACAAAACAACACAAGGGAATGATTTGTATGAATAACATAGTCACAAGTCAGCTAAAAAACTTGCACATGGTAATCAACCATAACAAGAAATCCAGAGACAAGGACATAAAAGCAAAGATAATGCCAAGAACTCCAAGAATTCAGATTCACATCACACCATAAAATCACCAAAACTTTATGTATGAAATAAAAGATGACTTGTTCAGGATTAAGCTCAAATATCAGGTTATTTTCAGTAACAAAAGAGAGAATTGAATGAAATAAATTCATCTCAAATGTCGTCCACTTAGAGAGAATAAGTCTGTTGTTCTCAGTAATAGTATCCATAGTAGGTTTGTTCAGAGGAAGGGGGGTCGTCTCGTAAGGTTTAACAAGATTTTGTTCAGGCATCAAAGATTTACCCTCATAAGAGGAGTTGGAGACCCTAGGATTGTACACCGTATGATGTGACTACGTCGCATCATGAACAAGACTCAAGCCATTCAAGCCAAGAAGAGTCAAGCGCCGAGCTGTTGGGGCATCCAGAGCAAGACTCCGAGCTGTTGGGGCAAGATGCCGAGCTTTGGTTGTCTCCTGAGCTCCACTCCGAGCTATTGGAGAGCGAGCTGTTGGGGAATCCTGAGCAAGACGCCGAGCTGTTGGGGAATGACTCCACTGGTCCTCTCAAAGATAATGAGCACGCTCGGGTCTTTCCAGGGCGGATCACTCGAGCTCGGGCTCGAGCTCGAGCATTGCAAGAGGAACTCCAGAGCGGGCTAATGGCCATGAGAGCTCTGAGCTTAAGGGAAGAGACGGCCATCTGTGCCTTGGTGCAACAACCGGGCTTAGGCGCACCAAAGAGAGTGCACCAAAGCGGGCGTCAAGTTAAAGAGCTCGTTCAAACGGACAGAGAACGAGCTAAAGAGAACACCAGTTCAAAGAGCTCGCTCGAAGGACAAAAGACTTCCCAAAAAGAGCTCGTTCAAAGAGCTCGCTCGCCGGACAGAAGACGCCCCGAAGAGACCATCAGTTCAAAGAGCTCGTTCAATCGGACGGAGAATGTCCCAAAGAGAACAAGTTCCAAAGAGCTCGCTCAAAAGGACAGAGGACGTCCCAAAGAGAACATCAGTTCAAAGAGCTCGCTCAATCAGACAGAGGACGTCCCAAAGAGAACAAGTTCCAAAGAGCTCGCTCAAACGGACAGAGGACGTCCCAAAAGAGAACATCAGTTGAAGAGCTCGTTCAATCAGACAGAGGACGTCCCGAAGAGAACGCACCTCTAAAGAGCGCGGTCGACATACTTGGCTCTTAGCCGTTTGGGGGTTTGCTTGAAGGGGCATTTATTGCCGATCTTTGTGTTGGTCTTTATGACCTTAATCTTAACTTTTGATGGTTGAAATTTAGCATTAACACCTGAAGTGAGGCATGTGGGTTTGGGTATAAGTAGGTCTTTTCCAGCCCTTGTTTTGGCAGACTTGACATGAAGAAACTACTTGTTTTTCTCTCGTTTTAATTTCATAGTTTAATCCGAATTTTTCCTTGTTCGTGAGTCATATCGAACAATTTATCCTTGATCGTGAGTAATATCGATCAAACCTTTGATCTTGAACCTAGGGTGAGTCATATCCCTTTGTGAGAGTTCAAACCGGTCTTGTTTCAAGAGTGAGTCATATCTCTTGAATCTTGATCTCTCCTAAACTTGAGTGGTGAGTCATATCCACAAGAGTGTTAGGTGCTTATCCCCCTACCAATCCATCCCATCCATCCTCAAGTCCATCACCCATATCCCTGTGTTGTCTCGCCATTTCCTTGGTTCGTGTGGATTGTCCTCGCACCGACGGCTACAACCCGATCCTGACGCATCACCGTAGCTCCATCAAAGTATTCTTCCCTTTATCTATGAGAATGTATAAAGGAAAGGTCAAAGAAGGCACAAATACAGATAGGAATAACCACATGTAGCACCAAAGCAAAGGCGAAGCAGCGAGAATGAGATAATTCACGAGGTTCAAAGTCAGGTTCAAGCAAAGGGATTTGCATTGAAAAATTAAGTGCAACAGAAAGGAGAACAAGCAAAGAAGGAGGGGTAGAGAGGATAGAAAACACCTTTGTCCACAGCGATGAGAGTGTTGATAGGCCTTGTCCACCACGACAGAAGCACAACTCAGAAAACAAGGGCTGATCTCTGAGAACCCGTCACAGGAGGCGTAGATATGAGACAAGGGCCCTTGATTCCAGCTTCTCCCATCACAACTTTGTAGCATCAAGGAACCACGATTCACAGATTCAAGGAAGCAACGCAGAGGATGGGTCAAGGGTTCAACAAATCTTCTTTGCAGCACCACCATTAACCAAAGAGCAGTCTCCCTTTGGGATTTCTCCCAAGAAGACGTCTCCCCCTTTCGGTAAGAGTAGTTGTCCAAGAGATCGAGAGGTCGAAAGTTGAGATCACCATTGTAAGCCTTGGCTTTGTAGTCGGAGGTATGGTTGAGGCTTGGAGTCCAGATGATGTTGAGCGACGATGACCGTTTCTGCTCTAGGGTTTAGGGGTGAAGGGTTTCCAGAGGGAGAGGGAGCGTTTTCTTGGTAGGGGTCATTTTTTAAGCTCTCTTCTATCTAATTGTGGCGCTTCCCACTCTTTTGCAACCCGTTGTAAAATGACAGTGCAATGTTCAATATAGTGCACTTCAGGTGGCTCTATAGGCAACTTTGGATTAACCAACTCAGCAATTTGATCCTTCAACTTCTGATTTTGTGTGGTTAATGTATCTACTTGAGTCTTCAAGGAGTCCACTGCACCTAAAAGAGATGAAAATTGGGTTGTTAGACTATGAAACACAATTAAAATTTGATTAAGAATTTTAACATTTTGATGAAGAGATGTAGCAATCTTTTCAACATCCCTATCATGTCTTAAGATGAAGTCATCAAGCATACGATCTTGAATTGACTTATTGGGCTCATGCTGGAGCGGTATGTGTGGTGGTGTCATCCAACTAGGAGTGTAGAAATTGGAATTTCTCTCAATTATCTCTCCCAAAGTTAAATGACAACATGTATGATCGTGATCTGCAACTCCACAAGACTCACAAAAGAGGTTAAAAATATTTGGGTTTGGGTAACCCAAATTAGAATTTTTAAAAGGCCGATAAATCGCGCAGTCGATTTTTTTTAGCCGCACACTTCCTCCTGGGCGGCTCTACATGCCGGCCAGAATACCCTTCCAAAAACCCGGTTTGCACATGGGCGGCACCTAATGCCGCCCATGCAAACCGGTTTTTTATGAACCCGAATTGTACCTGGGCGGCACATATTGCCGCCCAGATTTTTAGGTTTTTGTAGAACCCGGTTTTGTAATTTAATTTATTTATTTTAAAATTAAAAATATGGTTTTCTGGAAACCGGGTTAAAACTCGGCGGCACGGTAAGCCGCCAAGTGTAAACCCAAAATTGTGGGCGGCACAGCTTCCTGCCAAAGGGCGAATTTGAAATTGAAACGTGGGCGGCACATCTTGCCGCCCAGGGTCATCTTCTCGGCGTTAGTAAAAGCCGCCCAAGGTCGTCTTCTCCGATCGTGATTTCCAGAGTTCGAGAGCGAAAATGGATCCCGGTGGCGAATTTTCGGTTGACGACATATGGGAGTTCTTGGCGGAGGAAGAACGGACGGAAAATCAGATGGCTGCGGCAGGAGTTCTTGGCGGAGACGGCGGCGATGTACCAGAATCGACGGCCGATTCGACGTTGGCGGCGGCGGCGTCGGCGGCCAATCTCTGTTTGACGGGGGGCAGCAGCGACGAGGCGTTGGAGGAGGCGAGGCTGGGGGAGAGGGGTGGCGACGCGGCGGAGGAGGCGGCTGAAGCAAGGGACGCGATGGAGGAAGCGAGGCTGGCGGAGGAAGGAGGCGAAGCAGGGGCCGAGGAGGGAGGCGAGGCTGGGCTGCACAGCGTGCCGCCCACTATGGAGGAATCTGGGCCGCTCGTGGTGCCGCCCATAACCGATGTCGAGGAGGGCGATATTGGGGGGTTTTTGGGCGAGGAGGGCGATATTGCGGCAGAGAATGCCTTTGACGTCGCGTGCGCGGTTGCTCATCAAGCTATGTCAGACTTGGGTGAAATTCCCGTTCGCCAAAAGCGAAAATATGAACGGAGGCCAATTGAAAAGGTATGGTGTTTTTTAAATTTGTAATCGTTAAATCTAATTTATTTAATTAAATTGTTACTGCACTTGTAGATTTATATATACTTGGATTTTAGATTATTAAATCATTATCTGATAAAAAATAGTATAGGTAATAAACTCAATTATAGTGTTAAATAATATTAAATATATCATTGTAATGAAAATTTAATATATTATTTTGTTTGTAAGAAAATAAAATTTAATATATTATTTTATTGTATTTAATCATTATAAAAAATAGTATAGGTAAATCGTGATAATTATACTGTAATATTAAATATGTCATTGTTATGAAAATTTTAATATATTGATTTTGTTTGTAAGAAAACAATTTTCTATATTTTTTATGCAAAAATAGGAAGTTTTGGGTAAGATCGCACAGTCCGATCGAGATAGTCGCCCTACTACTGCATCTGCTCGCAAGAGGAGGGTTGGCGGTGTATTGCAGGGCCATAGTGAGGCCGATAGTGAGGGCGCTAGTGAGGACGATGTTGGTCCCGTCCGCTCAGTTGAGGACGTGATTATGGAGGACCCACCTCAGCAGTCACCACATCAGGAGGACCCACATCTTGATGACTCACCTCAGCAACAGCTATCTCTGGAGGAGTCACATGAGCAGCATGTCCCATCTCCGTGTGAGGCATCTCAGCAGGCCCCGTCTCAGCCTGAGCCAGCCACACAGGAGACTCAGTATGGCCCATGTCCATCTCAGCATACCCCATCTCCACATCATGAGCCATCTCAGCATGCCCCGTCTCAGTCTGAGCCAGCCACATAGGCCCCATCTCCGCATGAGCCAGCTGAGCAGCTTGTATCTTTGTTGAGGAACTTTGATACGCACATTGCAGAGCTGATATGGACGAAGGCGTCGTTGGACCCACCCGAGGACGTTGTTAGGAGTTTGAGGGTTCAGACACGCCCTATGCAGTTTGCATTTTGGAGGGATCGTATTCCTAGAGGGGTCCCTGTGGAGGGTTCCTGGTTTTGGATTGCGCAGCAGACGGGGTTGACAGGTTTACTTGATTTGCAGTTCGGCAATGTTGATCACAACCTCATTTCAGCATTCGTTGAGAGATGGCATCCAGAGACGAACACATTTCACTTTCCTTGGGGCGAGATAGCTCCTACTCTACATGACGTGCTGATGATTTTAGGGCTGCCGATCGAGGGATTTGAGGTGACGCACCATGGACCGGTCATGATAGGGAGATGGCGGAGTGTGAGGCTTTGTTCGGCTATTTGTTTGGGATAGATTCGGACTACAACTATGATGAGGATGATGCTGACATGGTCCGCGACCTTATGAAGGGTTGGGTCAAGCAATTCCAGCTTGGGAGGCATGTGATGCGGATGATTGAGGAGGGTGCCTACCCAGAGGATATAGCAGCCGGTTTCTTATGGCACGCCATGTCGGCTAGCATCTTCGTTGACAAGTCAACGAACGAGCTGAAGACCACACTGCTACCTCTTTTTGTGGACTGGGAGCGTGTTGTTCATACTGCTTGGGGTACCGGGGTTCTGACTCTCCTTTATAGGAACCTCGGAGAGGGTTCTCGGCGCGGAGCTGCACAGTTCGCCGGCTGCGCACGTCTTTTGGAGGTAGTCTTTTAATATAGTTAAATTATAATTTAGATTATTAATATACATTATTGAATTGTTTATAACTAATGGTTTTCTTTCTCTGTACGCAGGTTTGGATTTGGACGTACTTTGTATACTTTCCGGGCAACCCTAACCTCAAGGAAGGTGCGGACGACGACCTCCGACGCGCTGGACGATACTGCATTGGCCGGACACCTCTCCGGTCCTCCCGTGACCAGTCACACTACAGACGAATTCTGGACGAGTATAGGCCAGAGGATGTACGTATTGTTTTTCAATTTTAATTTACAGTAAGATAGCTTAATGAATTAATTTATGGTCCATCGTGTTTTGTTAATTGCAGATACGGTGGATGCCGTACGAGGGTCTTGATTTTCGAGGTCGTCACAGGTCCTCCACTTATCGAGGGATTATTCGTTTTCTCGGTGTAGAGGAGCCATACATGCCACATCGGCTTACACGCCAGTTCGGTTATCGACAGAGCAGGCCGATGGATATCATTGAGCCTCTGGTTGCAGTTCGTCCTCCTGATTTCAAGGGGACGAGGCGATACCAGTTGCACTTTGACCCGCGTTGGCACAGGTGGGACCAGCGTGAGCATCATCTTTGCCCCCACATCTTGGCGAGTCCTCCTGCGACGATGGCTTGGGATGTCCACGACGCGTACCTGGACTGGTATCTATAGGTGTCGCATCCTTACGTGAGTCCGCATGCGCCAGTCCAGCCTCGTATCAGTAGAGGACCACCTCCGGCTATCAACTTGCAAAGGGTATGTTTTTTTCCCATTTTATTCTTTTAAATTATTTTATGAAAGTCTATGTTTTTAAAATGTTTGTTTTCATTTGCAGCGTCATGCGATGAGCCAGGCCTATCTTCAGGAGCTTATGTCTGGAGGAGGTTGTTTAGGGTGTAGGGAGCACTTTCAGCATTTGCATGACATCCTTTTCAGTGACGTCATTCCTGTAGCTCCACCGCTTGTACGGGCTTCACAGATGCCTTCTCATGTATATAGTGCAGACGCTACTATATTTGAGAGAGCCGAATCATCTAGGATGGCGGAAGAGCGTGCAGCAGCTCAGCAGGCATCGTCTCAGCCGACCTCTTATGTTCCTCCAGTATGGGCACCGGGCGTGGGTTCGGGTGTGTCCTTAGCTAGTGCTTCCCCTCCACATCTAGATGACTCATCTGATAGTGAGACGGAGAGTTCGTAGTATGACTTTTGTGTTTGTACGTTTTTGGGGATTGAAATTCCAGTAAATTAAGTATGACTTTTGGCTTTATTGGTTTTGTATTTAGATATTTGTTCCGTCGTTTCTAATTTGTTCCGTCGTTTCTAGTTTTAGTTCTTTGCTTATTGGTTTGTTGGATTTTCGTGTGTTATTTCTAAAAAACACATGTATATTCTTAAATTACATACACATACTAAAAACACGTACAAATTCTAAAAATACATATACATTCACCGATGGCTTAAATTACATACACATACTAAAAACACGTACAAATTCTAAAAACACATATACATTCATTGATGGCTTACACACTTAAAAAAAATACATACACACTGGAACAAATGACATACACAACTCTTGCACTATACATATATATTCACTCAAGAGCCCAGGATGAACCTCCTAGGACCACGACGTTCATGCTGATATGCTCCTTCTCCTAGCTGCATCACAGAAAAACTTGAAATCCTACAAATACTGAAATATGGAGATCCCATGTTTTTTTGTGCTACAGCCAGGAAAAAAGAGCAGATCAGCATGTACGCCATGGCCCAAGGAGGTTCGTCTAGCATTTTCAGAACTTCAGTCCCTGAGGAACACAGTCAACCGCTTTTTCCACTTTCACTAGTGAGCTTAAACCGAACTGTCTTGTATTCATTGTAGACTCACGTCAAGTTGTGGTCATTTCTAACAGTGCGTTAAGATGGATGCGATTGCCTTGTGGACATTATCCTCTTGACCGAGTCAAGAGTCCTAGGACGAACCTCCTTGGGCCATGTCGTTCATGCTGATCTGCTCTTTTTTTCTTGCTGCATCACAGGAAAACTTGAAATCCTACAAATACCGAAATTTGAAGATCCCATGTTTTTCTGTGCTGCAGCAAGGAAAAAAGAGCAACTCAGCATGCACGACATGGCCGAAGGAGGTTCGTCCTAGGACTCTTGACTCGGTCAAGAGTATAATGACCACAAGGCAATCGCATTCATCTTAACGCACTGTTAGAAATGACCACAACATGATGTGAGTCTACAATGAATACAAAACAATTCGGTTTAAGCTCACTAGTGAAGGTGGAAAAGGCGGTTGACTGTGTTCCTCCGGGACTGAAGTTCTGAAAATGCTAGACGACGAAACCCACGATATTGAATTCTTGTATCTGAAATAAAATATTATTTAATTAGATTCCAACGAATACTACAACCTAATAACGTAAATAATCAATAAAATACATATATTTATTTTTCTTACCGCGATTAAACACATCCCTTCCTCTTGGATGTGAAAGCTTGCCTCTTTGGGTGAGACAAGCTTGGTAGAAAGGGGACCCCGTATGGCCTATTTATAGGCATATTGGGCGGCACACTGTGCCGCCCATGGGCTGTACAGCGGAGTTGTGGTGATGAAATGATATGGGCGGCACTGTGTGCCGCCCATATCATATAGCTAAAATTATGGCTCTTTACAGACCTGGTGTTCCAGTTCCCATTTACACAGAGTCTGCACACCCGAGACGCCATATCCTCGGTCTTTTAGAAGATCCGGAATCTGTGGTGGACAACGGCAGCTATGATGATGGCGGGGAGGCCGATTCGGACGGGGATTAGATAGCTTTTTTTATTTTTCATGTTAAACTAGTGTACGCTTTAATGTTTTCGTGAACATGTTTTTGTTAATGATTAGTAATATTGTTGTCTCGTATAGCATTTTCCCGATTTTTTTCAATTCTCAAAAACAAATGATTAAAAACACAATATACGATCAATCTCAATCAAACTTTCACACAAAAGGAAATACAATATCATATATAAAGTCGATTACAATCCAAAAAACCTAGGTAAGTATGTCAGGTCGCCCATGATATGCTCGCTCCTCTACATAATTCTTGAACCTATCCTTGAAGCGCTCATGACTATCCCATCCATCAACACTTGGATCCTTGTAAATGTGCCAATGTCTTGGAGGCGGTGGAATGGGACAATGGTCATTAACAAGCCAAATCTGTACACGTAAACAATACAGTTCCTAAAAAAATCATGAAAGAATAAGTAAATACGAGAGAGTAGGACTCCACGTACCGGTACGTAATGGTCTCTCCTGCCTACATGTGCTATCGCATAAACCTTTGTCGGAGGCTCGGCACCCGGGGGGGCCACAATGGAAGACATGTGTGCGGTCCGAACCATGATAAGACAACAACAGCCACTTGGTGTTCCGTTGCAAACGCCAACCCAGTAATAGGCATTATACACCAGAAGTTTGCCGTGCACGGTGAAGGAATATAATTCAATTTCCTAACAAATTCTTCCAACGTCAACGCTTCCTCCGCAAGAATCGCTATGTAGTTCGCTCCATGTGCCTGGACGTGCTTCGAAAGCCCTAACCGGACATCAATGTACTCGTCTTCTTGGCGACACAGCAAAACGGCAAGAGAACGGAACCCACAATGACCATCACCTTTGACATTTTGAACTCCAGAAATGTAGGCGAGCATGAAATGATCAATATTCTCGTGCCCCCAGTTGAAGCCGAGATACTTGACCGGCTTGTTTGAACCCGACTTGGACTTGGTTGAAGCAGATTTTGGCTTTGCAGGTTTAGTGACACTCCCCTTTGCTGTTGAAACTCCACTGTGAGGTCGTCCGCTAGAAGGGCATCCTTTCGATCCCGGGGATCCAACGGACGATTTCACATTGGTCGTCTCTTTCTCTGCAGGCTCATCCTCCTCATCCACTCCCAGCTCCTCATCCTCCATCTTCATCTTCTGCTTCTCCTTCTTCATGTTTGCATCCACATGCTCGTCCCAACACATTTTTCTCTTCGTACCGGTCTTTCTCGCATTCATCCTAGGCCTCCCCTTCTTGGTCTCGCCATGTGGCGGGTCTTGAATATCGCACGATGTAGGGTCCTTTGACTCACGCCACTTTTCCGCCATCTTCTTCAAATCAAATCCCTCAACTGTCCCACATAAGTACTCTTCAACGAAGTCATCCACCGTGACATTGTCCGCTGTCAGTGAAACACCATCATCGACATCAAGATCCTTAGCATCCACCCCTTCCCATCGGATCTGCTTCCAGAAAATATCAACCTCTTCAGGCACTAACGGATAACCCGTCTCCACGTAGACCTTAATTGTGTGTGGGCAAGGCAGCCCCAGTGTGGACCTCCACCAAAAATCAGCACATTTGTTCCCAATTTTCCCCTCCTTTGCTAACACAGCTTGGGCATACAACATCCTCGGGCATTTTTCAGAGCACTTTTCAAGGATGCGCTTGAAGAACACCTTAACCCACTCAGGGCCTTTCACTATCTCCATGGGAAAGGCAGTGCAGTTCTTGGTCATCTCATATCGGATCTTCCGATGCTGATCAACAAACATGTTGTCGATGTGCTGCACAAGTGTGTCGAACCCTCCAACGGATGTCTCAATCATGTCCTTAAGCATAGAGTGCTGACCCTCAACCCTGAAAATAATATATTCGTATACAATTAACTAAATAAATTTTATAACCCAATTTGATTGCAAATGTTTGTATGAAAGTTACCTGTTTGATGTTCTTGTGGCAAAATGAAGAACATCATCACACCATGCCGCAACCAGCTTCTTCTTATGCTCATTAAACCAAGTTTGCTCCACATATCGCACCAAGCCTTCACTCCATATCCCCTTAAAGTGAGCAAGCCGCTCTCTGTACTCCTCCTTTGTGTGAGACCTCATCACCCGACGAACACTTCCCGAGAATTTCTTCTCGTCAATCTTCATCGTCTTAGCATATGCCTTCACATTACGGTCTACATGGACCTGACACAAGTGATGACGAACCTTCGGAAACACCAGTTTGGCAGCCTTGATCAGTCCTAGCTCTCGATCAGACATGATGCATACGGGATTTTTCTCCCCGTACAACCACTTCAATCGTCTCAGCGCCCATGCATAGTGGTTTGTCGTATCCCTTTCCATGAACACAAGAGCAATGCAATATGTGTAGTTGGTGCAAGTAAACCCAACAATCTGGAACAGAGGCATATCGTACCTATAAATGCAACACACACAAAAATTAAAACCCGCAGAAAATACCATTATCTACACATAATACAAAAAAGACTAAGGTTTACCTGTTGGTTTTGTAGATCGAATCCATAATGACGACATTAGGAAACATGCACAATAAATGTCGAGCGTCTGGATGAGAAATAAACAAGCACGCCAAAACCTCCTTCCCATCTTCCCTCGTCTTAGTAGCAGTGTCCAACAAATAGCCTTTCTCATTCAAAAATCCCAATGACCATTGTGTCACATTCAGATTGCCCAGGGATTTCAACCTCTCCTTAGCCCTAACAGTGTACACCTGATTCCTCGAACTCGTTGCATTCGAATATTCATTCCTAAGCTGTGTAGAAATAACCTTGGATCTTGCACCCGCCGCAGTATCAATCATCACTTTCCTACGCTGCTCCTTCGTAAGTCGGGTAGCAAATGCATGACCGGTCAAGGTGGTAGAAAGCATATGGTTATGGGATCCACTAACAACCGATAAGGTCCACCCAGGATCTCTAATAACATTTCCTTCCCTAAAAGTACCATGCAGCAAAAAGGGACAACCCTTCTTTTTTGACCTAGTTTTATTCACTCGTATCGGGCTGACCTTTATACCATCGACTACCACCTTCTTCTTGCCGGACCTAGGTAACCCGGATCTCTCACAGTGAAGTATAATCTTTTTAGGATTTGATGATTTAGTAGTGATCACCATAAAAAGACTAAAACCTACCATTTGCACCCAATCTCGCAATCCTTCCTTACTAGGAAATATCTCAGTAGTAGTAAAATGGGATGAGAAGTCGATAGCTATAAATCTATCATCACTAGAATCACCCTATTTATATACAAAAATTACCACATTAGAGACTAATTAATAATTAAATTTCTAAAAACTAATATCAACAAATTAAATATTATTTCAAAACAGTTTAACATTTCAAAGACTAAGTATATTTAAGATCTAATTATTTTATACAGTAAAAATTACAATATTACATACCTTGAAGTACTCGGGAGAAATTGGCGCCTGCAAATCACCCTCATCATCTACAGATGTGTTAGCGCTCGAAGAGGACTCCGACAATCCCCTCCAACCAGAACCGCTTGACGACGACATTTATTATGAAAATGAGTTTCTAGATTTGGATACAATACAATACATCCCTAATTTATATAGCCGGCTACACCTGTACTGGGCGGCCCTACGTGCAGCCCACATCGACCGTTGGGAGTGAAACGTATACTCACTGGGCGGCACCACGTGTCGTCCATGAACCCTAGGCGGCACCACGTGCCGTCCATGAACCCTGGGCGGCAGGAAGTGCCGCCTATGAACCCTGTCCCCCCAAAAAACCCGGTTCATTGACCCAGTTTCGTGGGCGGCACGAAATGCCGCCCACAACCCCGGTTTCAATGAACCGGTTTTTAAAAACACATTTTTATTTATTTCAAAAAAAAATCCCTAAACTGAACCCATCGAGCCGCCCATGGAACTCGGGTTTTCTCGGCGGCATGTCGAGCCGCCCATGGGGAAGTGCGCGGCTAAAAAAAAGCGACTGCGCGGTTTTGCGCCGTTTTTAAAATCATACCTCTGAGTGCTTGTATTAGGTATAAAAGAAAGAAAGGGGTGAGAATCTACCTCATACATACCTGAATCCATTTGTTCGACTCTTTCTGAATAGCCTGAAAAGAAAAGAAAATCAAAGCAAAAATAATGACCTAGACTCAACAATAGAGGTGACACCTAATATTAGCAAATTGGTCCCCGATAAGGGCGTCACAAACTTGATGTGTCTAAAACCTACCCACAAGTGTACGGGATCAGTTGTAGTAGTCAAGTGTCGATCCCACAGAGACTAATGTAATATCAATTGCAACGCTACCAGTGCACTAGGCCAGAAAAATAAGGAATTGGGGAAAACTATAACTAAACTATCAAATAATAATAAAGAGTAGATAAAAATCAATGGGATAAATGTGTCTAAGGTTAAGGATCACCACAACGATGTAATAGTAAATAAAATCACACTTTACCTGAATCTAGTCCAAATTATTTGAAGGTAACCTATCTAAGGTAATCTACTAACTCCTTTCAGACGATAATAAATGTCCCTGGAGTAAACTAACAATCGTTGTCGTAGCTCATCCAAACCCTTTAACGCACTTAGAGTCTAGGGATAAACTGAAATAGCATTCACTGTCGCGCTCCGTTAATCCAACTCAAACCTAGAACATCTATGATACTTATTAATCCTCAAGAGTAATTAAGTTGTTGTCGCACAAATAACACTCAAGTTCAATTCCTAGGATTCCAGTAAAAGTTATCACCTCTCAATCTCAAACCCTACCTGACTATCTATTAAAGTTATCACCTGTCAGTCTCAAATCCTAATAGGATCCATTTTGCATAGGCTAATATAAGCATAAAACATCTATGAACGAATCAAATATTATTTCAACTCAGGCAAAGAAATAATTCTAATTACATACACATCGTCGGGATCACCTCAACCTGAAAACTAGAAATTAGCCAAGCATAATTGAAGACATACTCAATAGATTTAAACTAGCCACCAATATACATGAGTTATTCAATAAATACGGGAGATAAGAAAATTTAATATCGATGTAGAAATAATCCAAATCGATCAAAGGCTAAAACAATAATACCAAAATCTTCAAAGTGCCAAAGTCAAAAATCCCTTCTTGAATTTCACCCTTCCGTACGGCTGCTATCTAAAACTTAAAAGAAAACAAAAGCTAAAATCAATAACGGTTTGTCTAACCTATGCCCTTAGGACATAGGTTAAGAATTCCTATTAAGGAATATAAACCCTAAAGAAGGAAATGTGAACCCATTTTAAAAAGATTAAAATATCCTAAAAAATTTATTCATAATTAAAATTTTCTATATATGGGATCTTAACCTATGCCCTAAGGACAAAAGTTAGAAAAACTGAATCAATAATTAAAACCTAAACTAAGTCTAAGATTACGTAATGAATATGCCACCCCTCCAAGTCAAATATATAGTTATGTGATTTGGATTTTTGACCCTTTAAGAATGATGGAGTAGTAAATTTGGAGTCCTAATTAAATAAATTAGCTCATTGACCCCCTAAGTCATTAAACTCTCATAAATCCTAAACCCTAACATTTAATATCTAAACCCTAAATCCGAAAAAAATACTTCCAAAATATCTTTGGGTCATATGTATAGCAATAGGGGGTCACACTTGCAATTTTTTAAAAAATAAGCCTAAACAGCTATTTATGTAAAAAAAAAAAAGGGTCATTCGAATTTAATTTTCTCTATATAGTTACGTAAATAGGATAACATATCCTCCACTGTTAATCGTCGCCCTTTCAATCGAGAATTCTCGGGCCCATCACAGATTGCACATCGGCGGCACTTTCAGCCCAATAAGCATGGCCCATCAAATTCCATATCTACATTTATAGCAGCTCAACGAATATAAAAGCTAGATCGGACAACAATTAGTGGGCCGATCCTTTGCTCCTTTTTGGGCTTCGCAACGAATCCATCATCAAACGACACATAAATACCTGAAATATATAAAAATACGAGTGTAGACTCCGAATATAAAATAATGCAAAATTAATTAATAAAAATATAATATATGTATGAAAATAATCTAATCTAATATGCGACTAAACTCCTAAAATATATATAAAATAGGTGTTATTATTGGGCTAGTCAATGATCAAGGCGAGTTCGAGGCTCTGTTGCTGGTCAAGGATGAGTTAGCGGGGTGCCCGCAGAGCTTTCTCCACGGGGCGTGGAATTGGTTAGATACTGAGCCCAACCGCATGTTGTGGTTCAATTTTGCTGAGGAGGTGTTTGGGTACGTGGAAGGGTCGTCGCACAGTCGTTACGGTGATATTGACGAGGAGGGGTGCGTTAGGAGCGGGTTGTTGTTGATAGATGGTCACCTTGCGGGCATTTACGCGCCACATTCGCAAGATTTGCGTTGTGACAGGTTTAACGTGTGGGTGATGATGGAGTACGGGGTTCCAGAGTCGTGGACTAAGATATACTCGTGCAACACCGCGTTTGGTGGTAGGCAATTCGAATATGGCATAGGGCTCTGCAACACGGCTGCTGCAGGTGGTGATTCTCGAAATATATGCATCGAGAGGGTTATTCTCGATGATATTCATACTGGGCAGTTGTTCTCCTGGGATAGGGCGGATGGTTGCCGCATCACGGAGCACGTTTTTCACCTAAAAGCCGAGAATGGATTGTGGAATGCTCTTGGAATTTCAACTTATGTTGAAAACTTAGAGTCTCTCACGCTTAGGGTTATCAAGCTTATTATATCAAAATTTGCTATATCTCGTAAATTACGTCAAATCCCAAAATTACAAGGCAAATGATATCAAACTTTGGTACACCTCGCGAAATACGTTAAATTTCAGAGTTATTAGGCAAAATTTCCGTTAAATTATTAAATCGAGGGTAACTTTAACGTGGATTCAAGCATAAAAATAATGTAGAGGTGACCTAGTACATTAAAGGCTCGTTTTTTTTGTCTAATTTAGTAAAATAAAATGTTATTGTCTAACCATCAGGGGTAATGTCACACCCTCACATTATCTAAAAGCAAAGAACCGAACTACTAATAGGTTCACTTAAGCAATGAACAGAACTACTAATAGGTTCACTTAAAGAATAAAAGCTCCAACTCATCCCTTTCTCAGGCCCATAGTTGAAGTTTATAAATACCTCCCATTTTAAAATTATTATTCTCATCTCCCTCATTCCCTCAAACAGAAACAACGTACAGCGCGCTATGGAGTTACCTGGATGGGGTGGCCGGAGACCTCGCTCAGTCCCTGCCCACAATCACCAGATCCGCCGGGATCCGCATCCCTCAGACCCGCCTGCGGGCTGGGGCATCCTTTGGCCGAGGTGGGCCGTCACCCGGCGAAGAGGTTCACAACCGAGGACGAGGAGAGGCGGGAGGCGTCGAGGCGGAGGGAGAGGCGGAAAGAGAGGCGGAGGGGGAGGCGGAAAGAGAGGCGGAGGGGGAGGAGGGCGCGGCGGAGGGAAACGTCCGACGAAAAGGCTTCGGAATCCCTACGTGTGGGGCTGACGGTGCTGCGCGACGCTGTTCGTTAGACTTCTTGAATATACCGGTGAAATCTTGTTTTTACCCCGTTTCTTGATTTTCCCCTTTTCTTTTGTTTCTCCTTAAATGAACGTAGTTCGATGCTACAACAGCATTATAAGCATAACACATGTGTTTGTTCGATATCTTTGTTAGTGTTCTTTTTTTCTTTTTTTTTTGGGTGTGAATCTTTGTTACTGTTCTTGATTTACCGTTTTCAGGGTTAGTGTTCTGAAAGATATCAATAAACAGAACTACATTCTAATGATCCATTAATTAGTGTTCTTGATGTTCCCTGTTTCTCCATTTCCATGTGTTCGTTGATATCTTGTATGGAAATAGTATGGATTATGAATTTATTGTGATGTCATAAGTGTTTCCTTAATCTTTGTAGTTCCGTTTAAGCATCTAGTTTATTGAACAACATAAATACTTTTATACAATTCTCTAGATAAATTTTAAAAGATTTCATATCATTTTCTCCAAGGACTTACAAACATAGTACTATAATAAAATTATGTTTTTAGATTGTAAATAACATTTAGAACTAATGGATCGAGTCTTTTTAATTTATCCGTCTCTATTGTAATGGATTAGTTTCATAAAATAAAGAACATTTAGAACTAACGTGATCATAATACCAAAAATGATATATAATTATAAATGCTAGATAGTTTTGACGAAATTTCTTGTGTTAATTTTGAATCATATTCATGTGTCAAAAGGGACTGATAATTAGCACTATAAGTTTTAAACTGAATGGTGAAACTAATTAGGAGATTACATAATCCATTACTCCAACAATAATATTACAATTCATCACATTCCCTGACCCTTCACCCTAACTTCTGTCCTATTAACTTTTGCTTTGTCATTTTAGTTAACTTCTTTTATACAAGAAGGAAAGCAGTAGTCTCTTTTCTTTCATTTACATTTGTAGTTAGTTGTTTCTTTATGCTATGTTTTGTTTTCCAATTTCTGTCCTACTTGTTCTTAGATATTTTAATGTTGTTACTACAAATCTTGATTTGGATTTAAAACACTCATTTGTTTCTTCAAAATTGCGTTAATTACTCAAGTTTTTTTTTTTGTCTTAAAACGTTAATTACTCAAGTTATAAAAGACTGGAATTTTGTAAATTACTCATCTTGTCCCAACTTCATAATTTACACATTGTTTAGTGAATAATTATCGAGTATATGACTTATAATGTAAAAACACTCATTTGTTTGTTCAAAATTGCGTTTATTACTCAACATAAAGAAAAGACCGAAATTTTGAAATTACTCATCTTATTCCAACTTCATAATTTACACATTGTTTTCCACCCAAAAAAAATAAAAATAATTTACACATTGTTTAGTGAATAATTATTGGGTCCTTTTTTTTTATAGCTTCGGTAGAAGTTAGTTAGGAAAGCCTTATATGCTTAATATCAATATCCAACTACTTCATAGTTACCACCAAGTTGTGAGAACCATATAAAACTACGGCTAGTTTGATATGATTTAGGAATAGGAGTCTCAAAAGGACTCGTTAGTATTTATGTATTAATTTGTCGCTAAATATGTTATCGCAATGAATCATTTTTGGACAAAATATTTATCAACACGGTAGACAGTTCAAATGGAGAAATGGATGGTTCTATTCACTCTCTGAAAATGCCATTTCTCAAGGGAAAGCTGATACATGTCCTCTGCACACTCTGCTTGGCTTAAAGAACTGAACGTGGTCTCCTAGACAATGAGCAATAAAGAATGCGGTAATCAAAAATTAAGGACGAAATCCGGACTGATATAACATAATAGCAGAATCTTCATGGATTCAAGTAAGTGCCAAATGGATACGAGATTACACGTTTCATTCAATTTATACTTTTTGGAGGATTATGCAGAACTTTACAGTGTGAAATTGTATGTTGCTCGATTGTTGGTATTGATGTCTTAATAGAGTACCTTTCATGCTAGATGTTTTGAATATACAGGGCATAACATTTCATTTTCTTTATAACAAGGAAATATTCCTCTAAATCTGTCAATTTGTGTACTTATAAAAACCATTCAAAACGCAGTTAAACTTGGGAGAGAATGAAACCAAAGCGCTACGAACATGTTAATTTCATTGTTGTGTCACCCGCATAGCACCTTTTCCCCTTCAAATCATTATATCAGGATGAAAATAAATCTTTTTAGCAAACCAAGAGTGTTGATTTTCTTTCTTTTTTCCTTTCAACGATGAGTGTTAATACTCTGATGTCTTAGTACTTGTAAGCAAATAAAGGTTGTAGCAAACGGATGAATCAAGTAAGACGTAGATAAGTAGATTAGATTCACGGACCATACGGGGGTCTACTAATTGTATGGAATGCATATTGTGGGGGCTGAAATTGGTTGGGCCAAAAGCCCATTAGAATAGTCAGAGTTCAAGGCTACTTTAGGGTAAAAATAAAAAAAGAAACAAAATGGATTGGCATTCAGGGACTTCAGGAGGGCTGAGTGGCCGCAATTAAAGAGGGAGAAAAAGGAGAAAGATGACGAGGGAGGCAGTTCGGAAGAGCTCCATCGAGAGAATATAGCCCCGCAATGGGAAAGCAAGACAAGGGGAGAAGACAGGGGCTCACGAGAGTTTCTCCTGGTGGCTCGAATGAAGGAACAACGGAGAGATCTCCCATGGAGGAGCCTCTCACACCAGTCAAGGTCCGCTTCCACCGCCGCACCACCGATCTGGAGAGCTCTCCGCCGGCTCTGCCTCGCCGGATCGGAGCAAGAGGAACATTCAGGGGCTGTTTCTGCGCTGCTCCGGCGCCGGAAAGGGCATGTATGCTGGCCTCCCCTCCCCTCTCCTCGACGCCCAGTTGGTGGTGCCCGTCAGTGGCTACCCAAAGCAGTCGATGGCTCTCGAAGCCCGCTTCTCCTTCCCTGGCCCCCTTTCTCTATCCGATCTCATCGGTTGAGCTACCAAGGTGCGTGTTCGATCTCGACTCGACTCTTTCACTCTCTCAATTGATGCTAACTGAATGCTCGGTCCGGTAGTAATGCTTCCATGCGCTCAATGCTTGATGTGCAATGTGTTTATGTGCGTGTTCTGTCTTGATGAGACTAAGCTCTAATTAATTAGCTAGAAACATGAGAAATGAGAAATGAGGGGCTATGCTAGTGTTGAACTCTAGTTAATTAGCCGGAAATGAAGAGAAGCTTGGTAAAAATGCAATTAGCATGCTAATATAAAATAGCCCTTGATAACTAATAGGCCCAGTATCTTAGGCCTAGATCATATTGGTTAAATTTGACATTGTGGGAGCTAGCTCGGATACATCTTGATATGCTATATGACAGACTATAGCTGCACTTAGGCAAGTCGTGAGAGACTAGTTATTTTAGTACTTTGCTTGCTATATGAGGTGATCATGCAGCTTTTGAGATCATTTATACTTGCTTGATGTCTTGTTTGAATGCTAGAAATTATATGTTAGCCCTGTAATGTGTCTTTGGTGGAATAATTGCCACTAAAAGGCCTAATGCCGACTAATGAGCTAAGAGTGAGTAATTCGGGTGTACTCAGTCGAGGTAATTCGACGGGTTAATGAACCTCTTGACCTTAATCTCTCTCTATATCTCTCTCTGTATATAAATAAATAAATAAATATATATATATATATATGCATGCCCTTCATATAGAAAACTGACTTGAGCGTCGGAGAGCCCGCCCCGGGGAAAGCCATCTCCGGGGTGTTTTCAGGTGAACCTCGCGTATGAGAAGGTCGCCGGAGCTCGGAAACAACTACAAGCAATTTGGAGAGGAGTGAAGGAATAATATCAACATCAGAACTGAATCGTGGAACCGGAGGTCCCACCCTACGCGAAGCAAGTGACCAGGAAGTTGCTGAGGACGTCCCCTAAACAAACAAATCCTCAACAAAACCGGGTCGAGGGTGTGTTGACCCTCAACATCTTCACGAAGGGTTGAACCGGGTTTCAACACTGGCGCCGACCGTGGGGATGTCCTTACGCACTAGAGACGCTCTTGCCATGACGAAATGCCCGCTCTACGGAGAACCTCTGGCAACCGAGCTCCACTACACTCCACTTCGGTCTCGGTTAGCCTTCACTCCTCTCTACTTATACTTCGCGTAGCTCTGACTACTTTATCCTTGTTTTCGCGTAGGCTTTACGACCTCTTACAACGGCTGTGGCTCGTACGTCCCTCAAGCCGACGCAATCTACAGCATCGCTCCGCTCGTCACCACTCATGCCTTTTACAAATATGTAAGAAGAAAAGCAATATGAGGTCGAAAAGGAAGAGACACTGCACTTTAGAGCGAATGGAACAACATCGTAAGAAAAGCTAGTGAGACCTCCTCCGCGAAGGCCTCCCCGGCCTTTGCCCTTGGCTTTCCCATTCTTCGCTTGGCCTTTCCCGGCCTTCGCAAAAAACTCTTGGCATATGCTCTTCGCTCCCCAACTTGAGCCTATTGCCTTCACGAAGACACCCCCTCGAGAAGGTCCTCTTTCGCGAAGGTCTCCCCTTCACGTAGGCCTCTGCCTCTCCGCCTTCACGAAGGCCTCCCTTCACGTATGGCTTCCCAGCTGCCCGCCCTCCACGGGCTTAAAGAAAGAAAATAACAAATGCGATACGATAAGAGCAATACGTAACAACAAGGTCCACAACACAAAGTACCCCCATAAATACGCGCGCGAATCATTAAAAATTGCAATCCGCAATACGAAAGACAAACAAAAATCCTAAGCTATTTTCTTATGTGCAAGTAAAAAACAAGTATGCACAAGAAAAAGCAAATATGTGCAAGTAAAAGCAAGTATGCACAAGTAAAAGCAATGTATCTGCAAGAACAAGCGAGCTTGAGCAAGTGAAAGCAACACCAGACGGTATTGGGCTCAGCCACATCGGGCCAGTACGCGTAGCAACACCAGACGACACTGGCTTGGCAATGATTAGCCAGTGCGCGTAGCAACACCCAAACGGTATCGGCCGAGAGTCGGCGATACGCGTAGCAATACCAGACGACACTGGCTTGTCAATGATTAGCCGGTGCTCGTAGCAACACCCAAACAGTATCGGCCGAGAGTCGGCGATGCGCGTAGCAATACCAGACGGTACTGGCTTGGCGAGTATTAGCCAGTACGCGTAGCAACACCAGACGACACCGGGCCTGGCAAGCATTGGCCAGTGTGCGTAGCAATACCAGCAAGTATGCGCGAGTTAAAGCAATTGTTAAGAGCAAGCGTCAAAAGCAATACCCAAAGGCAATACACGTGTAAAACAAATAACCATTGAACACTATTACATAAGCAAAGCATGAAAGCAACACCCTTGAGAAGCAATATGCGCGAGAAAAAGCAACGCGGATGTTAAAGCAATTCGTACTCTAGAAAAACTCAACAAGTTAAAGGGGCAACTACCGCGTGCAAGAACCTAAGTGGCGATGAGGTACGCCTTCACGAGAATACAACGTGAGTTGTAGACACATTGTTTTGCCCAATGCAAAACTTCATTGCATTTACCATGATTGCAGTATTTACACATGTCTGAAACATACGAGATGGCCCCAAGGGCGAGCACCATGACGCATACTAGAAGCAACGAGCTAACCCCCCTCACAACCCCTTCTTTAATCCTTCCTCCAGTTCGCAAACTGGTAGGAGGGATGGGGGGAGAGAAGGGGATTGTGTGCAAACAAAGTGAAAATGCGCAGTCTATTTGAGTAAGTTGTCATGACTACTAAGCCAAGATCAATTAAGCGCACACGACATAGTCAACCTCGTGAATGAGCTATGCGAAGAGTTACATGCACATAATTCATATGCTAAATACAGCTAGCAGCACATACGAAACAAGTAAGGGAAACAAAACAGAATATTGAACCCGTTGGGCCAAACGTCGTTATCCATCAAAGAACCTTGCTCAATAGCAACCACATTATGAGAGCATGAAAAGGGTAACACAAGGGGGCGAGTCCTCCGCAGAAAGACTTTCCCCACTATAACGAGAGGCACGATCGTGCCTGGCCTTGTAACGATTCTCCGGGAGAACGAGACGTCTTCTAGGGCATCTCTCTAGCGAAGGTGACTGACCTCATCCCAAGCAAGTTCCAGTAAAGACGTCTTCTAGGGGCACGACTGTGCTCACTAGAAGACGATACTTTGGTCTTGTAGTTTGTGATCTAGTCGTAACAAGCTTTCATAACTCTAGACCCGAATAACGAACGAGATTTAAATTAAAACCAAGACGATGTATGAAACAAGCAAAAACAAAGCAATCAGTGAACACGGCATGTGAAATACGAGTCTTACGAAAAGTGCGCGGGTATGAAAAGCATTACGCAAAAGCAATACAAGAAAAACAATATGAGAAAGCAAGTTGAGCAGCAACGCGAGAAATCTAGTGAAGTCGCCTTCACAAAGGCCTTACTGACCCTTGTGTGGTACTTGTAGCCCATGCTTGTGGCTTCCCGGCTCATGCCTATGTCTCTTCACGAAGGCAATGCTTCACGTAATCCATTCTTCATGAAGGCCCATAATCCGCGAAAGCCCGTCCTTCACGAGCGCTCTCCTTCACAAAGATCTTCACTTCAAGGCCTTCGCAAAGGTTTCCCTTCACTAATAACCACCCAACCATGCACCCTCCATGGACTTAGAGAAAGCGAGTAAAAAGGAAATACAAGAAGACAAATATATAAGCAACGTGAAAGAGCAAGTAACAGAAGTAACACGAGAAAGCAAGCAAACATAGAGTGAAAAAAGCAAGCTGAGCAACACGAGCAAGCTAGTAAAATCGCTCCCTCCCTTGTATCCTCTACGGGATCACTCTCCGACGTTTGGTGGGTCCTCGGTGCACAAACGCATCCTCCCTTTTTTCACGAGTCTCTTTTCTACGATGCACACGCATGTGCTTCTCTACGCGCAAGTCTGCATGCCCTCAATGGGAAACTCACATTTCCCTTCAGATACAAGGATCATACTTACACTATTAACAAGAAAGTGATAGAGCAAGAATAAAACAAATACGAGTAAACAATTAAGAGCAGAGTGCAAAGCACACCAAGAGGCAACCTAACTAGAGTGGAGCCATGCTCCCCTAAAAGCTATGTCTTGGGGCTTGGCGCCCACTCGACGAGTTCCCTCGTGAACTCGAGGAGCTATGTCTTGGGGCTTGGCGCCCACTCGACGAGTTTCCTCGTGAACTCGAAGTGCAATGTCTTGGGGCTTGGCGCCCACTCGACGAGTTCCCTCGTGAACTCGAGGAGCTATGTCTTGGGGCTTGGCGCCCACTCGACGAGTCCCCTCGCGAACTCGAAGTGCAATGTCTTGGGGCTTGGCGCCCACTCGACGAGTTCCCTCGTGAACTCGAGGAGCTATGTCTTGGGGCTTGGCGCCCACTCGACGAGTCCCCTCGCGAACTCGAAGTGCAATGTCTTGGGGCTTGGCGCCCACTCGACGAGTTCCCTCGTGAACTCGAGGAGCTATGTCTTGGGGCTTGGCGCCCACTCGACGAGTTTCCTCGCAAACTCGAAGTG
This sequence comes from Rheum nobile, assembly GCA_027886185.1. Lineage (NCBI taxonomy): Eukaryota > Viridiplantae > Streptophyta > Magnoliopsida > Caryophyllales > Polygonaceae > Rheum > Rheum nobile. Next base: position 1,407,135 of record WOAB01000616.1, on the reverse strand, counting down.
CAATGTCTTGGGGCTTGGCGCCCACTCGACGAGTTCCCTCGTGAACTCGAGGAGCTATGTCTTGGGGCTTGGCACCCACTCGACGAGTTTCCTCGCGAACTCGAAGTGCAATATCTTGGGGCTTGGCGCCCACTCGACGAGTTCCCTCGTGAACTCGAGGAGCTATGTCTTGGGGCTTGGCACCCACTCGACGAGTCCCCTCGCGAACTCGAAGTGCAATGTCTTGGGGCTTGGCGCCCACTCGACGAGTTCCCTCGTGAACTCGAGGAGCTATGTCTTGGGGCTTGGCGTCCACTCGACGAGTTTCCTCGCGAACTCGAAGTGCAATGTCTTGGGGCTTGGCGCCCACTCGACGAGTTCCCTCGTGAACTCGAGGAGCTATGTCTTGGGGCTTGGCGCCCACTCGACGAGTTTCCTCGTGAACTCGAAGTGCAATATCTCGGGGCTCCGCGCCTACTCGACGAGTTCCCTCGCAAACTTGCGCTTTAACCTGTGCTCCATACAACCATAGAGATGGTTCAAAAATCAATACGAAATGAGAGATGATGCAGAAAACGAGCAAATTAAGAGAGAACCTAAACAAGAGACAATGATTAGCTTAGTCATTCCTCGAAATGAAAGAAGAAAAAAGAAGACAACTTGCCAGAAAGATTCGCGAGTAACCTGGACGAATGCAAGCTCTTGCGAGGCCACCAGTGAACCAAGCCTTCACCTTTGCTATGCGAAGTCGAAGAGCTTGGGGGGCTGGCTGTGGGGGCTGAAATTGGTTGGGCCAAAAGCCCACTAGAATACTCAGAGCCCAAGACTACTTTAGGGTAAAAATAAAAAAAGAAACAAAATGGATTGGCATTCAGGGACTTCGGGAGGGCTGAGTGGCCGCAATTAAAGAGGGAGAAAAAGGAGAAAGATGACGAGGGAGGCAGTTCGGAAGAGCTCCATCGAGAGAATATAGCCCCGCAATGGGAAAGCAAGACAAGGGGAGAAGACAGGGGCTCACGAGAGTTTCTCCTGGTGGCTCGAATGAAGGAACACCGGAGAGATCTCCCATGGAGGAGCCTCTCACACCAGTCAAGGTCCGCTTCCACCGCCGCACCACCGATCTGGAGAGCTCTCCGCCGGCTCCGCCTCGCCGGATCGGAGCAAGAGGAACATTCAGGGGCTGTTTCTGCGCTGCTCCGGCGCCGGAAAGGGCATGTATGCTAACCGACCCTCCCCTCTCCTCGACACCCAGTTGGTGGTGCCCGTTGGTGGCTACCCAAAGCAGTCGATGGCTCTCGAAGCCCGCTTCTCCTTCCCTGGCCCCCTTTCTCTAGCCGATCTCATCGGTTGAGCTATCAAGGTGCGTGTTCGATCTCGACTCGACTCTTTCACTCTCTCAATTGATGTTAACTGAATGCTCGGTCCGGTAGTAATGCTTCCATGCGCTCAATGCTTGATGTGCAATGTGTTTATGTGCGTGTTCTGTCTTGATGAGACTAAGCTCTAATTAATTAGCTAGAAACATGAGAAATGAGGGGCTATGCTAGTGTTGAACTCTAATTAATTAGCCGGAAATGAAGAGAAGCTTGGTAAAAATGCAATTAGCATGCTAATATAAAATAGCCCTCGATAACTAATAGGCCCAGTATCTTAGGCCTAGATCATATTGGTTAAATTTGACATTGTGGGAGCTAGCTCGGATACATCTTGATATGCTATATGACAGATTATAGCTGCACTTAGGCAAGTCGTGAGAGACTAGTTATTTTAGTACTTTGCTTGCTATATGAGGTGATCATGCAACTTTTGAGATCATTTATACTTGCTTGATGTCTTGTTTGAATGCTAGAAATTATATGTTAGCCCTGTAATGTGTCTTTGGTGGAATAATTGCCACTAAAAGGCCTAATGCCGACTAATGAGCTGAAGGGTGAGTAATTCGGGTGTACTCAGTCGAGGTAATTCGACGGGTTAATGAACCTCTCGACCTTAATCTCTCTCTATTTCTCTCTGTATATAAATATATATATATATATATGCATGCCCTTCATATAGAAAACTGACTTGAGCGTCGGAGAGCCCGCCCCGGGGAAAGCCATCTCCGGGGTGTTTTCAGGTGAACCTCACGTATGAGAAGGTCGCTGGAGCTCGGGAACAACTACAAGCAATTTGGAGAGGAGTGAAGGAATAATATCAACATTAGAACTGAATCGTGGAACCGGAGGTCCCACCCTACGCGAAGCAAGTGACCAGGAAATTGCTGAGGACGTCCCCTAAACAAACAAATCCTCAACAAAACCGGGTCGAGGGTGTGTTGACCCTCGACATCTTCACGAAGGGTTGAACCGGGTTTCAACACATATGTTTAACGGTACATTAATGTATTTATTTATCTATGTAACTAAAGCATACTAGGGTCCAATAATATATTATGCAATAAATATTTTAGGTGTACATTCATGTATTTATATATCTATCGAATTGAAGCATATATAATCATATGATACCCTTATGCACCACCTGCTTGTGCAAGATGCAAAACTTAATGTTTAGTTAATTTTAGGAATGAGCAAACATCCAGCAAGCTGACTATCTAGTTTATTATGAACTCTAATTGTAAATAGTACATAGCGATCAAGGAGGCAAAACAAGAATTTGTATAGAATATCCAACAAAAACGAGGTACAAGTAACAACCATTGACAATCGCCAACTAATTGAGTGGACAAGCTAACTAACTGAGTGTGGGAGCGTGAGAGACTCTAGGTTTTCAACATAAGTTGAAATTCCAAGAGTATTCCACAATCCATTATCGTCTTTTAGGTGAAAAACGTGCTCCGTGATGCGGCAACCATCCGTCCCATTCCAGGAGAACAACTGTCCAGTATGAACATCATCAAGAATAACCCTCTCGATGCAGATCTTTCGAGAATCACCCCCTGCAGCGGCCGTGTAGCAGAGCCCTATGACGTGTTCGAATTGCCTACCACCAAATGCGGTGTTGCACGAGTATATCTTAGTCCACGACTTTCGAACCCCGTACTCCATCATCACCCACACGTCAAACCTGTTACAACACAAATCCTGCTCCGAAACCCGCGAATGTAACGCATAAATACCCGCAAGGCGACCATCTATCAAGAACAACCCGCTCCTAACACACCCCTCCTCGTCAATATCATCGTAACAACCGTGCGGCGGCCCTTCCACGTACCCAAACACCTCCTCAGCAAAATCGAACCGCAACAGGCGGTCGGACTCGGTATCTAACCAATGCCACGCCCCGTGGAGAAAGCTCTGCCGGCACCCCGCTAACTCATCCTCGACGAGCAACGGAGTCTCGAACTCGCCTTGCTCATTGACTAGCCCAACAACCGCCTTGTTGGACTCGGAATGGGAATGTCTCGTGGCATGCGTGATATCGGCGACCTTGTCCCAGCCACCGCGTTTCAGGCTGTACACGAAGCTCGAAAATCGACAGAAATCTTGACCGGAGAGGAGGACGACGACCACCTTATAGTCGACTATGACCCCGGCCACGTCACGAACCGTGCCGAAACCGTAGTGCGCTTGAGAAGGCCTTCGAGCGAGGTCGGTTAGTAAGGCGGCGGATTCAGGGGGGAAGGGGTTCAAGGCTCTCAAGTCTCTGGTGGCAAGGTTGCCCAACACGATGCGGCTAGTGGCAACGGAGACTCGGTTAGGCCTTTGACTGTCGTTGTGGATGATACAATAAACGCCGTTGTCCAATGGCCCCAAGATGGACAAGTAGGGCGGCAACTCAGTGCACACGGGGTCCTCGTCCTCGTCGTCTTCGTCGGGATCGCGAATGGCGAAATCGAGCGGCCACTTCGTGTAGCGGATCGGGTGGTTCCATGTGAATTCGTACAGCGGGCGGCGGGTCAACTCCGGATCGTCCGATGATATCAATGATGATGATGCACAGGAGAACATTGAGTGGACTTTCGGATTGTCGTACCGGGAGATGACGAGGCAATTGTGGTGATCGAGGCGGTGGCGACGGCTGTGAAAGTCCACGAAATAAGGGGATTCAATGAGCGATCTCCACGTTTTACAAGTCGCCTTCAATCGTAGAAGCGATTTGGCCGGAAGCCTAACAAGAATCTCCTCTACCAATTCGTCCAATACTCCTCCTCCTCCTTCCTTTTGCCGTTTCCCAGGTTTTGATTGCGAATATGCGGCTGCCATCGGCGAAGCTGTGCTAATAACAGACATGGATCAGGGATTTTAGAATCTAGTAATTAATCTGATTCATGCGTGTATATATATAGCTTAATTCTTCTCTTTTCAAATACTATAATATACCATTCCCTTTACTGGCTGGATAAGAAAAAATAAGATAGAATTAGAGGTGTGGATTTTATTACGCGTACCAAATTTTTTGAGAGTCAACCATTTTAGTAATTTTAATTAATTAACTTTTTACTTTCTAAACTATTTTTAATCTTATTACCCTAATTACAATCTTATTTCTACCGATTTCCACGTTATTGCTGCCATTCGTCTACCTCTTTTCCCACTGTTTACATCACCAGATTGGCTATACCGCTGCCAAAATTTGCCCACGTTTCTCGCTGCCACCGACGGACCACTGCAGCGACCACCAGCCTTCACCTACCGCCTGCCACCGGTAGTAATACTTCTTATACCGCCTGTCACCGTTAGCTACGTACATGATACTACGTAAAAGCATATTTTATAAGTGTGCATTCAACATGTATCAAGTTACTTGTAATTCCCATCAGCATAATTTACTTCGATTAGTGTGGCCCGTTCGAACTGAAATCCTTGTCCAAGCCCGTATTGCTTGGCGTGCGAGCAGACCGATCCGTGTTTGCTCAGGTCTAGCTACTGCTAGCTTTGTGAAACTGCTTGCAACTTCTAAAAGAACCATTGAACATGTGTGCATAGTCCAGAAGTCATACAGTGTAGCGTTGCACAAGATTTATTTATAAATTCAATGAAATACATAGTTATAGAGATTAATAGCATGTGTTTTACGTAAAATGTCTTTCCATTTACTTTCTTTGACGTTGTTGCACACTGGGCTTATTTAGTACATGGCTTGATATATGAAATTTCTCTTCCCATTATATGTCTTTTTGTCAATCACAAACAGTTGGACTTATTTAGTACATGGCTTGATAACTTATAACATTGCGCAAATACATATCAAATAACATGCATATTTAGACTCCAATTATAGTATATAGATTTTTGCGTGTTGCTGCGCACGCGGATCCTTACTAGTATACTTAAAAGTTGCATGAGATTTTTTATAAAATATAACAAAATATACTTTTACGAGTCATAATATATAATAAACGGTTTTTCTAACCTATGTCCTTAAGACACAGATTAGAAAGGGTGAACCCATCTCAAATGCCGGTTGATGCCAACGATTGTGACGCATGTCGGCCATGAGCACGTCCTTTCCATCCGCTTGTTGTGGACTCATCGTGGCAAACGTAAGTATGGGTGCAAGGCGTGTTGGCGTGAGGGCTATGTCAACAGCTACTGTTGCAACATTTGCAGATTCAGACTATCACTTCAGCTGTCTAGACCGGCCTCTAGAAATGAAGCATGAGCACGGCAGGCATCTGCATCGAGTCAAGCTCGAGTTCTCGTGTCTCAAAGAAGACGAATACAAATACGAATGGTGCCTTGTCTGCTACCAAGACATAGACCCACAATCCTGGGTTTATACTTGTCAAGACTGCGACTATGTAAGTCATATCAATTGTATATAGAGCAGAAGATGCTCTGCAATTAACTCCATATAAAATGAGTGGACAGAATGATGAGGAATCATCCCCGCCATTAGTGTCAACCTTTGATGGACCGATTACTAGGTCAAGATTGAAGGAACTACGTCAAGAGCTGGAGACGTTTATGGCACATGATGTATCACATGACGAAGAGGACAAGTCCAAAGTCAAGGCGTTGACTTTATTGGTCAACGTTACCTATGTTTAGTCTTATTAATTTCTGCATTGGATATTTTTAGGACTATTATTTAATTGTTTTAAGCTTTCTATTTTCGGATATTTCGGGATTAAGTGTAACCCGTTTTTGGGAAGCTAGGGCCGGCCCTCCTAGGGTATTTAAGGCCTCCCTTGTCTTCTTCATTAGGCAGATTTCTCACATTGTTGAAACACAAAAACAGAGCTTGGTTTTTGCTTTGAAAACTCGGCTCCCCGTGAGAGTCTCAATCGATTGTTCTTTCCTGCTTAGTTGTTTTCGTCTTTGTCAAGTCCCTCTGGAGTTGGTGATTTCGTACATCATAAGCAATCCTCTCCGTGCTCCAAGTTCGTCAGCGATTCTTGGTTGTGTGGCGTTGTAGAGATCGGGTTGGTAGATCGTTCGACAAGGTTCCTTGCTATCAAGCAAGCGGGTTTTCTCGTCGTTTCTATTGGTTCTATCTATTATCCTATCCATTAGTTTCACTTCCGCTATTGTTCTAATCTTGTGTTTTCTTTTGTTTTGAGATCCGTTGCCTAGATCCATCTTCTACACGGCTAACCCCGTATCACAGAATGTGAGAGATTTTCCAAGTTTAATCGCGTTTTGAATGGTTTTTACAAGTATAAGGAATTAGAGACTTTCCAATATAAAGGAAATATCATGATGTGCCATGTATATTCAAAGCATCTATTAAGACATCAATATCAAATAATGTCACACTGTAAAATTCTGCATAATAGTCCTAAGAGTTCATCTCATATCCACTCGGCACTTACTTGAATCCATGAAGATTCTGCTTTTCTTATTCTCAGTATGGATTTCCTCCTTACTTGTCGATTACCGCATTCTATATTGCTCGTTGTCTAGGAGACCACGTTCAGTTCTTTGAGCCAAGCAGTGTGCAGAGGACATGGATCAGGTTTCCCTTGAGAAATGGCCTTTTCAGAGAGCGAATAGAACCATCCGTTTCTCCATTTGAACTGACAGGGAAAAAATGCGCGACAATGAGACACAAAAAATACAAAATTAAATAGATAGATATTTACGATATAGTCCTCTTCCTTTACCTCTTTCACTGCTGTTGGGAAGTGAGCCACAGCTCGGGAGTATGCACATAATCGTTCTTCCATGGCTTCTTCAAATACAAGCCCTTTCTCAGCTGCTGCAGCAGATGCTAGTTCTTTGATGAGGTCAGAGACCTGAAATGGAATTGTTGCATTTCGACAGTATTAGATTTCTCAGTGTAAAAGTTTTAAGTATAGATATACAAATAGAAATAGGAGTCTGGCTAAACACATTTCAGCAGAGCTATCAAAATGTGACATGACCAATCTAGGGTAACAATAGTCAAGGGAAAAGCCTTGATAGGTAAAAACTGGTTTTCTTAGGTTAGAAATTTGGTATATGAATCTTCCATTAACGAAAGCCTTACCTCAGAGCGATATTCACTCTCCACAACACCCACAGTTGCTCCAGGATGGCGTGCTCCAACAAGCATAAATGCTGAAATCCATATCAGTTTCTCCAACATTTGCTTCTGAAAAGCTTCCTTATCAAGAACCTGCTTGATGTTATAATAAAAAATTAACCAAAAATTGCATTAACTTAAGTATTCATCTCACCAATAAGCTAATAAAATGAAAAAGATTTGCACAGAAAATGAGCCAAAACTTCAATTAGCTGCTTTAAAACCTTCATGATAACTATGTATCCAAACCATGCCGAAGCAAAGGTGTGATGAACGTAACACTAAGGATGCCCCAAGGAAGCTATTTAGGAGGATACACGCGGAGCAAGAGCTGAGAATTACATTAAACCCCCTGTACTTAAGTCTTTTATATCCCATAAAACCACACCATTTTTACAGATTTACATAATCAACACCCACAGGCAATTCCCCATCAACAGCTCCATAAATAAACCATTAACAAGTAAATTTAATAAAATTCTAGTAGAAATCAAACATGTTCCTTACATGTTTTAATTCCAGTTTCTTTAGAAAAAAAAAAAACGATTTTATCAGATTTTTAATTGATTTAGCCATGGTCTTCTTACGAGAAAGTGCTTGGTTTGTTAAATTCAGAAATTTGAGGTGATCTAATTGAACATACAAAACCACAGGCTGTTCTGTCAAAAATGGTTCCTTTAATTACAGATTTACAGGTTGTTAATACTTAATAACGGAATTTGAATGCATAATCAGTAGCAGATTTAATTGGGAATAAGCTTATGTTTAACCTTGCTGGAAAGTCCACCGGCGTTCAATCTAGCCGACACAGCAGACGCCCATTTCCCAAATGCAGCCGTTAATCCTTCAGGATTAGTGTCAGTCTTGCCATCAATTGGTGGTTCACCGAGCTTAGAAACAGCAAAGTAGGCCAAAACTTGATCTGCATCCTTAAGCCCTTTACTTTCAAGCCATGGCTCCAGCATTCCGTTCTGGAAAAATACCAAATCTGTTGGATTTCTCAGTGTCAATCACAATTCACTGATTCACCCATCCTCCGTTAATTGCCCACGAAACAGCAAAGGGGAAAAGAAATGAAATTACCGCTCCAACGAGATTGGGGAGTGGCTTGAAGAACAGCTTCGAGATCATCGTTCCTAGTGCAAACCAAGATGGGACCAGGGAAATCGAGTGGCACAGGATCGCCTCTCTTGACAAGCAAATCTTCTCCGTTGCCCATGTCCTGTAAAGCCCTTCCGACTCGTCCGCCGCCGACGATAATGGCAGGGGCGACGCTAACCCTAGCCGTGGTCACACCCGCCATAGCCGTTATTGAAGAAGAGAAGAAAGGAGGAGAAATTGAGGAGGATAAGGGCTTGAAAGAGGCTCTTCTGGGTAAGAATTGGGAGAAGGTGAAAGTTGAATTTGAGATGGGGAGGACTAGGAGGGATTGAACCCTAGCAATTGGGGAAGTGGAAGAGATGGTAACTGGGCTGGCCATGGAGGATTTGATTTTGAGGGGATGAAGAAGACGATGAGAGTTTTGGAGCCATTGATTGTGGGTTTGAGTTTATTGTTGGATGCTCATTGGAGTCATTGCCAAGGACAAAGGAGTGATGGAGGTTTATCGAGAATGAGAGGTTTTAGCCATTCATTTTCTCCTCCCTCAACATATATATATTGAGGATTTGTTTGTGTCTCATTTGTCCATACAAATTCTACAAAATATGCTCAAATTGGAGGTGTTTTGCAATCATTAAAGAGAAACTCCAGACCCACATCGATCCTCATTGAATTGATAACCACTATTATTCAACAAACAAAGTTGATATATAATCTAATTAACATGCTGGGCACATATCAAAATCTAACAAGTTGTATTAAGAAATCCTGAACCCGAGTTTGAGCTCTGACCCCCATGGTGGGCCGATCCTGAATACAGGGAATCGAAGTTACTTTCAATAGATTGAGACTCTGATCATCAAAATGGACCTTATTACTGAGGCCTCGATTTGTTGTATTGATCTGCAGCTTTGGATAGCGACTGTATTGAAACTTGGTATCCAGGACCCATCTGTAGACGAAAAACCATAGCTTATTACAATGGTGAATAAGCTTTGGCAATCAGAGTTGTTGAACCAGAAGAAAAGCTATACCACAATTATTTTCCTAAATTCACAACAATAAAAGGCAATGAGTAGCCAATCTTACCGTGCTGCATAAGTGGAATGAGTTTACATAGCCAGCATATTTAGAAGCTGACAAAAAAAGTAGCAAGGGAGACATTAGTAGTTGAAATACATAAGGGGATGCCAATTAAGGATAAGAGCACATTCAACCATCACATGTGCAACAGCAAAACTGGGTGAACCCAGAAAATAATACATGTAGAGTAAAAAGAAGAAGAAAAGGGACGAAAGCACCCAACTCTTCTTTAAGCCAGGAGGTTTTGCTTGCAAAAGAGCATTGACAAATGCACCGATATTCTCACGCAAGGCCTCCTCTTTATAGCTCGCCTACATTCAATGCATTTCCTGTTAGTATTTGGCCAAAAAACGATTCACTCAAAATTCTATCATTATTTAACAATGCAATAGCACCTTCCCTAGCCCGACATGGACGATTGACTCCTTCATTTTGAAATCAATAAGCCCCTGTTTAGCTTCCTTCACTGCAGCAGCTACATTGTCCGTCACAGTGCCTTTCTAGAAAGTTGTTAGTAAGAACACATAAGATGGTGCAGAGTCGTCAAGAAATCTACAGAGATTACAAGAATCTACGATAATACTTACTTTAGCGTTAGGTGTTAAAGCGCGGAGAACTTTGCTTATACTCTGCAACAAAAGTCCAGTCGAAGTTATGCCAAGCATCAAATGTATATATCAGCTTTGCTATCACAATTATTAAGTTCAAAATACATACTGCAACACGTTTCATCATTGAAAGAGTTGCAATGCATTTGTCAAAATTTAGCTTGGATCCTGCATAAATGTGAGAGAGAAGCTGTAAGTTAACTATTCATGTTTGTCAAAAAAGGTGCATCACAGGTAACGGATGAGAGATCCCAAATAAACAGCATAAAACACACACGTAACTAATTTTCACAAACTAAGAAATCTGGCCTTTCGAAGCCGTAGTAAAGAGCAGAATGTCTACACTGTCTATGTTATGCAGATAGGATTAGCTTAGAGGTCATAGAAATAAAAGTTGTAGACTGAATCTACATTATTTATAGGACCATAATCATGCAGTAATAGGGTTGTTTGCTAGAATAAAAGAAAGAAGATGGTGCATCACCATTCTTAATTTGCTGAATAAGCTCATCGCCCCCAACAACATCAGCTCCAGCAGCTCGGGCTTCTTCAGCAGCAGCACCTTCAGCAAAAACAGCAACCCTTACAACCTAGAAACAATTTATTTGGAGAATGTTAACAAAAATGATATGTCTTGACAAGGCATTAAGATATAAATTAGCATTCATTTACCTTTCCACTACCATGTGGCAGAACCACTGAGCCACTAACTCCCTGTGCACCTCATGAAGTCAGTCAAACATTAACAAACAAAATGTGGTGAAGCTTTAAAAATGGAAAATGAAAACATCATACTGCACAAGCAATACCAAAGATCAGACTATGTAGTGGTACTTTTTTTAACCAAACTCCACAAAGAGAAAACCACTAGAAACTGAAGAAGTAACCTCCAGCTTATACTTTACACAATTACACATAAACTAGATGCCATCATATCCTTATAATGAAATGGTTGGCTGGTACCAGTTCTTGAGATAATGATAATTGATGTCTATCAAAACTCACTTTTGATTGTTGACTAACATAAAGAAGAAGAAAAAGACCCATATCATGAATAAATCTAAAAGTTAAGCTCACTTGGGTAAATGAAGGGTCAGCTTTGATAAAAAAAATTGACATTTGCTCTTATCTTTTAATTCCTTACCAAGATTTAAAAACAGCTGCACTTTGGTGACCATTATGTACATGCTAGTATTGTTGACTGATTAGGACGTATCAATTGTTGAACAAGCTATGGCCTACAATATTGATCATCGTTCAGATATGTCTTTATAGACTAACTTAAGCAACCATAATCCCATATGTTATCAGTTTTCCTGATCTTGGTACTTGCCTACTTGGTAGAGTACTAGGAATAATTATTTTGAGATGCAACAGCGCAGGAAATAGCAGCTAATTCGTATAAACTGGCATATCAGTGCCGCAACCCCACTCTACCAATTAGAGAGAGACATACCAGGTCACTTCGCCTACGATCAATGCCCAAATTCACATGTGCTTCCACCGTTTCATCAAACTTCTTTTTAGCATTAGCCTGAGACACATAGAAAGCAAGAATTGAACCCAACTAGATTACTAAATTGATATGTCAAATACTTGATGGGCAAAAGAAGTAAAGCCAAAGGTATCTAAAGGTAGCAATCAAACTGTCAAGCTAACTGTTTCATGAAAGGAAGATGACTAGAAAATTGATGTTATTTGGATGCATCTAAGATTCACATGCCAGACTATCAATGTCGCTAAGATGAAGTGATTCCTATAAAGCTCCAAAAGCTAGAGGAAGATGGCTCAAGTCAAAAAGCATTTTACCATTGCAGCAGTTCATACAGAATCAAAGGGCAGTGTCCTTACTTTTCAGTGATTTTCTTCCTCTTGTCTACAACTGATCACAATGTAAATCGCCAAAGAACAACCTCACATGCCTACATTTTCCTTTTACTCCTGCTCAATTATAAGTTTATAACTAATCTACTATACGTCTATACTGAAAACCCTTCTAATACCCTGGCACAAAACCCATCTTAAACCCTAGTGACTTGCCATTTCTTGCTTTGATAAACCAAATCCAACATTAAGTTACAAATGAAAAACAAATTTACCTACTAAAAGTGAGGAATTACTAATCAACAAGGCCTACCTTCACTTGGCGAATAGCATCTTGCAAATCAATAATCTTCTGCTCTTCCTTCTTCTCCACCACCTTAATGAAAGTAGGAAACGGCAAAGGCTTCTCTTGCTCCACAGCCCTAAACACCCTCCTTGCCACCCGGCTATCCGCCTCAATCCTCCTCCCCTCCATATTCAACGCCTCAGCCGCCACCTCCGAAGCCGACCTATCCTCCGGCAAAGGCGCCACTTTTTTCTCGTTAGACAACGGAGCGTCCTTGAAGTAACGGATTTCCTCCCTAGTCATATTCCTGGCCGCCTCCGAATCCGTAACCGGCTGTTGCCCGTCGGCTTGGATCCGTTTGTCTGGTTCATTTGGGGGCAAATCGGAGGAGGATGAAGAGGAGAAGAGACGGTGGGAACGGAGAAGGAGTGAGATTTGGGAGCGAGGGATTCGGCAAGCTTGTGAGCGGAAGCGTTCGAGAGCCGCCATTGTTGCTTCTCTCAATCTCAGGTGTCCGAGAGTAAGTGCGTGGGCCGGTGGGCGTCGGAAGAATGAAGGGTTTTAGCGTTTTGAACACTAAGCGTATAAATGTGAAGCAACTGCAGATGGAGATCCGAACCCGATAACCCGTAAAGTCTGGTCCGCTTCAAGGCCCGTAAAAAGATTGCTGACCCGTTCCCAAAAGATTGCTGAATTTCTCGATTAAAAAAGAAATAGTTTGATTAATTACGCCTACAGATTATTATTTCCTTGATAGAAACCGACATTTTTTTATTTTTTTTGATTAGGTAAAAATTATACTGAAAACAGTCAGTTTTTCAATCTATAGCATCTTACGGATGAGAATTACAAATTCTAGACTATCTCTAAAATCTTTCAAGGAACATTATTAGACCTTTTTCGCAATGAAATCGGTCATCACGTTTGTTTCTCGGAAGACGTGAGAAATCTGTATTGAAGAAAACAGTTGTAAAACACACATATATCATAAATTAATATTTCAATATCCCATGAATAATACCAGATTTGATTAAGTACATTCACAATGATAATGTTATCGCTTGATAATATCATGATATTTTTTATTGTCAATATTTCTGTTTTTAACCGGATCTAGAAACATACAGATTTTTAAAACTTATGATATGATTACATTTCACATTTCTTGTGCGATCAAACTGATTTCTGTGCATTATTTACGGAATCTGTACCGAATAGAATAACCACTAATCAAACTACGTCATAATAATTTACAATATTTAATTAACTCAGTTTATGGTCAATTGAGTTTACGTTATCAAAACTCAGCCCTAGCCCTCAATTTGTCTTCACTCCTCCTACCAGTCCTGCAAGACTTGGGCTCAAAATATAATACTTAGTCATTTGAGAATTAGGATTTCGTGAAATCGAAGAACTTCGTGCCTCACGCAATTCTTTTTGGTATGAGGTCAGCATTGAACATTTGAAAGCAAATAGGGTTTTGTAATGAAATTAGGTGTTGTAGAAAAAGCCATCATATCATCTACCTTTTGGATTCAGGCGATTCGAGTTTGATCTTTTGATTATTAATCCGGAGCTGTCTGCGTTCGAATTGATTCAGAAGTGATTGTTTTGAGTGAGAGTCTGAATTGCGTACTTCTCTTTGTACTGCCCCTTTCAAATTGAAACTCAGGTAATTGGCATTTCCCCTTTCTGAGTCCTGCGGTTTGGTTGCAAGCCGAATTGCTTGTGTAGGTTTTATGATTTCTTGCTATTTTTTCGGGCCTCTCTTAAATTGATCATCAATACTGAATCAGTTATACGTTAATTCCCCTCTTTTTTGCTCTTTTGGAAGTTGAGTTTGCATAATGATGTATTTCTATGTGTGAATCGTGGTGCATAGCATCTTAAAGGAAGTTAATTGTATTGATTTCAAAGCGATTTTATTATCTATTAGATTAGATTATGGGGTCCGAAGTTTAGGGTAAATGGCTAATTGCTCCTTGTTTCTTAGTTGCTTACGATATACTCCGCAAGATATTTGACCAATGGGTGTTAACTGGTTGTGTTTAGCCTTAATTAGTCCAGATTAAGGGGGTTGTAGCCTCGAAATTGCAAAGCACAGTGAGGATCAATTTAGCATTATATGTTCTGTTTGGCCTGTGTAGAACTCAGTTTTGATTTACTTTGACCCGCACAAAATGCAGTCTTAAGAGATTCCGTTTGCGGTCTTCATACCAAATGAGTTTATATTGAAGTTGTATTTTGGTAAACTTTCTCCATAGGTGCTTGCTACTTGCTACAAGTGGGCAGTGTAAGAATATGTAATATTGATTACCTCTCATTGTAGATTGTGCTTGGAACAGCTTGTTATGGCGGATCTCATAGAGCCTCTCCTCCCAAGAAAACCTGCATCAGCTGCAACTCTCAGAGACATTGCTAAATTCACGTCGAGCTCTGGCCGTGCACCCTTCCAAGGCATGGATGTTTTAGGCTTAAAGAAACGTGGTCAGAGCATCCGTTCATGGATTCGGGTTGATTCATCTGGCGATTCAGGTGTCATAGAAGTAGACAAATTTACCATGATGCGCCGTTGTGATCTTCCTGCACGTGATCTGCGCTTGCTTGATCCACTGTTTGTCTATCCCTCTACTATTCTTGGCAGAGAGAAGGCTATAGTTGTGAATCTGGAGCAGATTCGGTGTATAATTACAGCAGATGAGGTTCTTCTTCTCAACTCCCTTGACAACTCTGTTGTACATTATGTTGTGGAGCTGCAGAGACGGTTGAGGTCTTCACCAGTGCGCGATGCTTGGCAACCAGAAGATAACAATATGCTTAGGAGGAGAGGGAGCAGAAACTTCGATAGTCCTTCCCCTGATTATTTGCCTTTTGAGTTCAAGGCCTTGGAAGTTGCTTTGGAGGCTGCTTGTGCATTTCTTGATTCACAGGTTTGTTCCCTCTCTCTATTTCCTGAAAAAAGAAAGGGTAATAGTGTGTTTGCTGTGAAGAATATGCTTCTTTACCTACATATTTGAAGCATAAGAATTACTTATATCTTCTCTGCGTGGTAAGAGGCGTCTCAGATGCATAGCACTGTGAATATAGGTCGTTTCATTAATTTTCATGTGAATAAGTGATATTCTATCTAGAATCTTCTCTTATTATGCAACTAGGATATGGAAAAAAGCAAAAGCCTCGAACAGTTTCAACTTATAAAAACATATTCTGAAGTTTTAAGGTGAAAGTGTACACAAAGAGCAGGACATTGGATCTAACTTGCTTAGCCGCTCAGGCAAGATAAACAGGTTTTTTAATGTAAGGCACAATAAAGTAAAATGCTTTAGCATGTTTTTTTATTCAAAAGGAATTTAGGCAGATTGATCAGTCACATTGGAAGCTATACGATGAAGTTTATGTGGAAATAATATCGATCATGCAGAAGATCTTATAGGATAATTCTGTTTAGGTTTCATAAACTATAGGTGATGGGTAGTCAACAACATGACCACATGAAAGATACAAATATGATAACATTTTGTGGTTCGTCGTTCGTCAAGGTTTCACTGAACACAGACATTTGAACTTTTTGTGGCATTAGAGTTGTGAGTTGTTCTGTACTTCTGAAGAACATTGAATCTTAATCTTGTTTCCTAGTTGAAGGATGGATGCATGTAAAGGTGTTTTCATTTATAGATTCTTGTGTCTTAACTTATTAAATCGAATTAAAAGATTTATAACAGTTGGAAACTTGTCTTTACGATTTCATACAATTGGTGTTGCTTGAATTGTGCCACAGGCAGCTGAATTGGAAATCGAAGCATATCCTTTGCTTGATGAACTGACATCAAAGATCAGCACCATAAACTTGGAACGTGTTCGTCGATTAAAGAGCAGACTCGTTGCATTGACTAGAAGAGTTCAAAAGGTATTATACTAAGTGGTGATTCTTTTACCGAGCAGCAAAAAAGGCTTGTAAATTTAGTGGTAATGCAATCCTATGCGTAACTTGTCTACTATTTTACTCTAAAGGTCAGGGATGAGATAGAGCAGCTAATGGACGATGACGGTGATATGGCAGAAATGTATCTGACAGAGAAAAAGAGACGAACGGAGTGTTCGTCTGATGATGAACAATCTTTGCTGGGATACAAATCAACTGACGGTGCACAGTCTATTTCTGCACCTGTATCTCCTGTTTCCTCTCCTCCTCAGCTAAGGAGGCTTGAGAAAAGCTTGAGCGTAGCAAGAAGCCGCCATGAAAGCATGAGGAGTTCAGATAGCACTAATGAAAGCATAGAGGAGCTTGAGATGTTGTTGGAAGCATATTTTGTCGTGATCGATAGCACGTTCAACAAACTAACATCGGTAAAACCGCTAAATCTTCTACTACATGTTTCTTCTGAAGTTCAAAAATGGAACAACTAAGCACTAACTATTCGTGCTTTTGTGTTCAGCTCAAGGAGTATATTGATGACACAGAAGATTTCCTTAACATCCAACTGGTATATGCAACTTCCTTAATCATAACAAAGGGATCATGTGTTATTATTTGTTCATATTTAACATGTGTTTTACTTGCAGGATACGGTTCGAAATCAGCTGATCCAGTTCGAACTCTTGCTAACGACCGCAACCTTCGTGGTAGCTATATTTGGTGTGGTAGCAGGCATCTTCGGCATGAATTTCTCGATCCCGTTGTTCGACGACGAAGGCGCGTTCAAGTGGGTGCTGCTGATCACAGGACTCGCTGGGATCATCATATTCTGTTCATTCGTGTGGTTTTACAGGTACAAACGGCTAATGCCGTTGTAAGGGGGCGAGGTGCACCACTGCAAGCAGCTCGTTTTGTACAGGCCCAAAATCATGGGCACTAAAATTTATCTCTATATGTACTATAATGTTCATTATGCTCTACAATTCTAGAGATATTTTATCTGGTTTTATAATATTAAAAGTTTCTTTTTTTGTTACTTGAGGTATCGGTCTGAAACCGAACCGAATCGAAATTGAATATATAATTTGATTGAACCAAAATAACTCGGTTTAGTTTAGTGTCAGTTTTCATCGGTTCGGTTATAAATCGAAAACAACTATTAATATATTAAAATTAGATAAATTTAGGTTACTGAAATTGGTCTTGGTCTTAGTGAGTCGAAGTGAATTTGACCGAATCGAATTTGGGTTGAATTGAACCAATCTACCTCTTAGATATACAAGTACGAGATTTAACTAGACCAAACATAATAAGGGTTAACTAGTTTATTTAGAAATTCAGGATTTTATTTTAAAAATAATTAGTTTTAGACAAATTGAACCGAAAATGGATTATTGTTTTTATGCGAACCAAAAACTAAATCGAATATAATAACTCGGTTTTGGTCCAGTCGGTCGGTTTAGTTCAGTTCAAAAGTGAAAATCTGACTGACGGATGAACAACACTAAACATACATTCTCTCCCAAAAAGACTAGATAATGATTAAAAATAAGGTATTTTCTATTATCAAAACATTGATCTTAATTTCCCCCCAAAAAATAGAATTCTTAATATCACTAGGCACTAGCTAGCTGGAGAACTGATTGCATACATTATTCTCCTCTGTAGTACCAAACTCTAAAATTGACCAAATTCAATTGCCATCTATATATATAAAACCTCTTAACTTCGATCTAGTCAAAGAAGTATTTACAGTCAATGGATAAGCTCACTAACCACTAAGCATTTCCATCTTCTTCTTTCCTTTTGATCCCTCCACATTTGTCGTTCGAGTCCATGAACATCGCAGATATGGCAGCTGCAAGCGCAGCTGTGAAGCTCGGGTCCTTTGTCAACGAACACGCCATCTGTTCCACCATGAACCTCTGAACTTCAGGCGCTTTGCTACTAGTGTCAACAATGGCAGAATAATAAGTAGTAGTAACCGGCATGGGTTCGGGTTTGGTGAGGTCAAGAGTGACGGTTGCACCACTAGACACCGCACGTTGCTGGTGGGTCTTGGTCACTGCAACTGAAGCCGCCTCTAGTGGTTGTGACGGCGGTGGATGGTTGTGCTCCCCTTCATAGGTAGCCACCAGTATAGATTGATCTTCAAGACTTCTTTGCACCTAATAAAAAATTGCAAATGTGTAAGATTTGAGATCTCGTTACTCGTGTCAACAAAACCTTTTTTTTTCTATTTTTTTGTTGGGTAACCCAGAGGTAGGGGTGTTCATCCCGTCACACCGGACCGGATTTTTTGAAAATGGTGGACCGGAGACCGGATCGGATTGGATCGGATTTTATTTAAAAAATTAAAAAAATTAAAATCTATAAAAAATATCTATAAAACATATATACTCCTAACTTATTAAATTAAAAAAAATATCTATAAAAAAATACATATAAATCTCTAAAAAAACATATAAACTAAAAAAAAAAAAAAATCCGGTCCGGACCGGTTAAAATCCGGGTTTGGACCGGACCGGACCCGGATTAATGGGAAAACATGGACCGAAGACCGGATCATATTTTCACCGGTCCGGTCCGGTCCGAAAATCCGGTCCGATCCGTGGATGAACACCCCTACCCAGAGGTATAACTTAATTCGTGTGATATACCAAAACTTGGCATATTTCGCGTGGTAAATTTGAATTTTTTATTTTTCGCGAAATATCCAAATTGTTAAATACAAACGGTTTTCGTTTATTTTTTATATAAAAAATCCTAAATTCTAAACCCTAGACCTAGATTTTAAAGTTTAATTTTTATTTATATTTAAATAAATAAAAAATAAATCCTAAACTCTAGACATTTAGAGTTTATGGATTAGGGTTTAGGATTTAGAGTTTAAGTTTTTTTAAAAAAATAAATAAAAACCGTTTGTATATAACGATTTGGATATTTCGAAAAAATGAAAATTTTAGGATTATCACGTGAAATATATCAAAATTTGATATACGGCGCGAATTAAGCAATACATCAAGATTACGAGATGAAATAACAGTTTTTTAGGCAAATTTTACCTTCTTTTTGACAGGGCATCTCGGCGCGAATGAGCATCTGAAGTAGGCTCTAGGACAAGGATTATCTCTGGTCACCTTTTGGCCATATTTTCTCCATTGATACCCATCTTTCACAATCTGCAATTGTGTTACAAAATTCCAAAAAAAAAGTCATAAACTTGCACTAAATTAACCCATTCTTGAAACGGATAAATCCACTGATATAACAATAACTCACAAGGCTAGTGTCTGATGGTTCAGTCTTGACATATGCCTTTGAGATATTTGTAACTCTACTCAAGGCCTCTGCTTTCGGCTTCTTTGCGCACGAGTCGTCTTCCTCGTCGCTTGAGCTGCTCTCTCCCACTCCATTCACCATCTTCTTGCTGTTGTTACTGCTTCCATCTGAAGATTTCCTCTTCTTAGAACCCGAACTCATTGTACTATGATTCTGAACAGTCTCGAAACCGCCGATGTTGTTAGAATTTGGCGGGAGAATGGTGGTGTTGGTCATGTAATTCACCATCTGGGTTCTCAAGGCATTATACTTCTCACAAGCAACTGATAACATTTCTGACAATTTCTTGTTCTCTGCATTTACCCTCTGCAATTCCTCAGATAACAGAGCTTCTGATTCTGCTAATCCCCCCTGCGCAATCACCCCAATCCAAAAATCAATTCACTACCCAATTTCCCCAAAAAATAAAAATAGCTAACCCAGTTCAGATCAAATTGTTAAACCCACCTGAGGGCCAACGGAGGAGGTGAAGGTGTTGCTCTGCTCCTTCTTGATTTCTCCGGCGGGTGAATCATCGAAAAGACGAAGCGTGCTGTCGCGGTTAACGACGACATTGAGATCCAAGGATGTGTTCAGCCATGTTGGGAACTCCATTATGGGTGAAATAAGAACTATTTTAGAATTTAGAATATGTGGATTAAGGTCAAGTGTGTGGTTTCTTATTTAGTAGTCAAAGGGAGTGCAAATTGAGGGGATTATATATAGGGATTAATGATAAAAGAAAGGGGGGAAAAGAGGTTGGTGGAATTGAAGAGTCATGTTGTTGGTTTTGGGCTTCTTCTAGGCATGTAAGGAAAGTTGAAGGAAGGAGACTAGTAAAAATATGACGTCACATATCACACATCGTTTTTATATTTATTTCCCACTGACCAACAGATTTGGTTGAAAATTTACAGGTACTTGACTTTGATATTTTAGGTTGTTTAGTACTCCTCCCTTAATGATCTGCCTAGTTTTATTAGTCACATTTGTTGATCGATGTAAGTTTTGTATCGTTAATATCTTTAATTATATATTAATAAAATTATAATTTTTGATATTATCAAATTACTCGTTGAGATGAATCTTACAAGACCCCACATGACTATGTTTTTTTCTTATATATTGAAAAAAATCTTAAAGATTCTCTTTAAATGTGAATAGTGTCAAAAAGAGAAATAGGCACAACTTTTTGGGACGGATGGAGTATTTAAGTTTTTGTGACTCCATGTTTTCAATACGAAAATGTTTTAAAATACTCCTCTATCCAAGGCCTCGTTTGGTACGATTCTCGTGGATCATTCTAAGTCCAAAGAACAACTTTATTCCAATAAAAAATTCAGGGTTTCATCCATTCCAAAAACAAATTAGGATAAGCAGTGTTCATCTGTTGTTCTCATGTACAACAGTCGCTCCTTCATCTGAAAGCTTTGCCCCAACGATATTTCCAACGTCTTTCCCAACGTCGTTCCGACGTCATCTTGCTCGGTTCTCCGTCCCAACCCCTCAAGGTATTTTCTCTAATTATCAGCATTGTTCTCTCTTTGCACAAAATTGATTTTGCCTTTAGTACTACAACTTGAACAACAAGGCTATGTCGGCGACGACATCTCCTCCGGCGACGACATGCTCCTACTTCGAAAACCAGTTGAAAATTTCTTTTCATATTGTGTTGGAGCGTTTCTAGTAGTGGGATTGACTGGATTTTAATGGGTATTAACAAAACTGAAAACGATGGAAACTTGTTAAAAAAATTGCAGCAAAAATAATGTTGTGTCATGCAATGAATATAAATACACGATTACTATTCGACGCATAGGCAAAATTGTCTTTCAGCGCATAGGGTCGCCACGTTACGTGTGGAGTGATTCCACACATAACGTGGGGTTATTTTTTTTATTTTTTTTTAATCCACACGTTACGTGTGGTATTTTTTTTTATAAAAAAAAATTTTAAAAAAAAAAAACTAAAAAAAAAATTAAAATTTTTTTTTTTAAACATCAGATAAAAAAATGTCTAAAACTTATATTTTTTTTTATCAATGTTAGGAAATTAGTCCTAACTGGATGGAGGATGCTGGTTTGAGAACGTGAGCTGATTTTTTTTGTCTCCATGAAGGTTCGAGCTAGCGTACTTTTTTATCTGACATTTGATCATTTTAAGGCTTAATACATCATTACTTATACGCCCTGCTTATTGCTGTGCACATCTTAAGCATTCATTTTTTGTTCATGTATGTAGTATTGGGTAAGTCTGACACTGGTCAAGCTTGGAGTATTAAAAATTTGAGGTTATAGAAAGAAAACTTCTTAGTAAAATATATATATTTTTGTTTAGAATTGACTCTTAATTTTTCAGCTAAAATTTTTTCTCAAAATTTTCATGTTTTTGAAACGCAAGAATAGTGCTTAAGCACTATTCTTGCATTTCAAAAAAAACTGAAAAATCTCAATTTCTGTGTACAATTTACACTCATACATGGATATCCTATTTAAGTAAAAATCTTGCGTTTCAAAATATAGTATACGAAGATAAAATTTGTAGTCTACAAAGAAACGGTCTAAAATATAAATATCTTGTGGGAGTCAAAAGGCATCGGTGGCACGTTGAGGAGGTTGAAAATTGAAATTGTGTGGTGTGAACGTATGAGACAAATAGCTAAGCGGGGTCAATTTATTACTTAAATGTCAAACAAACAAAAAGGGGGGTCAAGGGTCAAGCTCACCGTCCGTTGAATTCCTCGCACTTGCAAAATTGCAATTGTCAATCCAGATTCCAGATTATCTGTTTCTTGAATTCTGTTGCTGTTACTTGTAATTGCGTACGTCATGGGGTCTATGTTCTCCGGTAAAAATACTCCAAATATGTACTCCCTCCATATAAAAAAAAATGTTATTTTAAAATTTGATACACTTATTATGATTATTTTATATTTTTAATTATTTAATAACTTATTTCAATTGTAATCAATAAATATATAAAATTTGTATAAAAAAGCTAAAACATACAATTTTTAATATTAAATCTCATAATTCACCAATAAATTATTACTTAAATATCTAAAATGACAATCTTTTCTATATAAAAATTATGGGTTAAAATGACCACATTTTCAAAAAATATAGAGTATATATATTGACTTTGACTTTGAAGCCAGCTAGCAAACACGAAACATCCATAGCACTTGCAATTGCAATCAAATTAACCACAGAAGATTCATGAATCAGATTGGTCAGAAACAATTTACATTAGGGTTAATTATCGGAAACCACCCGTACAATAGGCCATATTGCCAGAAACCATCCGGATAACGACTATTTATCGTAAACTATCCGTATATCCATCTCCGTCCAACACGTACTACCCTACCCCACTCTCCGTCCATTAGATCGTTAACGTAATTACACATTTAAGCCGATTTTTTTATTTTCATTCAATTTCTCCACAATTTCAAAACTTGGGTAAAAATTGTAATTAATCCAAAAATAGTGTCATCTTCAACCTCCAGCCAAGCCATCCTCACGCGCAAGCTCGGTCGAGCTCCATCAATGGCGGATTCGGACCAAATTCGAGCTCGAATTCGACAATTAACCATTGGGAGTTTTAGATAAGATCCAGACACGTCATATCTCTGTGAAATCGAGAAGAATAAACCCGGGACGAGATCGTATTTGCCCTAGAAGGAAAGAAAATCTGGGGGTTGGCACCGGCCGGAAACTGGGCAAATTGGGGCACGTCGGAGCATATCCGAAGTCGGGGACAAGAGTATTTTGAAGAGGGATTAAGGGTGGTGCTAGTGGTGGCGGCAATTTCAGAGGTGGAGTCGGTGGTGGGTGGAATTTGACGAAGAACAGTCATGACAATATTTCTAGGGTTCGGGGCTTTGAGGATGAAATTGGATGCCGAAATCTCTGTGAAATCGGGAAGAATAAACCCGGGATGAGATCGTATTTGCCCCAGAAGGAAAGTCCCAATGGTTAATTATCGAATTCGAGCTCGAATTCGGCGGAAAACCGCCATTGGAGAGCTTGAGGAGCTCACGGCTGGCTGGAGGAAGAAGCTGATGAATAGTGCCAGTCGGGGCCCCTCACTTTTGGCTTAATTGCATTTTGGCCCCAACTTTCCAAGTTGGGGCAAAAATGCCCTTGCATAATTCTTGAAAAACTACAAAAAATTATCCAAACTTTCCCAAACTTAATTATTTTAATAATTCTATTTTAATAATTTTTAGCTTAATTATAATTTTTACCCAAGTTTTGAAATTATGGAGAAATTGAATGAAAATAAAAAGTTCGGCTTAAATCTGTAATTACGTTAACGATCTAATGGACGGAGAGTGGGGTAGGGTGGTACGTGTTAGACGGAGATGGATATACGGGTGGTTTACGGTAAATAGTCGTTATCCTGGTGGTTTCTGGCAATATGGCCTATTGTACGGGTGGTTTCCGGTAATTAACCCTTTACATTAAGAAACAAATTGAAAACTGGAATAAAACGAAAAACTGGAACCATGACTGTCTTACAAAAGACAATCAAAAAATTAATAAAATGAACATTGTAAGACGACCAATAAAGAAATGGAAAAAGCCTTTGGATAACATAATTAGAATCAACACAGATGGATCCACCAAAACCAATGGTGAATCTAGTTTTGGCTACATTTTCAGGAACAACACGGGAAAACCACTTTTCCTCTATGGGGATAAATGTGGTATTTCAACACCGCTTAAAACAGAAACACTGGCAGTAAGAAATGCCCTGGTAAAGGCTTATGAATTAGACATTACCAACATTAATCTTGAATGTGACAACTTTACCATCGTGAATGTCCTTAACCAAATCTGGCACTGTCCATGAGATATTGAAATGCTAATTTCTGATATCCTGTGTATTTTACAACTGTTTTCTTCAGTGCATATTTCTCACGTCTTCCGAGAAACCAACGTTGTGGCTAGGGGTGAGCAAAAGTATCCGATCCGGTCGATCCGATCTGATAACCCGCCAATACAAACCCTAAAAGTCTGTATCCGAAAACATCCGTTTAATTTTTATCCTAATCCGATCTGATCCGGGTGATTTTTTCGAATACTTTGACCGGATACGGATTGAGATATTTTGCTTACCGGATATCCGGGAATCCGGTACTACTAATATATAAGATATATATGTTTTTATAACTAATATACAATGTTTAATTAGTTTAGAATGATCTTAAAATGGTGCTTTTATATTTTTAAGTAATTAAACCACTTCAATTCTCCAATGCAACATTTCTTATTTTATTCCTTTTAATAAAATACAACCTTGATTATTATTCTTATAAAATTAAAATCCTAAGTCATGTACTAAGTGTCGCCTCACTAAACATAGCAAATATGTTTTTTGTCAAGATTGAGTGTTCATCATTGAATTGAATTTTAATTATATAAGTTAAAGCTACAACTTTATATATACTTGTCAATTCCTCTTGTTATATAATATATACGTTTATGATTCTCAATCTGAAAATGTTGACAAGTTTAATTGTTTGAAAACATTACAGGGAATTGCAAATAGTGTTGGTGTTTGACATTTAGTTGCACTTTGCAGATTATTAGTTTTGATTGAATTAAAAAAGTAATATTTTGATTTAATTTTTAATAGGTTTTCTAGTAACCGGGTAATTTGGATATCCGAGTCGAATATCCGATCCGATCCGGATAATATTTACCGGATACGGATAGGAGTTTTGTGAATTTTTTTTTTCTGGATATCCGACATACCGGACCGGATCGGATATATCCGTTTGCTCACCCCTAATTGTGGCCGATTTCATCGCGAAGAAGGTACAAAAGGTTTCCTTGAAAGACTTTAGAGATTGTCTAGAATTTGTAATTCTCATCCGTAAGGATGCTATAGATTGAGAAATCGACTCTTCTGTGATTTTCAATCTAATTTTTACCTTATCCAAAAAAATAAAATAAAAAATCGGATTGGTCCATGTCAGCATCATCTCATCTCAATTCTCATAAGTTGTCAACTTGTCGTTACTAGTCACATCTAATTGTATAATGGTATATATGCAATATAAACATGTTCACCCGACACACTTTATTATCAAGATATATAAAACTGCTTTAAAAAACCTATATATATATAAAATTATTGATTACTTGTAGGTTTCATAATTATTGTTACTTGAGTGGATGATAGGTAATTATGTAGTTTACATAAAATATATTTTCATTTCTAAATTGACACAATTTAGAAATATATCAGTGGGTAGGGTGAGCTTTGGTCAAATAAAAAAATGATATTTTTTATCTAATCATTCTAGTAATCCTCAATTTATTTGCCACTCCTTAGAAAAAACATTTACCACTCAAAATTCAAATCTTATCCACAAACTATATATCCTAAAGCCGAAATAATATATTGGTGTCTTAGATATAATTTTGATTTTTTTTATATAATTATTATCCTAAAAAATACATAATTCTTATAAAGAATTAAAAACTTCTAAATAAATAATATTTAATAGAAATATTTCCAACTATAAAAGTAAGTCGGAGATCTTAGTCGACATACAAATTCAATGAATCACGTGCTGATTTTTTAATTACAATAAAATTGTTGAATTTTCTGGACGGTGCGAAATGAAACCGTGTGGAATATCAAATACTCGAACACAATTCTGTACACCATAATTATTAAATCAGAAAAAGACAAAATGAAAGTCAAAAGATAAGACCAAGTCCAGCAAATGAGACCCTTGATCCTTTACATAATACAAATACCAATGTTTTTTGTAAAAAAACAATCTTATTTAATTTCAATGATTCTAGCTGGCTAGGTTCATTTTCTTTGCAGAAGTCATACACTCATACGCCTTTAAAAAATATATTTTCTGCATTAAGAAATAAGTTTTATTATAGTTTTTTATTTTAATCAAGTAATATTTGTTATTTTAAAGTTTAGATAATAATTTATTGAGGTATGTTAATGGAAGTTTCACATATTAATATTTTTTTTTGAAAATTCTCTTTATTTATTTATTGAAATGAGATAGATAATTATTAAATTATAGATTTATGAAAAGTTTATGATGTTTATCTTAATTATTGTATTTCTTAATAGTTATGTCAAACACAGTGCATATCGATCTAAAATGACAAGTATTACGATTGAGTAGTTTATAAAAAGTGTGGTTTTATAGCGTCTCCGCTATATGCACTACGTTTTTTGAACTTTCGCACTACATTTCTCTACGCAGGTATCTGGCGTACGTCAGATTTCTGCGTAGAGGAGAAAATTTCTCTACGCAGGTATCTTGCATACGCAAGATACCTGCGTAAAGGAATATGATTATTTGAGATATGGAGTTGGGGGCATTTTTTGGAATTGGGCTTCTACGCCAGGATCTGACGTACACCAGATCCTGGCGCAGTTTTTTTTTTTCTTCTTCCTGAAATCAACAAAGTAAATAACATATTTTTTAAAATCTGTATTTGACTCTAGTAATAAACGTTATCAAGTAATTAAGGTTACATGACAATAAATTTGTTTATAGCATGAGGTTTCAATATACTTTTATTCATGTATATTTCTCCACCAATTTGTTTGATATTAACTGTTTGTTATTATTATTCTCGAAAATCACATATAACTATGGTTATATCTTATAACTATAAGGATATAACCAAATTGGATATAACTATAAAGATATAACCAAATTGAAAATAACTATACTATATAATCATAGTATATAACTATATAATATAACCATAGTATATAACTATATGATATAACTATAATATATAACTATAGAATATAACCAAATTGGATATAACTATAAGATATAATATATGATATAGCCATAATATATAATTATAAGATATAATCATAGTATATAACTATATGATATAACCATAGTATATAACTATAGAATATAATATAGGATATAACCAAAGTATATAACTATAGGATATAACAATATGATATAACCAAATTGGATATAACTATACGATATAACCATAGTATATAATTATAGGATATACCCATGAGATATAACCAAATTGGATATAACTATACGATATAACCATAATATATAACTATAGGATATAACCATAGTATATAACTAAAGGATATAACCATAGGATATAACCATAAGATATAATCATAATATATAATTATATGATATAACGATATGATATAATCAAATTGGATATAACTATAAGATATAACCATAGTATATAATTATAGGATATAACGATATGATATAACCAAATTGGATATAACTATAAGATATAACCATAGTATATAACTATAGGATATAACCATAAGATATAACTAAATTGGGTATAACTATAAGATATAATCATAATATATAATTATATGATATAACGATATGATATAATCAAATTGGATATAACTATAAGATATAATCATAGGATATAACTATAGGATATAACCATAAGATATAACCAAATTGGATATAAATAAAGGATATAACCATATTATATAACTATAGGATATAACCATAATATATAACCAAATTGGATATAACTATAAGATATAATCATAATATATAATTATATGATATAACGATATGATATAATCAAATTGGATATAACTATAAAATATAACCATAGTATATAACTATAGGATATAACCATAAGATATAACCAAATTAGATATAACTATAAGATATAATCATAATATATAATTATATGATATAATCAAATTGGATATAACTATAAGATATAACCATAGTATATAATTATAGGATATACCCATAAGATATAACCAAATTGGATATAACTATACGATATAATCATAATATATAACTATAGGATATAACCATAGTATATAACTAAAGGATATAACCATAGGATATAACTATAGGATATAACTATAGGATATAACCATAAGATATAACCAACGTGGATATAACTATAAGATATAATCATAATATATAATTATATGATATAACGATATGATATAATCAAATTGGATATAACTATAAGATATAACCATAGTATATAATTATAGGATATAACGATATGATATAACCAAATTGGATATAACTGTAAGATATAACCATAGTATATAACTATAGGATATAACCATAAGATATAACCAAAATGGATATAACTATAAGATATAATCATAATATATAATTATATGATATAACGATATGATATAATCAAACTGAATATAACTATAAGATATAACCATAGTATATAACCATAAGATATAACCAAATTGGATATAACTATAAGATATAATCATAATATATAATTATATGATATAACGATATGATATAATCAAATTGGATATAATTATAAGATATAACCATAGTTATATGTGATTTTCGAGAATAATAATAACAAACAGTTAATATCAAATAAATTGGTGGATAGATGTACATGAATAAAAGTATATTGAAACCTCATGATACAAACAAATTTATTGTCATATAACCTTGATTACTTGATAACGTTTATTACTAGAGTCAAATGTTGATTTAAAAAAATATCTTATTCACTTTGTTGATTTCAGGAAAAAAATAAATAATTTTTTTTCTGCGCCAAGATCTGGTGTACGCCAGATCCTGGCGTTGAAGCCAAATTCCAAAAAATGCCCCCAACTCCATATCTCAAATAATCATATTCTACGCAAGATACATGCGTAGAGAAATTTCCTCCTCTACGCAGAAATCTGACGTACGCCAGATACCTGCGTAGAGAAATGTAGTGCGAAAGTTCAAAAAACGTAGTGCATATGATAGTTGCCTTTTATAGTTATTAGTAATGACCCTTTATGGGCCATTTGACATTTTGACTCATTTTTTTTTTGAAAAAGGTAAATCATTATATAAATAAGAGAAGCACAATTACAGAAGCACTGCATTCCGTAGTGGTTAGAGTTAAAGGAAACCCACCCAAAAGAGAAACAGACCAAAAGGAGCAAATCAAACAAGCTCGAGAATGCAAGAACGCAAGATTACAAATGCTATCCATAAAGGAACGGAGGAGGCGGTAAGACAGTGCTCCTTGAGCTGTCTTGATGAGCAAGGGGTTGAGGAGAAGAATTAAAGGTCCTAGACAAAGGATGAGGAGCAGGAGAATCAGAGGGATTGCACTGTTGCGGGGTGACAAGAGGAGACGGCATGAGTCCAGGCTGATGTGCTTGCAAGGTACCATGGGCTGACTGCAAGGGCAGCTTAGTTTGCAGAGGTATCCCACTAGGATGTGCATCCCTTCTGAAGTTTCGGCGGTAAGGCTTAAAGAATTTCCGGCCCACTTGGCTCCAATGGCGAGAGTGATTATGGGCAAGGGAGTTACTGCGAATAGAGCTCAGAAGAGGTGAGGGAAGCAAGGGAGACGATGCAGCAGCCGAAGGAGCAACCTGGTCAGACGGGACATCTACAGAGGAAGGGAGGGGTAGGGGTTGGCCATGAGCGACATCCGCGGGCACCTGCACGACAAGAGGGGGGGAAAGCGGTGGAGGCTCAGCAGGAGAAGGCGTTGAAGCCATCAGCACAGCATTCGGGCATTGATCAAGCGAGTGGCCAAAAGCCTTACAAGAAGAGCAATGTCAAGGTAACCATTCGTAGTGTATTCTTTGCACTACAATGCTACCATCAGATCCCCTAAGGGTAACTTCCCGCAACAAAGGCTCTGAAGCCGAGATCACAACCAAAATTCTCAGGTAAGAAACACGCTCCTCAGAAGCAGTAATCTTGTCAGTGAATAGCGGTCGACCAATAGCAGAACCAATGCGGCGATTTTTTTTTCCAGACCAATATTAAAGTCCCAACCCAGGTAGAGTCACCCAAACTGGAACAGATGAAAGACAAGTAGTATCCATAGTGACCCCCCTCTCCCATCTCCTAAGTAAAAGAGGACGAGAGCCACCAATCAGCCATGGCCCCCCGTTCAAAATTAGATTCAAATCTTCTTCAGACTGGAATCTGAACACAAATAAGCCAACTTCATTCAGAAAGACTCTAGGAAGAGTAGAGCATCCTGTCCACCTAGCCTCCACAATTTTTTTCATAGCATGAAATGGGATTTTAACACCCATAGCAGCCCCAACAAGACAGAGTCTCCACCTCTGCACTTACTCATCAATGTCATCTTCATTATAGTCAATAATTCCACTCTTATACCGTTCAACATAAGAGAGAGGAAAGAGGGCAGAAGACTCACGATTACTAGCAACAACATCAGAGTAGGATCGCTTGACAGTTTGGGCAGACGGAGGAAGTTCGACTGATTTTCTCCTGATATCATGACCAACAGCCACAACGGCCCGGCGCGGCGACGGAGTAGGAAGGAGGGCCGACAACTTAGCAGCATCGAGCACTGACTCAACGGATAGGGTAGGCTGCAGAACTCCCTTACACAGAGGGATGGGTTCAGTAGGCAAACCCGAAGCAGCTGCAGCTTTAGGGCCCATCACCTGAGAGAGGGGAAGGGAGTTCAGCAGCAGGGCAGGGATGCAGGGAGACGCCACACCAGCTGCACGGCTCGACTTAGACAACACCTGAACCACAACCATCTGGTCGGAGAGCGAAGCACAACAAACCAGGGAAGATGGGGTGGGCAAAGGAAGGTAAGGACAAGGAAGCGGAGCGCAGGAGCGGAGATGGCGCAGATTGCCGGACACAAAGGAACGGTCAGAGATTGGCTCCGACGAAGATTCAACATCCTCGGCATGGACCGGGGAAGAAGGGGGTTTGGGGGGAATGAGGGTGGAGAGCTTAATGGAGCGGGCCTTGGACCTAGATTTCCCTTTCTGTTTACCCATCACGCTGAAGGGATTCCGGCGAGATGGGCAGGGGCAGGGCAAGCGGCGGCTAGGGTTACGGTGAGGCTTGATTTCAAATTTTCAATTCAAAGGGAGCGTTCTTCTATTTTTAGAGAGGCATGGTCTTATGAATGATGCTTCTTTTGATTCATCGACAACTTTGAGTTTCTGACTCAAATCCTATGCCTCTTCCCTTAATCCATTTGACTCATTTGGTATGAGCAAGGTATTTGTCATTATTAGTACCTAAAGTATACTTTTATAATTACTCTTTTAATTATATCTAGGAATTAAGGGAATGGTTTGAGACTTGAAAGTGGTTTAAGATTTTATGGTTATTTTTTTATTATGTAAATCCAAAATAATTTCAACATAATCCATATATTAATTACTTTGAAGTTTATTGTCTTATATATAGATCGATATACACTGTGTTAAGAGTATAGATCCATTTTCAGACCAAAGAAGAAAAGTATAGATCCATTTTGATAAGATTAAACCATGGACTAGAAGTTACAATTAAGAATGATGGAATTGTTAATTACGATAAAATTTATTAATAGGTATATATAATTAAACATTATTAATTAATGTAGATTTTTCTATCGCTCCACTGCAGGGAATCTGTACGTACAAAACAAGTCGCTGTATAAAAATTAATCAAGGTCATTAAAAAATAATAGCACGCATGAAAAAAAAATACATTTTAATAGTCAGAACAAATCTCATTTATATGTTATAAAGTTTGGTGTCATTGTGTAGTGTATATGAGCCCTTAAGTGTTTCGTTCAGGTGACACGAAATTTAAATATTATACAATTTGAGTGAGATCTACTAGTATGGTTTAATTTACAATAGAAGTGTGTGTAACCAATTTCACATGTACAATACAGCGAAACCAATTTTGATATTCGGAGCTTTGAAAGATATAATGTATTACTAATTACAATAAGTTAGAAGTGTTAGAAATTAATCCTTTCATGATTTTTGACGAAATAAAAGTGAAAATATACATTAATCGTGTTTTTAAGATAATTCTGTGTACCGTAGAATTTGATGTTTTAAATTCATATTACAAGAAATGAAGACAACTCTTAAAAAATACTATTACACCTCATTTTTGCACGTTTTAAATTTCACAAGCTTGGCGCTGCAAAGAATATTTTCTCTCCGACAATCTATATTGCCATCTTTAATCTTGTCGGGACTCAGTACGTGCCGAATTGAAGTCACATACTAAAACATATAGTTGCATGGCCTATGTTTGCTTATGTATAATTAGATCGTTTTATAAAAGTTAAAATACATGATTAGTTTATAAGACTCCATTATAAAGTAAAGATTACTAAAGAAATACAAGCAGCCCTGTCATATCCAAATGGATGAAGTTAATGGATCGTTCGGCTATATGTGTTTTTTTTTTTTAATTTTTTTACTTTTGCTGCTTCTACCTCTTTTTTTTTCAAAAATAAATATGTCATGGTGTGTTTGATTAAACTTGTTCATAAAAGACTAAGCTTTAAAATATTTTTCTATGTTTTTATCTACTCAAAAATGGCCCCCAAAAAAAGTTCAATACCCCTACTTTTGGTACTTTTCTTGTATTTTTAGAGTATTTCTCTACTGTTACTTTCCCTTGTTGCCCCCGACATTTCCAAGGCCTACTTTCCCTTGTTGCCCCCCGACATTTCCAAGGCCTCGACATTTCTCAGCAATTGTTCTTGCCTTCACGAGTTCTCCCCTCGCTCTTCATATTCCTCTCCTCCCCAGCTCGCTTTCATCTTCCTCTCCTTTTCTCCCTCTTCACCTTCGATTGAATTTGAATCCATTTTGGGTTCAATCAATGGATTTTAAGTTAAATCAAATTAAGTTCTAGGATTGTTCGCAGCGGCTAGGAGGGAGGGAGGGTACCTGGTCCCTCGAAGGCCCAGCCATCAAAGAATCTCGTTCAAATTCTTCTCCAATTTCTAAATTCTAGGGTTTGGAGAGGTTTCAGAAGGAAATTCGGTCGGGAACCCTAGCTGGTAGCCGCTTATTATGTGATTTCTAACCTGAAAGGACGGTAGGGTTTCACAATTCGGATATAGAAATGGTCGGGAGCGACTGGAAAAGGGGAGATGATGAGTGGAGCCGGCAGTCTTCGGCGGTTCTTATGAGTGGGTTGCGGTGGTCGACAAAGTTGGTGCCGGCGGTGAGTGAGAGAAGTCGGGGTTTGGGGTTGAATGAGAGAAATCACATTGGATTAAAATTGCATAATTAACTTGTTCGGGATTACTCGTAGTTGAAAATAGATAAATGCATAATTAACTTGTTTGGGGATTAATTGTTCGAATTTGCACATTGGATTAATAAGCCCATTTTAAATTATGACAGTACTCAACCAAGTTCATGTTTTGGCTGTCAAATTGAGGTTGTCAAAGGTGAAATGTGGCGGCTATGACTGTGCAGCGGTCCAAAATCGGGATCGGTAAGTGAGGGAGTGACCGGATCTAGTGAGGAAGAGGTCTAGGTTTGTTTGAAGTAAAGAAGGGATGAAGATGAAGTTACTGGGCAGCCATTTGAGATTTTAGCTGTAGGTTTTTTGGGTGGTCAAAAAGCAGTAGGTTAAAATCTTTTTAACAAATTTGTTTTGCTAATATAATTATGTATACTAGAAGATTCGCACTTCATAACGAGCTGCTAACAATCATTTTGGTTTCAATCCATGGATATTTTGATAATTTTAGTCAAAAATAAATTTAAATAAATATTGTTTATCGAACATTCATATAAAAAATAAGTATCAATATGAGCATAAGTATCACCATCTAATAAATACATAATTCAGCATAAACATAAGCATCAGTATAAGCATCAGCATAAGTATTGTTTTACCGAATAGAGTCAATAAGTTTGAGAGAATTACTTTAGTTGATTACAATTTGGTTTTATTGTAAATGGTGAGGGGTTTCGTGGATGATTTTTTATTTTATTTTTGGGGTTTTTCTCTCTCTCTTTTAGTCTTTTTTGGGTTTTTTTAATTAAAAATTAATAGATGAACATTTGACGGAAAAAAAACTCGGAAATACCGCGCGAAATAGGTAAAATTTTAGGGGACCTCGTGAATTTCGCTTATACAATTATTTTCAGTACTTTTTCATGAATGAATTATTGATTTATCTCGATATTTATATTTTTGTTCTTTGTCAATTTTCCTATTCAAATTTCCATGCCAAAATCAGTACATTATCATAGATCAATACTTTGGGCTACGCCCACATAGTCCAAGATTTTCCCGGCCCATGGGTCACCACACAGAAAGACTAGTAGAAAAGTGGATGACATAGGTTTCTTTCATTGTTGTGCCTTGTTTCATTGTTTGTCAAAGATTTGTATAGAGATTAGCATTCTAATCTATTTACCATATTGACGCTAACATATTTGGAATATCTTACAAAAATAACAACTTTTTTGAATATTTTTTTGACATCAAACAATGGAGCATTTATTTTTTATAATCATGTTTGAAACAAATACATTTTACAAATCTGTTTTTTAGTTTTAAGAAGAAAAAATATATAAACTCAAAACGTTATCAAATGAGCCATTAGCTTCCATTTTGTTACCGTCTATTCGGCCTTCGCCCTTATAGTTTGTCGTTATGTTATTCCTTATCGGTTTGTTCAGTTATCAATTTTTTTTTTTGATATTTCAAACGTGTATGATATGAACGTTGTGTTACTTTTCTATAATTAAGAATAAAAATAAAAATAATAACATGATTCAACGTTATCATTAAAAAAATTTATTTATATTTCTAAAATGAAATTATACTTTATATTAACATAATATCTTCTACATATTACAAGTTTGAGAATATATTCTTAAAATAAAATCATTTTAACATATATTATCACTTTTATAACCATTGTATAAAATCTAACCCCTCGTTTGATTAATGTGAGAACTTAATTTCTGAGAAGTTGTAGTTTCTATGAATTAATTTTTTGTGAATTAAAAGCTCATGGGAAGTAGAATCATATTTAGTTCAAAATTATGTGATTTTGTATAAATGAATGAATTAAGATTTTAATTATTTAAAAACATAGGAAGTGTATCTTACCTACCCTATCATGATACATGAAATTTCTATGATATGGAAGAAGTGTAAATTTCTAAAAAGTAAATTATGTATTTATTTTATGAACCAAACACATAAATTAAATCTACTTTATAAAGTAATCCAGTATAAATTCAAACTCTACTATTTAAATTACTAATTTTACCCAAGAGAAAATAACCTTAAACATGTGTATACGAATGTCATACTAGGAAACTCTTGAACAATTTTTTTTCCGATTTGACATGATATACTTGTTGAGACGAGTTTTGTATCGTTAATATCTATAATTATATATTAATAAAAATTATAATTTTTGATATTATCAAAATCTTAATGAATCAAATAAGATTTCTTATGACTATATTTTTACTTATATATTGAAATAAATTTCAAAAAATTTCAAAAAACGAAAAGCGAACGTGACTGAGGGAGTATAACTTATAAGCCAAAGATGGCCGAATTGAATCTATTGATAATTTGATACAAGTCAGGCGTGTAGTAACCAATCAAGCAAGTACATGTCATCATTCATCCACGTGTAACCATCTCATTGGTTCAAATTGTTCCCATTTACGTAGAACGCCATTGCTATTCGCTTTCATTTTCTCCCTTTTCGGGTCCCCAACTCCCCAAGTTGTCACACGCGCTCCCTCCTTGAAGAAATAGGTAACAGAAAACCTTGAATACCGGTCGTCGGCGCCATAACTCCGCCTTATCCTACGCCTCTATCGGCGGCAGTACGACATTCGGCCACCGTGGCTTCGTCAGATCAATCTGAAACTCTCTCCAGGAGAAAATCCGCAGCCGCGAAGACCTCTCCGTCTTCCTCCTCTCCTTCTTCCGATTCTACGGCTCAGATCTCGGCGACAAGAAGAATTGTGTATAGGGAGTCGTCACCTTCGGAATCATCCCTCCCATTTTGGCAACGGACTTGGTTTATCGTGTTGTTGTTCGTAATGGCGATAGGCTTCTTCGGCTTGGCTATCTTCCTCTTTTTCTCGCTGGATTCCGATTTGTTTAGCTCACCTGTATCTGCTGTTCCTGAAGGCGTTGAGGTAATCCGTTGATCGATTTTCGTTCTTTTTTGTGTGTAGTTTGACTTTCTTTGTTCAATTAGGATTTTTGTGGTGGAATTTAGAAAACCTAAAATTGTTTTCCAAAAACGTAAATTTCTTATTAAAGATAAGTACCTGATTATTTCTGCATTTACTGAACTGGAAAGAAATTGTGGCTCTTTAGGATTTTATCAAAAAGTTCAACGTTACTCTACTCTACTTCCACCATTTAGTTGATATTAATGAATCTGAACTTGCCAATACTGTATATGTACTGTGATCAGATTACGTATGGATCAGTAATCAAACTAACGCACGAAAAGACGAAATTCCGGTTGCATTCACACGAGGTGCCATATGGTTCTGGTAGTGGTCAGCAATCAGTGACCGGTTTTCCCACTGGTGATGATGCAAATAGTTACTGGGTAATTTTCATATAATTTGATATCTTACTCATTGGTTCAGATGGATAAGTGCACTGGCTTTTCTAATGCTAATATGCCTTGCTTCTTCAAGGTTGTTAAGCCTGTGGCAGATTCATCTGCAAAGCAAGGAGGCACAATCGAGAGTGGGACTATTATCCGCCTGCAACATACGAGGACCAGGAAGTGGTTGCACAGCCATTTACATGCATCTCCTATTTCTGGCAATTTAGAGGTGCTCACCTTGAAGTTCTATGTGTTCATTACATCATGTGCTTCTTTCATTGACTTGAATTTCTAATCTTGGTGTGTATTATTTCATTGACTTGAATTATCTATTGGATTTAGGCTATTTAGCCTGAAGCAGTAGAATTTACAATATGCGTAAGAAACACAACACTGATGTTTTTTGTTATGCACTGCGGATGTTGCAGAAACAATTTATAAAACAAACACCATGAGATTTAATAAAAACTGTTCACCGGTTCAAGTATAAATCTAAATATCCCATAAGAATTATTCGAGCTGTGGCTGGTGATCGAAGTATATTGCTCATAACATGTTGCCTAAATTTTTTCTTGCTGAGCAAGGTGTGCAAAGTACTCTCAGCCTAGCCTTGTTTTTTGACATGGTATTATGGTAATCTTGTTGTTGTAGGTAAGCTGCTTTGGGGGAAACACTGAATCTGACGCTGGTGATTATTGGAGGTGAGGTTTGCAAATGCCATGTTTTTCCTTCTTTCCCCTTACATATTAAAGGTAATTATTACAAGTCAGTTTTACATGTTTTTATGCTGTCATTAATTTTCTCTTCCAATATATGGATAGGCTTCAAATTGAAGGAAGTGGGAAGACCTGGAGACAAGATCAGAAGGTTAGGCTTCAACATGTGGACACTGGAGGATACTTGCACAGCCATAATAAAAAATATTCCCGCATAGCTGGAGGACAACAGGAGGTAAAAACATGATTCTGATTTTGGTGGTGTGCTTCTATGTATGATGATAGCTATAAATATGCTGGACGAGTGAAATACTGAGTTAATTGTACATGTTAATGGATGTCTGACATTTAGAGAAGTCTGTCTTGGGAAGAATTAATCTTATATGAAAACTTAAGTTGTCAAAGTAGACAACTAATTCAAGAACAATTCAAAGATACCAATAAGCTGTTAAGGCTGGCCAGGCTTAGTGGATAGATTAGTTACTGCAGTAGGAAATGGACTAGTAAACAAGAAAAGGCAATTCGCCCTAAGAGGGGCTGCTATGGAGATTCAAATGAATGAAAAGAGAACTTGCCACTTGTGTTAACAGAACTGTAATACCTTAAAGAACAGGATCTTTCTCTGCCTCTAAAATGGAAGGAAACTGTAATACCTTAAAGAACAGGATCTTACAACCATGTTACTACTCTCGTGCAGGTTTGTGGTGTACGAGAGAAGCGTCCAGACAATATATGGCTTGCAGCTGAGGGCGTTTACCTCCCAATCGCTGAAGGGAAGGCGTCTTCTTCTTAGCTATTCAACCCATCCTCATGGCCACTAAGTATAGTTATTACTACCTCCGTTATGTTGTCTTTATAGGCTTTTGATTTGTTACACAATATTTGTCATTTTAGAGGATTTTTATGATGAGGATTTCTGTTGTTATTTGATCGAAGTGTTTTTTTAACTCTCTAACTCTCCTTACCTCTTGTCTCAAAAAAGTGAGAAGTAAAATGTGAGTTACAACTCACAAGAAAGATTTTAGTGTTATTAATAGGAGTATTTTAGTCCTTTTCTAATACTTGTCGTAGTACCAGGCTTCAAGAGTTAAGACACTAATAGGGCCAGAAGAAGAAAGCTTATATTACATGCTTAACTGGATTAGGCCTAAATTGTTACTCTCATGACATAAATTAGGCTTCAATCGTTACTCTCATGAAAAAGTGAAGGATGAACCTAAATGAACTTTCATATGCTTTGCAACTTTTTGGGACTTGCATTGCTAAATGCATTTAATTAACATTATCAATTTATATTTCCTAAATTATCCTTGTACATTATATGGGTTTTATGTTCTTGTCCCCAAACTGTTCTCTCCTGGCCTCGTTCCGCCATCAGCAAAGCATTGGCGACATCATTAGCCAAGAGTAACCAAATTCAACATTTATTTAACTAATAGAATGGAAGTGAGACAACTCTTTTACTTCTTTAAGAGGTGACATTTCAAGGTAAACAATTATTTCAAGAACAATTGAGGAGTAAGAAATGGACTAAGAAAGAAGAATAAGCAATTTCCCTCAAGAGGGACTATTATGGAGATCCAAATGAATGAAAGGGAACTCGCCACTTGTGTTAACAGATGTTAATAATGTTATATTGCCTCTAAACTGGAAGCTAATAGATTAGAGCGAGCAAGACAATGACCCGTACAACAATGAGGGATTTGAATACCTTTCGATATTGTGTTACAATAAAAGTTCAATTTGGTGTAATTTCCCCAAGCATTAAACTGCTCCACAGTTTTGGCGAATGTTTTTTTAATTTTGGTCAAGACATCTTTGATGCCATTCCCATGTATGTTGCTTGATCCTCTTTCACAATCAAGGATCAAATAGCAGGACTAATTAAAGATTAATTTTCTCATCAATTTTCACTATTTTTTATCTATTGCGGATCCGTTTGTTTCGAGTTTGGGTGTCAAATTCTCCACTGCAATTGTGGAGTTGAACTAGGGTAATGCTTGAGTTTTCGGTCGTGGTCGTGCATGTGGCTTAATAAAGATCTCTCTTGTACGAGGAACGTCATGGTTGAGGCTCCTGAAGATTCCTCATAGAAGAGAGGGTAACGTCATGATAGTTCATTCAGCACTTCCGCAGGATTGTTCCTGTCTGACTCGTCTTCCGATGACGCTTTCTTCTGATCGTGCTTTGCTCACCACTCGCTCTAGGTCGTTAAGCTCTTTGATTGCTTTGTTGTAATTTCCAAGCTTGATTTATTGTTCTTTATGTCCGGTTTTGACCGACGCCGATTTATCGGCCTCTCAATTTACTCTCTTTGTAGGGTAAGTCGAATTTTTTCTTCATAAAAAAAATCAAATACTCAGAAATAACCCAACCCGCTTGATTGACACCCCTTATTTGCCAGTAATGAAACTTGCTAATACAGGACCCGTTTACAACACTTCTCACTTAGTCACTGAAATGTGTTCTTAGTATTGAAATCTAGATGTTTATGGCATTTATGAAGGACAATAAATTCCATGGCTTTTATTCTTTGCTCCTTAGAATAAAAAATCAAGGTTCAAGTACTCAACTTTATTACTTCAGTCACTTGCCAATTCATAAACACAGCATTCCCCCCTTTAAAACTGCTAAATACATCTTACCCACAAACATAAATCCATGCATTCCAACTCTGCATTCTTTAAAATCTTATTGACCACAGTTTCCTACACTCTCCATTGATTGCACCTTCTCAAAGATATGAACTTTACTGAATTGGCAAGTTCACCTCAAAATAAGATTTAGGAAGAATATAAATGCTCTAGTGTTACACTCTCCCTTACATTTCACTCACAACCATGGCATCCTAATGCGTCTGAGGATGTTTTATATACGATCCAAGAGAGAGTGATCACGAACGTGAACTCCTGCATTTTTCCGGGTCCTAGCTATTTCAATGGGAGAGGAACAACAGGGAGACATGATGGATATGGCGAGGTGTCTTGTCCAGATGGCAGAACCGCAAATACCAGCAGGGAAGCGTAACAGGATGGTCCAAAACTACGAGTGCAAGACGTGTAGGAAGAGCTTTACGTCTTCTCAAGCCCTAGGAGGCCACCGAGCAAGCCACAACTACAGAAGAGCAAGATCCAGGGACCAAACTCAGCATCAAAATGGCAACACTAGTACAAGTGGCAAGCCAAGGGTGCATTCGTGTTCGGTATGTGGGTACGAGTTCTCTTCCGGGCAGGCGCTTGGAGGCCACATGAGGAAACATAGGGAGTTGCGCGCTGCTGATGTAGTTGCCAAGACCAAAACTTTGTCGTTTGATCTTAATCTTCCTCTGGTGGAGGAAGGTGATCATCTTGATGAAGATGGAAGTTACTGAAGCAAGTTGGGTTGAAAGGACCAACGACTTTCATGGATTGCTAATATCAGTAGCTCTTATCAGCTCGGTTAAGTTAATGTTTGAGCTAGTTTTGTGAATCAGCTGAGCTCCAAATCAGCCTTCAGGAATATGGAGTGTATGGTTTATAGATAAGCTGAATGATTTGCAT
Organism: Rheum nobile; assembly: GCA_027886185.1. Classification (NCBI taxonomy): domain Eukaryota; kingdom Viridiplantae; phylum Streptophyta; class Magnoliopsida; order Caryophyllales; family Polygonaceae; genus Rheum; species Rheum nobile. The sequence continues at coordinate 1,365,935 of WOAB01000616.1, read as the reverse complement.
TCTAGTTTGATTATCAAAATCAAATTTAAAAACACTCTTTAGACAAAAGTTAGTACTTTTAAAGAACTCGTTCGTTTTGATCAACAATGAGCAAATCTCGAGCATGTTCTTGTCTACATAGGTTAATCAGAGTAGGCAAAATAGAATCTCAATTCTCATACATTAATAATGACTTTCTAAGATAGTTGAGATGTTTATATTTTTGTAGTTCTAGTTTGGATCCGTTCGGCTAAAAGGACATTAAGTGAATAAATGCTTAAACTCTCACTTCATCTTCTCCTTGATGCCTAATGTCACCCCCAACATTAAACAAATGATTAAACTTCATCTCCACATCCAATTTCATCTCAACAAGTGCTACAAAATGAAGAGCTTCTTTCCAAACCAAACCTAAGAAATCTGTGTTTACTCTTTGGTTCTTGACAACCAGATCTGAGATTGTTTTTGTGAAACGAATTTACTAATTGGAAGAACCAAACACAAAAAAGTGGACAATATTGATTCATGAATCATGATGATCATACCGCAATATGACCATTTGCCACGTTTAACAAAATAGAGTAAAAAGGGAAATGGTGCGCAAATAATCAAATCTCCATCATAAACATCAATCAATCTAGGAAGAGTACAAATGACAATCGGAGAAAATGCATGTCAAAACTTTGTATAGAGAACAAACAAGCCTTAAATCTAACAGGAAGGAATCAACTAGCAACTTAGTGAGACTTGATGTGCTGCTGAACAACGTGGAGTCCCTCATGTTCCTCCCCAAAGTCCTGTTCACAAATAAGACCATGTTAAAATCTAAGCTTCTGATCAGAAACTACCAATAAAAGCAATCACAAGAGAGCTCAAGTATTACATACCTTGACAACTACACATGAGCAGCCAACAACCTTCCTTGCATTGCCCTCTGAATCAATCTTGCATAACTGAATGAGGTAAAAAATGGAACATTAGTTTTAAACAGGAAGAGGTTAAACCAAATTGCAAGTATAGCTAGAGCAAAACAGGCAACACAGTGATAGGCAAAAGATAGGAGGGCACTCCACTCACCCCAGCCCACTCGCCCAAGGTTTTGGCACTTGGAACGGTCAACAAGTTAACATTGTGGTCAGCACAGAGGGCTTTAACCAGCTTGACGTAGTCAGGCTGGTCACAGTCCTCAGCTAGCACACAAAGCTGAGCAGCATGCTTCTCGATCACCTTTGCACCCTCGTGTAGGCCACGGGCAAGGCCACCATGGGCAAGAGACTTCTTCAACACAAGTTGCAGACCTGTCATAAGGTCCATTGGCTCACCAAGAGCAACAGGGGCAGGGGCAGCCTCAGTAGGGACAACAGTGGCATCCTCACTAACAGAATTAAAAAAAACAGTTACTTTTTTAAACATTCAAGGCTAGAGAAAAAAATGAAAAAAGAAAAGTTATAGAAGTTAACAATAATGACCTGAAGAAAAAATAGAAGAATTGATAGAAATAAAGGTATACATTAAGAGTTCAAAGATCTGAAATATAAACCAGGTACAATAGACACAGGTAAGTGTATAAAGTTTGATTAATTAACTAGTAACATCTAAAACTTATATGATAGGCAACCAAAGAAATCTCTCAGTAACAACAAAAAACGCATATGATGTTGAGTCACTTGGAAAGAATATCAAGCAACAGGAAGCATATTCTTGACTGTTACACAGCAAGAGCTCTAATTCATGTTCATTTGCTCAAAAGTGTATAAATGACTAATAGGCTTCTCTTAAAGCAAAGATATTGACATTGACTGACTACTTTAGTACTTCTACCCAACACAGTGAAAGAAATGAACTTCATCTTCTATGGAACATTAGGATAATGAGTATAAACTTGTTGAACTAAAGCTAATTTGCAAAGTCAATATCTGAGCACACAACTTTCTTTTGCTAATCGTTAACTGTGTAGACTAGAGACATCAAAATGTAGGTCATAAAAGTGGATTTGTGTACATACCTCGCCATCTTGCGTTAGTTTTGTGGGGATGTCTTCGTTCCTGTATGCCAGATACAATAGAGACAATAAGCAATAACATCTAAGCGTTACTAAGAAGATACATACAAAATTGAGAGCACCACAAGACGCAAAGAATTAAAATTAGACAACACTAGGATGCAGGCATAACTAACTATCCAAGGAATCAACTTAAGGATGAATGCGAACTCGCAACTGCTCCGTCTTAGTCAACATATGACGTACAAAGAATTTCATACATACAAAGAACCAATAAGTTGAGAAAATTTAGAACAGCACAAACTCCATCCTTTTCACATGGTACTAATGATGGCACTCCAGATATTACATTTTCGATACCGGAACATAGGTGATTCATTCCAACACACCGATTCGAAAGCATGTTTATACCATAAGTCCCCCAAAAGAAAGAAAAATAAACAAACTTCACAGCAGGGCGCAATTTAGTTGAGCAAATCGAACAAAAAGCAAACATTCACAACAAAATACTGCAATTCCATATGAACGAATTCGTCGAAGTAATACGAGAAAGAGATCGTGACCTACCGATGAGCAGAAAGTAAGGGCACCAGCGAAGCGGGTAGTTTGCAGAAGGGGTACTTTCAGATATTGAAGCGATGTTATAAAGCATAGAGAAAAACCCTAGGAGATATTCTACGGGGTTTACGTGGGCCTAGCCTCCTCTTGGGCTGGTCTAGTCTTATTGGGCCGGTAAAGCAACCCAAATACGCAACAGACTGTATTTGATTTAACAAAAAATACATTTTCATACATCTCCTATATAATTTGTAAGATTTATCATATATATAGGTGTGTAAATAATGAAGTGTTAAAATTAATTTTATTGTCAGATTAATTTTATATAAAGTGAACTTATCAATCAAGGGTGATTTTGTGAAATTTGTGCTATATTTAACAACTTTCATGCTTTCAAAAAAAAAAAACTTTCATATTTTGGATGCATGATTTCTTTTTTTTCTTCTCCAAAACTGCAAACGAAGGAATAATAGTGAGAGTCCACTGCTTTTGCATTCCTTCATTTTGTAGGTTTTTCCATGCCTCTTTCTTTGCCTTTCTCTTCTTCTGCTTGGAGGGTTGGCAGAAAGTAGTAGAGGGCTCCCACTTCCCTCTCTTTATCAATCTCATGTGGGTCTGAAATTGTCTCGAATTTTTTCCGATTATTAATTGAAACCCGAAAAAAGATAATTTCTTCGGATATTTCATATTTCTTGTCCCAATTCAGCGACTTCCCACTGTCGCCGCCTTTTATTTATATTATATGACCTGCATCGAAACCCTAGCTTTTCATCTCCTTATCTCTTCGGATGATCTTCACAGGTAGGTTGCTGAATCCTTTGTTCGGCTTCATTTATTGTCATTTTATTTCCTTTTCATCTCTCGTTAATTCATTTTGAGGATTCTGTTTGTGTGAGGGATGCGATTGTATGTGTTTGTGGATATTTCCTTCAATACTAGGGTTCTGATTTGTCGCTATTTCGTGTTTGCAGATCTGATTTAGAGGTAGTAAGGTAGGTTGGTTTACGATCTGTCCGTAAAAATAAAATTCAAATGTCGATTCTGCCAAATAGTGAAACGATTGAAATCAGAGAGGTCTGGGAAGATAATCTGGAGGAAGAATTCAATTTGATCCGTAGAATCGTCGATGAGTATCCATACATCGCCATGGACACTGAGTTCCCGGGGATTGTTATCCGGCCAGTTGGGAATTTCAACAGCAACTACGATTTTCACTACCAAACACTCAAAGGCAACGTCGACATGTTGAAGCTGATTCAGCTCGGCCTCACATTCTCCGACGAGCAAGGAAACTTGCCTTCCTGTGGGACTGATAAGCACTGCATCTGGCAGTTCAATTTCCGCGAGTTCGATGTCAACGAAGACGTCTTCGCCAACGACTCCATCGAGCTTCTCCGTGAGAGCGGGATCGATTTCAAGAAGAACAACGAGAAGGGCATCGACGTGAGAAAATTTGGGGAGCTCCTGATGTCTTCTGGGGTTGTGTTGAATGATAATGTGCACTGGGTTACATTCCACAGTGGGTACGATTTCGGGTACTTGCTGAAGCTCTTGACTTGCAGGAACTTACCTGATACTCAGACCGAGTTCTTCGAGCTAATTAGTACGTACTTCCCAACGGTTTATGATATCAAGCATCTGATGAGGTTCTGCAACAGCTTACATGGAGGGTTGAACAAGCTTGCAGAGCTGTTGGAGGTGGAGAGAGTGGGCGTGTCTCACCAGGCGGGCTCGGATAGTTTGCTGACGTCTTGTGCGTTCAGGAAGCTGAAAGAGAACTTCTTTAATGGACCAATGGAGAAATATGCTGGTGTTTTGTATGGTTTGGGGATTGAGAATGGACAGTAGTGGAAAAGGGGGGAAAAGATTCCTATTTATACCTAATTGTTGTACTTGTACACATTCTCTTTTTTAGTCTTTACTCTTTGTGTGAAAGCTTTTTCAGTAAAATGCAGCTGGTATAAGTTCTTTTTGATATGTGCGGCTTCTTGAAGTTTTGTTATGTGCAGAGCAATGTGGCTGAAGACAGTATCTCAGAGAACTAACTGGCATTCTTGGGTATGATTTTGCTTGGTAGAAGTATGTGATTTGTGTGGTTGTTCTTGCACAGTGAAAAATCCTTTGCAAGGATAAATTTCTTGATTACCTTTCAACTGGCTTGTGCAAATAGTTCAGAACCCACGCAAGCTGGGAACTTACACGACAAATATCTTACGCCCAAGTTCTCACAAGGAAACTTTCCACGCTTTTTATATGACTTGTCAACTTCCTTTCTATGCAAGGACATCTGTTATATTTTCATAGGATCATGTTTCGAATGCCAACACTGAAACCGAATTAAACCAAGTAAAACCCAAGTGTAAAAGTGAAACCAAACCGAATTAAACCAAGTAAAACCCAAGTGTACAAGTGAAACCAAACTAAATAGGTGATTTACATTAAGGGTTTATTTGAATTATACATTATCTGTTATACAGATAATAATGTCAATTTTTATAAATCGAAAATGTCGCCGAGATTGAAAAATGAAAATGGTTTAATTAATTTATATTGTTTTCATCAATCGGAACCGAAATATGATAATTGGATAAAAATAATACAACATTTTGCCTATTTAAAAAGCAAGTTGAATGGCTTGACCAAAAAAAAAATGAATGAAGATTTTGTGCACATTTGTCACTAAATTAATTTTTATTCATTTGCGTTTATATCATTGTTAGCTTATCGGTATTAATTAAGTTTTCTGCTCTTTTTGACCTAGGGTTTGTTACTCATTTGCGTTTATATCATTGTAGGCTTATGAATGAAGATTTTGTGCACATTTGTCACTAAATTAGTATGAGACTTTGAAATATGTATCTTTATTGTTTGTAAAAAATGATATTATTATTTGTACAAAATACGGAGTATATGTTATATCAAACATGTTTATCTTTAAAAAATTATCTATTTCTAAAATGTAATAATAATTAATACTATGTATCCGGTAGATAATCCGAATTCACAAGAGGTGGGTGAATGCGTTGGTGGTGGGGACTGGGAGTACTTAGAAGTTAGAAGGATGGGAGGGAATGGGACCCACCAAAGTTTAGCTGTCGCGTAATCGCGTTAATCCCGTAACCAAAGAGAAAAGTCTGAAAACTCCCACCCGGAGATCCCAATCTCTCTCCCTTCCCAATCACGCGAAGCCAAGGGGAGAAGAGACGGGGAGGGCTTGGACCGCTTCTGAGATTCATCCAATACCCCTGCAAATCCCGTGCGATTTCTCCAAATTGTTTCAATTTTGCCGATTCGTAGGTTCTAGAATCCGCCATGGAAGTCCCGAGCTCATGGGACGCTTTGCGTAAGCAGGTTTGCTTCCCCTTCAATTTCTTTCCTGATCCTCTCCTGTTTGAACCCTAGGAATTCGTGTTTGGACTCAATTTTGAAAGGTTTATCGTCTTTCGTCAAAATTCTGCACATTTGCCTGTGATTGTCGTCAATCGTGTCGTGAATCTCCCTTATTGTATTTTGGCTTTTAAAAAAAGTCAGTGTAATTGGTAGTCGGAAGGTTTCGGCCCGTCTTGCTTGTGATTTTGTTTGTCGGGGTTTGGGAACAAAATTGGGGACACTTTATATCGATTGATCTAGATTTGGAAACCTAGGTTGGTTACGTGGCAACAATTTACGTTGATTGACTTATTGGGAAATGTACGTCGTTTGATATCGTTGATCCTGGGATTTAAGTGAGATTTCAGAATGTTGTGAAGACGTGGGTATCGTATTGATCAAATGATTCACCACAACTTGTACATTGTATTCTGTCTAATGTATATGATTTCTTTTATGTGAGCACTCACCTCACACAAAGTTGCTAGAAGATTTTCCAGTCCTAAGGCATCATTCCTGAGGTGTACACAAAGTTCCGATTTTGTGTTTATGGGATTTGTTAGTGATCTTCTGAGGTATTGAATGTAGGCAAGGAAACTTGAAGCTCAATTGGATGAGCAGATGAATTCATTTCGCAAACTGGTGTCCACAAAAGTTGATACTTCTAATAGTGATCTTGAATCTGGAATTGATCAATTACTGAAGCAGCTTCAGCAAGTGAATGATCAGATGCAAGCATGGGTTTCTTCAGGAGGCTCAGAAATGGTTTCACACACGTTGACACGACATCAAGAGATCCTTCAAGATCTGACTCAGGTATTGTGGCTTCTTGATCAACTTAAGAACACTTCAGATCTCTTTTAATATCATCACTCTTGCTTGCTGATAGTGTGTTCTTGGCTTGTCCTATCTCGTTGAATTTTTGTGTAGTAAGTACAAAGGTATACACCTCAGTAGGTCAACTCCAAATTCTATACATATCTTTTCTTATAAGGATTGTTCTCAATGCCTTTCTGTTTTGATTGATAATATGTGGTCCATCCTTGTTGTTTGTATTGTTGAAGAAAAGAGTTCAGCACTATGTGTTCACTCCAAATTCTATACTGAGGGTTGCTTGTTAGTAATTACAATATGTACTTTTTGTGGCATGCAATTTTTTTAAATCGTGGCATGCAATTTTCCTGTCACTTACCTATAAAAAGTTAGGAGGACATAATACAACTGTTTTTTTCCTCTTCATTCTTGCAGCTTCTTAAGAAGGTTGCATGTCGTCTGTGATTGAATGAGCACTGCTTTTTCGAGTGAAATTCACTTTTGCTTGACATGTTTTAAGTGCAGGAATTTTATAGGCTGCGATCAAGCCTTAGAGCTAAACAAGAACACGCCTCCTTGTTGGAGGACTTTCGGCAATTTGATAGAAGTAGACTAGACTTGGAAGAAGGTGGAAATTCACCAGAGCAAGCTCTTCTAAAAGAACGTGCATCTATTAGCAGGAACACAGGGCAGGTAAATAGCTGACTATTTATTTCGACGAGGATAGAGTTATGTATTTCCGAATATGATTTATGAGCGAATTGTGATTACTTGGATCTTGTTATCATTATTAATAATTAGCAAATCAATTTGAGATCCCCGTTTTATTTATTCCAGAAAATTGGAATAGATAGTTGGAGAGGGTGAGTGCATTCATATAGATAATTTAACACAACAGAGGCTTTAACCTTATGAAATGTGTGCATGTTTGAGTGGGATCTCCCTTTTTCCAGGTAAGTGGGTGTGATTACCTGGATATGATCATTTTAGTTTGATAGATGATCTTGAGGTAGAATTTGAATAGATTTGAAGTACTATCATATCTGGATCGTGTTTTTTGGTTTTATTTGTTGTTCAAGGCCACAGTGCAGTTAGGTTTTTTATATCTTGGGATTCTCATCCTATCACCTGAACTATGACCTCGTTTGACCTTTTCTTTGCATTGCAGATGGATACAGTCATTTCTCAAGCACAGTCTACTCTTGGAGCGATTGTTATTCAGCGTTCAACATTTGGGACCATAAATTCAAAGATTGGCAACGTCAGCAGCCGTCTCCCATCGGTATGAAATGCTATCCAGAAATTTGCATCTTATATTGTGTCACATATCGCCCACCCGCTTAAAATATATATAACAGATAACAAATCGGTTTTTTATGGGAACATATGTCACACATTATATATGAGTTTGATATTTCATGTAAATATGAATTCGAATACACTTGATGAGCATGATACGAACACAACTAATTTCCTCGTCTGCTCCCAAATGCTTCTCTTTAAAAAATCAATGTAATGTGTTGTTTCGTGGAATTGTCATTCGTGTACAGGTGAATCATATCATTGCATCAATAAAGAGGAAAAAATCAATGGACACCATTGTCCTCTCTCTTGTCGCTTCCGTCTGCACTTTCCTGATTCTCATATACTGGTTGACCAAGTAGAGTGATACATGTTTGTCTGAAGATTCAGTGAGTTTCTTGATATCCACTCCGGTGAACAACCAGATGGTAAGGGAAAGTAGATCGAAGAAGCAGTGCATGGATGAGAATGAGATTGCTCTATTGGTGGTCTTTTGCTGCTACAAACATATGTTTGGCTCCTTGGTATTCTATCTTCTTTTAGTAACGTTTGGGATGTAGAGAGTCATCTTCCTGCTAAGTTCTTTAGTGTGCAAAACGCGATATTTGTTTCTGGTTTATGAATTATAGGGAAATGTCTTTTGTTCTGATATTTCATTGTCGTCTTTATGCAATTAAGTTGTAGCTTACATAATACAAGTAACATTGTTGCTTCTACAGTTTAGGGTGTTTGATCATTACTACTGTCTAGTTTCGCTTCTCAGTTTGCAGGCCACATTTCTATACATAAATATCTAATGGACTTTCAAAGTAAGTTACCAACTTATCTTGTGAATGTGCAACTCCGATAAGATTGAAACTACATAGAAATGTTAGTTGCATATAAACTATACACTTCTTCAACCACTTTTTCTATGATAAAGAACTTGCAACTACAACCTTTAATTTATCAAGCTGACAAAAACATTTTAGATTTCCAGATAAATCTTGCAGCCAAATAAATACTGGTAAAGTACTTCGCCAGAAACTTTCTTAAGACAAGCTGATAGAGGAGTTGTGAAGATAAAACCTTGCTCTCTCTCTTTCTCATCCATTGACTCTTCAATTTCCTTCTCACGTCCATGGATTCACTCTCCATAGCAAAGTCGAAATCATCTCCATGAAATTCGAATTCCACACAAGCTATGTCCGATTTCAACTCTAACTTAGAAGACCATCTCTCTCCCACTCCAATCCCCGAAGTCGGTCAACCCACAGATGTAATCGAACACGGAGCTCAGTCTTTGGATAATGATGATTCGTGTAGTGAGTTGACAGTGCCACAACAAGCTATTGATGGTATTGATGCCGACGCTGGCTCTTCTGGCCGCTCAGAGGCTCTTGGCAGAGGGATCTCTACTTCGCTGGGAGGAATCATTAGAGATCTCGATTCGAAAGCTGTGGATACTGCTAGGAGCCAGGATCAGCTCTCCGGCGCGCTTGATCGTCTTACTCGGGGTAAGCAGTTTTACTTTTTCGCGCAATTCGATCATGAAAATGAAATCGGTGGAAACCTAGTTGCTAGAGATGTCATACTGTGATTGATTTGTACACAAAAAAAAGGGCAAGAAACACCGCCATTGATTGAATTGCAGTTTGGACTCTTCTTTATTACCAAGTCAATGAATGGATTTTTCCTAAGACGAGCGCTACTTGAATAGCAGTGTAATGGTGTTGAGTTTTCTGACAGTTGATGTATAGGAGCGTGATGGATAAAAGAGATGTTTGTCAATATTATTTGTACTTAGCTCTTGTTTGAAGTATAGCTAGAACACGAGGAAGGGGTTTGGCTAGAAATTTCTACGTTTGATAGCAATTTGCTGATTGTTGTTCATGAATTTAAGCATTAGGCTATCTGCTTCATGATTAATCGATTATGCATTTATGCTACTTCACATCATCTTATGATGGCTTTCTCATGGAAATGTTCAATTGAATGGTTCTCTTATGTGAAACTTGGTAGAGCTTGACCAGCTATTGGAAGATGCACCTGTGCCATTCATAATGCAACATGCTGCAAGGCTATCTGGTGTTACGAAGAGAGTTTCATCGATGAACTTGGTCTTAAGATCGATCCAGCGTCGTGTTGATAATATAGATCGAATGTTGACAGTGGGGTTGCCACATGGACATGGTAAGTCCCTTTCATGCTATCTCCAGTTTACTTTAGATACTCTTGTTCAATAGTCTTGTAGACTTGTAGTAGTAGTAGTTAAAAACTTTCATCTGTTTACCATACTTGAAGCTGCAGCTTGTATCTGGCTGTGCTAATCTGCGATTTGACTGCTAATTTCTACTCCTAAATCTAGTACTGGAACATCTCTTTCTTTTTTGCTCATTGAGAACTTGGTGAATTTACAATAGTGAATCTTACAATAGTGGAGCCTCTTTGGTCTGCTAATGGCAATCTTAAGTTCTGTACACGACTGATTATAACTAATTAGAGGCAATTGGCTTTTTTACTGTGTTGTGGTCAACGAACCCTAGTAACCAGTTTAGTACTTATAACTAATTAGAGGTCATAAGAACTTGCTCTAGCAAGAGCAAACTACTGATAGTATTGTATTTTGCCAGAAAATCTGAAGAACAAGTTGATTTAGTTATGTTCCTCAACAGGGGTAGTGGCTTTTTGGCAGTATTTAAAATAACTGCAGCAACATTGATCTTTGCTCACCTAATTCTGTTGATTCTCATTGCTTGCTGTATTGTGAGCTTCTGATGGCAGTTCTATACTATATTGGATTATTTAGTTGTTTTTCTTGGGTGGTCAAGCCAATGAATGAGTACTCACATATTATAAATACAGAGCTGCATCTTTTTGTTGTGATTTGTGTGGTGGCCTAACAAAGGGTGTCTGCATCTAGCATTTTCTTAAACTTTCTTATCGGATTTTGCTTTCCACATTGTTGTGACTTGCAATATGGATAATAAGTTAATAACCATGATCTCAAATTATATTGCAGAGAAACTAAGCAAAGGATCCAAACTACCTTGAAGTCAAGTGTCATAGACTCATAGGTGATTGCTAATCCATGCCGCTTTCCTGTGTGACATACAGTTCAAACTCATTTGACCATCTTTACTTTTCTCTCAATAATCTTCTTGTCTTTTAATTGGTAATTAAAAAACTTACCTTTGGAGACAACCTATAGATAGTGAAATTACTGTGCTTTATTGTTTCTTCCTCCATAATGCAATCAAGTTCAGTTTATATTAGCATGCTTGATCAAATTCTTCTGCTGAATTTCCGTCTTCTTAATCAGAACGTACATAGATGTAGTTCCTCACCTCAACATTTATCTGCTTGGCAAAAGTTTGTGGCCCATCGTTAGATTGTCAACTCAGAGAGCAAACAATTAGACCAGTCAGAGACACTGATTATAATGGTGCTGATTTTGTCAAGCACACAACTCACAAAGATGGATATTTCTTGCTGTGTAAATCTTGTCTTCATTACTAATTTCCGCTCATTTATCTGAGCTGAGCTTCAAATCCTTATAACAATGATGTGGCCTGATCTTGATCATGTTATTTATAATACATTTTATGACTTCTCACAATAGTTGAGGCTGATTTTGTTTTGCCTAAGTTTACTGACTGCATTTCTGTAGATACACATAATCAAGAAAACGGATCTTGTCTATACGCAGATTGATAGATTGTAGAAACACCTATCTCCACGTCTCCTCATATATAGTAATGGCCTTGGGCCTTGAAAAAAGCATAAGCATAAGCAAAAAACAAAAACTAATCTACAACTCATCGTGATCTTCATCTTCCTCCTCGCCATTAGCTGATGCGCCATTCTCATAAGCCTTCTTGATCACTGGGTTACAAACAGCTTCGAGTTCCTTCATCTTCTCATCGAGCTCCTCCTTCTCTGCAGCCGGGTTCTCATCTAGCCACTCCACCGCATCTCTCAACGCGCTCTCAACTTCTTCCTTGTCTTCCTCGGTGATCTTCCCTCCAAGCTTGTCGCTGTCTCCAATGGTGCTCTTCATGCTGTAGACATACGACTCGAGCTTATTCTTGGCCTCCACCCGCTCCCTAACAATCCTGTCCTCCTCAGCATACAACTCGCTCTCGTCCACCAACCTCTCCACCTCCTCCTTCGAGAGGCGGCTGTTCTCGTTGGTGATGGTGATGGTTTGCTTGCTCTTCGCCGCCTTGTCCTCTGCCGTCACTTGGAGTATCCCGTTCGTGTCTATCTCGAATGTCACCTCAATTTGTGGCACTCCCCTAAACGCGTTCATACACAAAACGTGTTAAAAGCTATACTACATGTAGATATTTTCGACTCAGTTGACAGGTCTATGTTTAAGTTACCTTGGAGCTGGTGGGATGCCCGAGAGGGTAAACTTTCCCAGCTCGTGGCAGTCCTTTGTCAAGCTCCGTTCGCCTTCAAACACCTTGATTTCGACGCTTGTTTGCTGGTCTTGGTAGGTGGTGAACACTCTGGTGTTCTTGGAAGGGATGACACTATTTCTCTTGACCAAAGATGTCATAACTCCACCCACGGTTTCAATTCCAAGGGTCAATGGATTCACATCAATCAACAACAAACCAATATCTACAATTGAATGATCCATACAAAACAAAAAGTTAGTAAGGTCCTTTTGACGGATAATCTTTAAAATTTTGAAATTCGAGTGTTATAGAAAAGTGAGGAAGAAAAAAAAAAAAAAAAGACTTTAGTGTTTACCAAATAAATCCTAAATCAAACTAAAAAAATAGGATTGGAAATCAATTAATTCACGTACCATCTTTGTCATCGCCGCCGCCCATAATCCCGCCTTGTAGGGCAGCACCATAAGCCACAGCCTCATCGGGATTGACTCCCTTACTAGGCTCTTTCCCGCCAAAAAACTCCTTCAACATCTCCTGCACCTTAGGAATCCTCGTACTCCCGCCAACCAGCACAATCTCATCAATCTCCGACTTCTTCAACTTCGCATCCTCCAACGCCCTCTTAACGGGCGCCATCGTCTTCCTAAACAAGTCGGCGTTCAGCTCCTCGAACCGCGCCCTAGTCAACGTCTCGGAGAAGTCAACGCCGTCGAACAGAGACTCGATCTCGATCCTGACTTGGTGCTGACTACTCAGCGCCCTCTTCGCCCTCTCGCACTCGCGCCTCAGCTTCCCCAGCGCCTTGTTGTCCTTGCTCAGGTCTTTGCCGTGCTTCTTCTTGAACATCTTAATGAAGTGGTCCATCAGGCGGTGGTCGAAATCCTCGCCTCCCAAGTGGGTGTTTCCGCTTGTGGATAGGACCTCGATGATGCCGTCGTCGATGGAGAGGACGCTCACGTCGAAGGTGCCGCCGCCCAAGTCGTATACGAGGATGTTCTTCTCGACCTCCTTTTTGTTGAGCCCGTAGGCTAACGCCGCCGCCGTTGGCTCGTTGATTATGCGGACCACGTTCAGCCCTGCTATGGTTCCTGCGTCCTTGGTCGCTTGCCTTTGTGCATCATTGAAATAAGCTACACACAAAAAACAAAGGAGAAAATGGGATCAATAAATTAGATGGAGGAGTTACACCAAATTACAAGCTAGTTTTAGTCAAAATATTATGTAAAATTTTGATCACAATTTCAATAGTGAATGAAATAAGAAAACAAATACAAAGACAAAAGGCAAAATTGGGTCATTCAATTAGGTACAGAAAAAAATCGAAACTATATGTACAAGTACAACACACAAATTGAGGACCAGATTACAAGTTTTAGTCAAAATATTATGTGCAATTTTGATTGCAATTTCAATAGTCGATGAAAAAAATGTACCTGGTACAGTAACAACAGCATATTTAACCTTCTTGCCCAAATAAGACTCGGCGGTTTCCTTCATCTTCCCCAAAACCATGGCGCTGATCTCCTCCGGAGAGAACACCTTCACCTCTCCATCTTTGACCTTCACCTCCACGTATGGCTTCCCATCTTTACTCACCACGTTGTACGGCAACATCTTCATATCCTTCTGCACCGTATCGTCCTCAAATCTGCATACATCATATCATCATGTACAAGTTTAAAGACGGTAACTTTTTTCATGATGTAAAAGGTGGTAACTTTTAAGCTAGTCACTTAATTACTTTCTGCCGATGAGGCGCTTGGCGTCGAAAACGGTGCGTGTAGGGTTAACGGCGGCCTGATTCCTGGCGGCTTCTCCGATTAGACGCTCGGTGTCGGTGAAGGCGACCCAGGAAGGCGTGATACGGTTGCCCTGGTCGTTCGCTATGATCTCCACGTTGCCGTTTTTATACACTCCCACACACGAGTACGTCGTTCCCAAATCGATACCGATTATCGTGTCTTTTATGATTTCTTGATCATCCTTTCCCGCCGCCGACGCCACTCCCATATGAAACTCTGCTTAATTAGTTCATCAAAACCCAAAGAATTGATCAAAATCAAGCGATAATTGAATGAATTGAATTACATAATTACATAGGCAGATGCAGTTGTTAATCATACCTAGTGCGAAGAGCAGAAGAATCGCCATGGCTATGCTTTTGCAATCCATTGCTAATTTAATTGGCTTCGTTCCAAATTGAGCGCTCTGTCAAATCAGTGTTGCAAGTTCAGGAAGTTGTAGTGTGTGTAGAAAAAGGCCGTTTCGGATGTGCATTTATAGTTTGATTGTAGGAGTAGGTGCTTTACAAGATATCAAGCTGGATTTGTCACGTTGATGATATTTTAGATATGTTCTCCAATCGTGCCTGGCCACGTGTATTTTATTATTGATTGATAATTTTAGGTAATACTATCTTTTTCTCTTCTTTTTGTTTTTTCTTATCAAAGATAATGTTATATTAGTAGGGTAAAATTATTTATGCTAGAAGATATAATCCATATTCAGTATGTAGATTAGTTCTTTGTAAAACTAGTTAATTCTTAACATATTTTTATCAAATAATATTTTATTATATTCAGGGGAATTTTTTTTGTGATGAAATATTATCAACAAATTATTTTTTACATGCTAAATTGTTTCAACGCAATCCAATGGCAATATATATCTATCTTTACCAATTTTGGATTACTTTTTTTTGGTCAAATCATGATATGTAGAGTTTACATATGTTTTTTTTTTTTTCACTTTGTAAGAGTGTATATGCATCTATAGTTTTACTAAAGTAATCCAAACACGTTCTTGTATATAATCAACATATATTATTACTCTTGGGTTTTAAACTATAGTTAAGAACATCACAGCTGATAGATCATTTGTATGACATATTTTTTTTCTTTTCAAAATCAATATGAGAAATTAATACCCAAATAAATTTCTCACCAGATTTTGTGAATGTATAAGAAATACAAAGAAAATAAAACTTTGTCATATTTCAATTGATATTCAAATTAATCCAGAAATATTATACTATATATGTATGAATATTTTTAAAAGTTTGGTATACAGAATTAGATTGTGTGGATCATATGTACATTCACACAATCACACCCCAATATATCTGTTTCAGATAATTGAAAGGGTCGCTTACTTTTTGGCGGGAATTTTGATCACATCGCAACTTGTGAGTATGTGACACAATTTGTATGATGTCTTTCCGATTTAAAATAAAATAAATTCGTGCTTGTGAAATATTATAAATTTGCCTCTGATCTTTTGGTAAATGAAATTGTGAAGAAATATTTTTGTAATTTGTGATATTTTGATTAAATAAAATCTTAATATAAATATCTTGTAGTAACGAACTTTTCATGGGAAGACTAATATTGTGACAAATGGGCTTTGAACCTGTTATCTCTCCTTCATCACTCTTTTTCTTCACTACGATTGTTCACCATGAATTCCTATATGTTGTACAGATCCATAAATCTTGTTTTTACTATCTCCAGATCTTGCAAACTCCCCAAAAATAAACGCTTAAAATGAAAAAAGAAATGCAAAAAATATCATGCATGGAGATAAAATAGGACCTAAAAATCCACCCAAAAAATGACAAATGTAACAATGTTAAGATTCAAACACTCTGTTTTCTGCCCATTAGACCAGGGATTTTGAACCCGAAAAAGAACACATGTCTATTTTGTTGATAATCAAATTTAATTTTTAAAAGGAATTCATTTCTCTAATTATAGATTTCCCAACCATCCTTTTCTTCATCAGTTATATATCCATCGCTTAGACAACCAAACAATCACTACATATATGTACTGAAAAAGTCCCTTGTCTTCCTTAAAACTTGCATCTAAACTGAGATTTTGCATTCAAAAACTTTGCATTGAGTTCTAGTCATATCATTATTTAGCTTCTAGTACTAAGCGATTTGTGCATCCATGGATGACAACGAATTGCTCGACATCAAGAACGAGAATGTCGATCTTGTAAGAGCATGTTCTTCCTAAATCCTAATGAATGATCTTTTTCCTTATGCACATGATTGTACAACTTTCAATATCAATGATTTTCATGTGACTCAACAGGTCAAGATTCCAATGGAGGAAGTGTTTGGCCAGTTGAGATGCTCTAAAGAGGGGCTTACTTCCAGTGAAGCGCTAAGAAGACTCGGAATTTTCGGTCCCAACAAGCTTGAAGAAAAGAAGGCATGTGCAAAAAAATAACATTCTTTTTAATCTTTTAATTCATTAATATTGTTTCTTGTCATTGATTGTGTTGTATTATTCCTCCATGGCAGGAAAGCAAACTCCTCAAGTTTTTAGGATTCATGTGGAATCCTCTTTCATGGGTGATGGAGCTCGCAGCGGCTATGGCCATTGGCTTGGCAAATGGAGGAGTAAATCTTGATTTCTTCTCTTATATCTCATCCAACTACAAACAAACTCCAAGATAATATTTTGAAAAAATGCAGGACAGGCCTCCGGATTGGCAGGACTTTGTGGGGATCATCTCGTTGCTCGTGATCAACTCCACCATCAGTTTCTGGGAAGAAAACAACGCTGGAAACGCAGCTGCAGCGCTCATGGCGGGTCTTGCTCCCAAAACAAAGGTTAACTTCATCAATTCCCTCCAAAAAAGTTCAAGAATTTATGGAGTTTCTGTTGTTTTATCACATCAGAAATGTGTGAATATCAATGTCTGGTATATAAGCTTAGTCGATTACTCATTTTCACAGTATTGATTGAGGTAAGATGTTGTACTAGGTTCTACGCGAAGGGAAATGGACCGAAGAAGAGGCAGAGATTCTTGTCCCTGGAGACATTGTTAGCATCAAATTAGGCGACATTATTCCAGCTGATTCGCGTCTTTTGGATGGAGATCCTCTCAAGATTGATCAAGCTGCACTCACTGGTGAGTCCTTGCCTGTCAATAAGAACCCGGGTGATGAAGTCTTCTCGGGTTCTACTTGCAAGCAAGGCGAGATTGAAGCCATTGTTATAGCCACAGGAGTTCACACTTTCTTTGGCAAGGCTGCTCATCTTGTTGACAGCACAAACCAAGTGGGACACTTCCAAAAGGTGAAGTTTTGTAAGATGTCTATAGCATATTTTCTTTACGATAAACATTAGTTTGTAATCCAATCTTGCTTTGTTAGGTGCTGACTGCAATTGGAAACTTCTGCATCATCTCAATTGCGATTGGGATACTGGTGGAGTTGGTTGTCATGTACCCGATTCAGCGGCGCAAGTACAGGGATGGAATTGACAATTTGTTGGTTTTGCTAATTGGAGGGATCCCAATTGCAATGCCCACTGTGTTGTCTGTTACAATGGCTATTGGCTCTCACCGGCTGTCGGAGCAAGGCGCCATCACCAAGAGAATGACTGCTATTGAGGAAATGGCGGGAATGGATGTTCTTTGTAGTGATAAGACTGGGACTCTCACATTGAACAAGCTTACGGTTGACGAGAGCCTTATTGAGGTTTGTTCAACTCATCAACATTTCATAACAGAATCTTGTAGGGATGTTCATCCGTCCAAAACCGAACCGAATTGAAACTGAATTTCAGATTTTAGTGGACCGAAAACCGAATTAACCAAACATTTGAAATTATGTTACTTTAGGTTATTGAAACCGGTCTAACCGAATTTGGGCCGAACTAAATAAGGTTTTACTTTTACTTTTAAAAATAATCTGTTCTGACCAAACCGAACCAAAAACCGATTATTGTTTTCATGCGAACCGATTATAGGGTTCGGTTTTTCAGTTTAACTGAACGGCCCTAGAATCTTGTAAGATAAGTACAAAAGGAGGGTAATTTTGGAAGTGACAAGAACCTTTCTTTTATCTTGTAGGCATTTGTGAAGGATGTTGACAAGGAAACTGCAGTCTTGTTAGCTGCCCGGGCATCTAGAGTGGAAAACCAAGACGCTATTGACAGGTGCATTGTTGGTATGTTGGCTGATCCAAAGGAGGCAAGAGCAGGGATCAATGAAGTGCATTTCTTGCCTTTCAACCCTGTTGACAAGCGAACTGCTATTACCTACATTGATGACCATGGCAACTGGCACCGTATCAGCAAAGGTTCTCCTGAGCAGGTGAAAAGCTTTCTCCATTTTGTGATTCACTATCAATAAGAGCCAAGTGAGTTGACTTGTTTGTTTGTATTGTTGTACTACAGATTATTGATCTTTGCAATCTCAAGGGAGAGACAAGAAAGAGAGCTCACTCAATCATTGACAAGTTTGCTGACCGCGGCCTTCGTTCTCTTGGCCTTGCAAGACAGGTGAAGTATAGATAGTTTTTGAGGCCTCAGACTCTTCAGTTTTGTGTTGAACCTGAAAATTGACTTTGTATATGTAGACTGTTCCTGAGAGGAGCAAGGAAAGCCCTGGAACACCATGGGAATTTGTGGGTCTCTTGCCTCTTTTTGACCCTCCAAGGCATGATAGCGCGGAGACCATTAACCGCGCATTGAGCCTTGGTGTGAATGTGAAGATGATCACTGGTGATCAGCTTGCTATTGGCAAGGAAACTGCCAGAAGGCTTGGAATGGGCACTAATATGTACCCTTCTTCCACTCTTCTTGGCCAAGACAAAGATGAGAACATTGCTAGTATCCCTGTTGAGGAGCTCATTGAGAAGGCTGATGGATTTGCTGGAGTTTTTCCTGGTATAATCTCATCTAAGCCTGGTATATAAGATTGATGGGCTACTCCTCATATTGTCAATTGGTTTGTTTGGTGTAGAGCACAAGTATGAGATAGTGAAGAAGTTGCAAGAGAGGAAGCACATATGTGGGATGACGGGTGATGGGGTAAACGACGCCCCAGCATTGAAGAAAGCCGACATAGGCATTGCAGTGGACGATGCAACGGATGCAGCTCGGAGTGCATCCGACATAGTCCTGACGGAGCCAGGGCTGAGTGTGATCATAAGCGCGGTTTTGACAAGCCGAGCAATCTTCCAAAGGATGAAGAACTACACAATCTATGCAGTCTCCATCACAATTCGTATAGTCTTGGGATTCATGCTCATTGCTCTCATATGGAGGTTTGACTTCTCCCCTTTCATGGTCTTGATCATAGCCATCCTCAATGATGGCACAATCATGACCATCTCTAAGGATCGAGTCAAGCCTTCTCCTACACCTGATTCATGGAAGCTCAATGAGATCTTCGCCACTGGAGTTGTTCTTGGCACTTACTTGGCTGTTATGTCGGTTATCTTCTTCTGGGCCGCTCATGACTCCGATTTCTTCTCTGTAAGAATAACAAACATCCATGATTTTAACAAGAGCTATTCCTTAGACAACACTAAACATAACTTCACAATTGTGCAGAATACATTCCATGTCAAATCAATCAGGGAGAGTGACAGGGAAATTATGTCTGCTCTTTACCTACAAGTTAGCATTGTGAGCCAAGCACTCATCTTTGTCACTAGATCACGTAGCTGGTCGTTCGTTGAACGCCCTGGTATCATGCTTGTCATCGCCTTTTTCATAGCACAATTGGTGAGCTACACTACTACATTTTCATACCATAAGATCCATAAACTGATTTCCTTTCCTAGTAGAATTGACTTGTTTTGGTGTTAACTAGGTTGCCACAGTTATTGCTGTTTATGCAAACTGGGAGTTTGCACACATTAAGGGAATCGGTTGGGGATGGGCCGGGGTTATTTGGATCTACAGCATTGTCTTCTATCTTCCTCTAGACGTACTCAAGTTCATCATTCGCTACGCCTTGAGTGGAAGGGCATGGGATAACATGACTGAGAACAGGGTAATTCACAGCTCAATTCTCCAAATCTTGGAAGGAAAATTGCATTTTTTGTTATGGATGATGAGTTGTGTTGATCATGTTCTTGTCTAGATTGCACTGACAAACAAGAAGGACTTTGGGAAAGGGGAAAGGGAAGCACAATGGGCATTGGCTCAACGTACACTTCACGGGCTACAGCCACCTGAGACCGCTGAGTTGTTCAACGACAAGGGCTATGGAGAGTTGTCTGAAATAGCCGAGCAGGCCAAGAAACGCGCTGAGGTTTCAAGGTATGATCTAAGGCTCTATTTGAATTCCCACCTAGAATGCATTTTAATACATTAAATTGCATTACTTTGCATTAAGGGTTCGTTTGGATTCTCTCTAAAATGCATTATCTTGATGATTTTAATGCATTATACTAGGGAATCCAAACATATCCTAAATGTCATCATTTAATACACTTTAATGCATTATTGTGGCTATCCAAACGATCCCTAAATATATACGTCTTTTACTCTACTATGCCTAACTCAACTGTTTCTGATTGCCTTATCTATATGATCAGGCTGCGAGAGCTTCACACGTTGAAAGGGCATGTTGAATCGGTTGTCAAGCTCAAGGGGCTCGACATAGACAATATGCACCAACATTACACATTGTAGTTGGTTACATTTAATGATCAAATTGATCCGAGCAAGAAAAAAAATGATGAAATTGAGGGAGATGAAGAAGGTGGGCAAACAATAAGGAGTGGTGATACCTCATTTTTGCTATTAACAACTTTGCCTTTGTTCTTCATTGAGAATAAAGCAGCCCATGAGATGGAGATTGATCATCCTGTGGTTGGATTCAGCAAGCGGATGGAGGAGGAGATTCGCCATGGAAATAAGGCAGATTCGTTTCAGCCCTTGTTTTCATTCCAAAGAATTGAAATAGGAACTGGAATTGTTGCTTCTTTTATCCAAAAGATCTGAAAAAAGAATGAAGAAAGATCAGATTATATGTTTCGTGATTGATTTCGGTGATGAGAATATATGCAAAACTTCAATTGCACAAGTTACGTTTTCGTACACATTTCAATTTGAAAGATGGTGACAATTGACAAACATACAAAACATTATTGCTTTCGGATGCTAAAATTTAAGCAAAACAATTGACAAACATACAAAACATTATTGCCTCCGTTACTATAAACAAAATAGAACCCATCCTAAGCTCAACTTTCACAATTTCGGCTTCTCCCAGTCGTATTAATTACAAATAACAAAACACAATCCAGTTTAGTTTTGCCTCAAAGCTTCAATGACGTATCAAATCCAAAAAGAAAAGAAAAAGAATTGACTAAATCTTATAATTCCACAAGCAGATCCATAATGCATTGAGTTCTATGTTTCAGATTTATAAAAAAAAACTTGCAAACAATTGGAGATTGATGCTGAATCCAGTCAGAGAGAATGGCAAATAAACATGTGAAAATACAACATTTATTATGTATTACCATTCCGAGAGAAGAGAAGAAAAAAAATATGAAAATGGTACAGGGAAAAAAAATCCATAGATAGCAAAACGGTGGTATGAAGTTTCCTAGTCATCTTGAATGGCTAATGCTGCTTGTAGCCAGGGTTGTCACGGAGGCCAAGCTTAGACAGGATGAAACAGTAGGAATCCCAGTCGGTTCGTCTCAGATATTTCAGCAGTTTCTTCCTCAACTGCACCTTCGCCAGCAGCCCTTTCAGAGAGTGCTTGTCCTGCCATAACCATGATTAATTTCTCCTCAGCATCAGCAAACAGAGAGCCGAAAATAACATCAAAGATACATGTACAAAAGCAATCCAAAAGCGATTGAGTTTGCAGTTTGTGAAACAGGCAATATCTAGGTAACATAAAAAAGTACTTGAATCAAAACTATTCAAGGTGGTGACAATACCTTTTTGTGCAAAACCTTAGACAGATGAAGGATCTCTGTAGTCAACTGAGCAACTGAAACAGGAAGTACATGAATTAAGAGCAGTACTTGCAAAGCAGGGGAAAGAGATGCATGAAGCAAACGTTTCAGCATAGAACATATAAATTACAACTGAGCATAATGAATATGTTGTAGTTTATAGGTTTTCAGTTTTTCATTCAACATGGCCTCTCCTATTTCAGTGACCAATACAAACTATTTTCTATTTTTCAGTTCATAGAAAAGTTATGGCTTATATGACCTCTGACTTATCAATCACGGATCATTTTCATTTGTTGCCCATGCCATGGGTTGCTCTTCCTTGCTTTTGAATATGTATTTCTTCACTTCTGGAGGAATATCATCTCAGACCCATTACTTTATTTTTCCATTACTCTATCCTACATAATGTCATTCAGTTCTCTCATAAAAGAAAGACCTGTGTATGCAGTAGGTACACAAGAAGACTATGCAAGGTCATGCACTTGGGACAGGGAAAGGTACAATGATGGATCTCCTGCCAATTTCTCTCGAATATCCAAAATATTTGGGAAGAATATAAGGTTTCTAATTCTGCCTTCAAATGAAGGCAACTTTTCCCTTTCTATCTATTTCCAAGTTATTTTGTATAGGAATTTCATAGCTACCGTGATGCGCATGAACAGACATTAAACATGGATCCACCAGATAACATCTACATTCACCTACAACTGACAGTGCAAAATGTAATGTGGAATCGAATTGTGGAAGGGAGAAAATAGAAAGCCTAGCATATCAGGATTACGGATCTTGTTAACATATGCAGCAAAACTTACTTTGGACACGGGTTGATCCACAATCTGTTTCTGACATCTTGAACTCGTCTCTGACAGCCTTCAGCTTCAGCTTTAGTTTCTCAGCAGAAGACATATTGTCTGGATGATAATACTGCATGGAGATTTAACTATCAGCAACTCATTAAGCAGCACAAATTGTGTTAGACGCAGCATATATGGGATTGATAACAAAAGTAATTAAGATAAAGTGTTTAACTATCAGCAAAGTATTGAATGACAAGACTATCAAGTATCTGACCCTCTTTGATAACAAAAGGAAAGTTCAATCCATAGCAACCCTTACCTGTAAAACAAAAGACATGTAGCAAAAAATGATAAAGAAGTACGAAGGAAGGGACACAAATCTGGCTGCAGTATGAAAATTGCCTGGATGTCTATCGCTACTTGGAAGTTATACAATAATTACGTCATATATTAAGATAAAGGTAGTTAACCCCAACTAATGGCAGTACTAATACACTATGGATCTAGACAAGTACCATATCTACCAAGTTCTCTTTAGGAGGTGCCAACATATAGGTCTCTTTAGGAGGTGCCAACATATAGGTCTCTTTAGGAGGTGCCAACATAGGTCGGAGTTATACAAAGAAAAGATGCAGCAGGTATTGAGGGCAAAACCACATGGAAAGAGCAATTTGGAAGACATAATTATGTAGACATTGGAAAGCAAAGTAAACAAAAAAAAGGATGAAGGAATTTTATTGAATCCTTACCTTTTCTACCAAGTTCTCTTTAGGAGGTGCCAACATATAGGTCGGAGTTCCACCTAAGTGGCCCACTATACCAACTCTTTGATCTGCAAGACATCATCTTTATTCAGCAAGCAATCACTACAAGTAATCCACCCATTCAAAAAAATTGCAAATGTCTTAACAAACTGGAAACACAATCATACAACAAACTTCCAACGCAAGATCCCAATCCCATTACTCAAATCCCCATTCCATACTCACGCCTCTCCTTGGGTTAGGGTCAATCTCTTCATAACCCAATTCTAGTTTGATACCGAACGCAAAATTAGAATGAAAAGCATAGACAGATACACGTACTGTGAATCTTGTTTTCCTTCTCGGCGTTTAACCACTTCACCTCCCTGATTGTCCTCCTCAGTTCATCAAAGTGTGATTCCGAATGTTGTTGCTGCTCCTCCAACTCCCTCAACTTTATCAGCCTTTCCTTCAACTCCGAGAGGGAAAACCAATTCTGCCCTTGCTTCACCCCTTCCGGTCTCAGCTTCCTCAATTTCTCACCCAATTCATCTTTAGAATACTCCTTCAATAACTCATTCGCGTCCTCAACTTTCATCGACTTCTCCCTCAATTCCTTCCCGAACACAGAATGCGGCAAATTGTCGGCAGCATTAGACCCGTCTGTCGGCTTGATATTCAAGCTTTCCTTAAACTTTGTAAGCGAAAACGACGATGGGCGCTGGCGATTCAACCCATTCGTTGCCGGATTTTGCAAATGCTTCCTAATGGAGTCAAGCGCAAGCTTAGCATCCTTACCAGCAAAGCCGCCGCTAGGGGCAGAGTTTTCCGACATTTTCTTGTAGATGTTCTGAAACGAAAGTGACGGCTGGCCCTGCGAGTCCTGGACGCCCGACGGCCTAGATGGGTCGACAGATCGCCGGGTAAACCCCGACAGGTTCTTCCGAATCTCGGCGATATCCACGGAAGAAGGCTTGCTGCGCGGTGGCCTAGCGCCTTGGGAGGAGAAGGAGAATCCCGGGCGAGGAGGTTGCTCAGACGGTTTACAGTCACTTCCTTTGAGGTGGGATCTCACGTCACTGAAGAAGGATGTGGAATTAGTTTGAGCGTTTTCCATGTTTCGGGGAGTTTCATCACTCGAATCAGAAGAAGATGAGGAGGAGGAGGAGGAGGAGGAGGAAAAGTGGGCGCGCGAGGAGGAATAATAGACAGGGGCGGAGCCTCGCAGGAGCAATTTAGGGCGAGATCTGAGGTAGACAGCCATGGACGACATTGGAGAGGTGATTCAAGTGACTGTAAAACCCTAATTTCAGGGTAACGGTGAAGGGTTTAGGGCTTCATTCTCCAAGGATGAAGATGAAAACATGGAGCAACGTGTACGGAGTTGCATTCCGTTTCTTCACTGGAGATTAAAAATTACGGATCTGAATTCTGAAATTGGGTTCGTAAATTTGGCCCAAAACATACCAATCAGGCCCATTAAAATTTATTGGGCCTAAATTTCTGATCAAGCCTGCTTTCCAATAATGAGAGCAACAAGATCTTAGAGGAAGTGGTATAACTCATGTTTTGGAATCTGATAGGTAACTACCATTTTATAAAGAGTTGAAAAATACTAATACTTGTATGAAAAATAGTTCATGTTTGTATGAGTATTTATAAAGTCTTTTTCTATTAATAGAGAGTAGAAAAATAGAGTTGTTTTTATAAAATGTATGTGTTTAGTAAAAAACAATTAATAAATATGTGTCTTACTGGTTGAAAATGTGTAAAAAAATTTGTAAATAATTTATGTATATATTTTTGGATAACTTTTTAATATTTCTTTTTCAAATAATAATGCTTTTTGTTTACTAACCAAAACAAGGCCATATGTGACAAATTGAGGAGTGTAATTATAATATAAGCTCATGGTAGCTAGCTGATGACGTGGATGAATTAGAGCCTTGGAGGTAGAGGGGACCAATTCGTAAATTATTTTATAGAAGCACGGTTGTGTAGCAAACTTCTCAGGTTTACGCCATTCTCTATACACGTAATCTGCATTCAGTTCTTGTTAATTTGTTCATCTTGTTTTCGTTTTGCATAGCATGTATACATGGCTGTGTCTGTATATATGCGTGCAAATATATACATGTTGCCCGATCTACGTAAGTTGGAAATTATGTAACATGTGTAATTTCGTAAGTCCGATTAAGGCTATGCATTGCCAGGGAGGGTTATATGTGTTATTGCGCTCTCTATTTGCGTCATCGTTGAACCCTTATAATGGGCCAAGTTGGACGGCACCCTTGGAGGCCCATCACTCTCCACGGAGAGTCAATGTGCATCTTCACTTTGCTGATAGTTTTTTTAGGTTTCACCTTCTCGACTTGTGAACTTCCCTCTAACATTCTAAGGGCTCGTTTGGTATCGATATGAGATATCATATATTGGGTATATCAAAGTATCAGATATGGATATGGATATGTTTGATATAAAAGATAATTATATACTCCGGATATATCAATATATACATCTACCAAACAGCAAATATCAGTTTAATATCGATATAAATATACCAAACATAGATATGAATATGATTGATATCATGCCCTAAGACTACAAAGAGGAATAAAAGAGCATTGAACGTTTCTTTAATATTATATCTTATTCAGCAAGCATTCACTACAAGTAATCCACCCATTCAAAGAAATAGCAAATGCCTTAACAAACTGAAAACACAGTCATAATCTCTTCATAACCCAATTTCTACTAGTTTGATACCGAAAACAAAAATAAGAATGATAAGCATAGACAGATGCACGTTCTGTAAATCTTGTTAATTTTACGGAATTTTCGCGTGGTACCCTTGAGTTTTTGCAATTTTCGCGAGATATCCGAAGATTTGAACTATTTTGCATGGTATCTATGAGGTTTTGAATTTTTTTGTCAAATACCCTTGACGTTAGAAACTGTTAAATTTTTTCCTCATCCGTTAACTTACAAAGAAATAAAGGCAAAAAGAGAAAAAAAAATGGTTCCCCGATTCTCCTGTTTGCCAAATTCTCCTGTTTCGGCTTCTGGATATGGCCGGGGTGGTGCTTCAGCTTGTGTGTGAGATGGTCGGTGAACTCCGGCGAAGAGGGCGGGGAGGACCTCGGAGAAGACCACGAGGATGTTGGCGTCAAAGAGGACAACCTTTTGATCTGTCACCGACCTCGACCTCTCGCTCCTCTCCCCCTCGGGCCACCCGATCGCCGCCACCGCATCCTCCGTCGTCCTCCCACCTCACAATCTACTCCCGCTCCTTGTCTTCCTCCCTCATCTACCTCCTCCTCTCCTCGCCGGAGCACTAGTGTCTCTCTCCCAACTCAAGCTCGTCCGATGGAACCAGCGGCTGTCGGGCCCCGCCGGTTTCGATCTCTCTCTCCTTGTTCGAAAGATTCCACCACCACGGCCGTAGCCTCGTCTCCCTTGCCCTTTCCGCCTTAAATTGTTGGACGAAAGATCTCCCCGCCGCGCTCAAAGCCTTCCCAGGAGTCGGTCGGAGCCTCGGTCGGCCTCCGTCGTTCTCCTCGCCCAACACATCCTCCTCTCCTTCCCCGCCGTCTCCCACCTCACAATCTACTCCTGCTCATCGTCTTCCTCCCTCCTCTACCTCCTCCTCTCCTCGCCAAGGCACTGGCGTCTCTCTCACACCTCAAGCTCGTCTGATGGCACCAGTAGTCGTCGGGCCGGCCGGTTCTAATCTCCCTTCCCTTGTTCGAAAGATTCCACCACAACGGTCGTAGCCTCGTCTGCCTTGACCTTTCCGCCTTCAATTGTTGGACGAAAGATCTCCCCGCCGCGCTCGAAGCCTTCCCGGGAGTCGGCCGGAGCCTCGGTCGGCTCGATCTGATGAATTTGTCGTTCGCCGAGGGCTTCAAATCTAACCTTTGGGTATCACCCTGAGGGCTTCAATTTTTTATTTTTTTTATTTTTTCTAAGTTAACGGTGGAAGCAAAAATTTAACAATTTATAACGTAAAGGGTATTTGGAAAGAAAAAAAAAACTCAGAGGTACCACGCGAAATAGTTCAAAGTTCCAGATATCTCGCGAAAGGTGCAAAAACTCAGGGTACCACGCGAAAATTCCTTTAATTTTAGGGTCCCCTATATACACACGTTTCATTGTCTAAACGCACACTATTTTGTGCGTTAAGACTAAACGTACATGTTGGTGCGTTATGGATAAACGCACAAGGGACAAAACTGGTAGAAATAGTAGAAATTGTCCTGATCTAGTGCGTTATGGCTAAACGTATGAACTGTTCTTGTGCGTTAAACCTTACCGCACAAGTTAGCAATTGGGTCTGTAACGCGGCTAAAAAAAATGGTACGTTAAGCCTTAACGCACACAAAAATAAAATGCACTTTTTTCCCATAATCATGTAGAGAATTTCAATACGAGTTCGTACATATAAAATTCATCCAAAACGGATAACGTTTGCCCCTCCAAAAGCCCAAAAAACGAAGTCTTCCTACCCATTTTTTTTTACAATTTGGTGCCCGACTGATAGGGGTTGTCGTCGTGACACCTAAACAAATAAAATCCTAACAAACCTAAACAAGTAGTAGAGGCAAGCAAGGGTCGAATCCACAGGGAGGAAGTGATCTATCTATGTGTTCGTAAGCATGCAAAGTAACAAATGGGGGTTTTAGTTATCCAACATAGAGTAACAAAGATGCAAGCTTTAGAGAAAGAATAAGAACAATGGGTGGAAGTATTCCACCAGACAAATATCCACACTGCAAAGGAAACAAGTTGATCACTGAAATCTATTAAATCCAAGTTCTTTTCACAATCTTATAGTTGTTCCCATCCTGATCTTAAGTACTACTGATTCTCACAGTTGTCAATAGACTTATTACTATGTCAATGGTAAAATACACCAATCACGCCTGTCACGCGGTACCAGACCGGGGTATATTACCACCAATAAAGCAATAGCAATGCACACAAGGATATAGGATACATGCAAGTAGAAAGACGTACAAGTACTCACTCCCCTACTTAACATGCAACTGATTCTCACTCACAATTGTACGCTCGGAACCCCTATACGCACAATTGTGTTTGCCACTAGATATGCACTCGGAACCCCTATATGCAATCCTAGCACTATGATAGATGTCGATAAGCCTAGTTAGCAACTCTAGATAAACCAACATAAATCAATAGACAATATAACCAAGAGAATCAAACCAACACTTATAAGATATAGAACAAGGAATATAAATCTCACAACCAATCCATTACAATGCTTCAATTGTCTAGTGAAATAAAGGTGTTTAGTTCTCCATGGGTTGGAAACCCTGGAGGTGGAAAAGAAACGAACTTCAAACTGAAATCTAATCTCATTCTGGCTGGAGGCTGTGGGAATTAGGTTAAATAGAGTTAACCTAAAGCCCAATATCACAAACCCCAATTACAAGGAAATAAAATAATAATAGAGTAATAGTAAAATAAACAATCCAAATTTGGGAATTAATCTCGTAATTCACGTGCAAGCAGCTGCTTCCTCGCAAGCCATCTTCATCAACAGCTTGGCCCAATTCATCCAAACAGCGCGCGCCGCAGCATCTCCTTCATGGGCTTCTCTTCACTTTGGGCCTAATTCATCTTCACGGCCCAATATCAGCCTTCCAATTCCAGCAATCACCACACGGCGTCCTCTTAATTAATTGCTTCAATTCACGTGGTTGGACGCGGGGCGCCAGCTTTATCTGAGACCCACCGCCGGGTCGCGGTGGCTTCTGGCGCGGGGCGGTGACTTTTCAGCTTCTGCGACACTTTAGTAAAAACGCCATAACTTTTGATTCCCAACTCGGATTGCGCTCATATTTTGAGGACTTGCAGTAGACTTCAAGATCTAACTCCTCGAATTGGAATCACTTCATTTGGACGTCTGAGTAGAGAGAACGAACCATTTGAATTCAGCACATTGTTCTTCTACTCTTCAATACACTTCAAACCTCTATAAATCTCATGATTTCTTCACTTCTCCACTCTAACTCCATAATCCACGATTGTGCTCTAAATCCAACCAAATGACGCCTCAAATCTGGTAATAACCCTTAGATATGTGCTACAAAATAGCACTTATCACCGACATATAGCGCATTGTAGTGAAATATTTTGCATTTTTCTACTATAATTTTGTATAAAATTTTAATACGAGTCCGTACATATAAAATTCATCCAAAACGGATATCGTTTTCCCCTCCAAAAAGCCAAAAATGGAGAATAAAAACTTTATATAGTATATACTATAATATTTTATTATATTTCATATATTTATATTTATATATTAGAGCATCCCTTGTGATAGGCTTAAATAGGGGCTTAAATGAGACTTTTTGAGTTTAAGCCTCCATTTAAACCCCAACTCAAAAGAGATGTTTAATGGAGGGGTTTTTGGATTTAATAAAATACTATAGTATATAAATGTAATTATAGGAAATTTAATGAAATACTATGGTGTATAAATCTAAGTATACTAGATTTAATGAAACACTATAATATATAAGCGTAACTATATGAAATATAATGAAATACTATAGTACATAAGTGAAACTATATAAAATTTAATGAAATACTATAGTATATAAGTCTAAGTATACTAGATTTAATGAAATACTATAGTATATAAGTGTAACTATAGGAAATTTAATAAAATACTATAGTATATAAGTTTAAGTATACTAGATTTAATGAAATACTATAGTACATAAGTGTAACTATATGAAATTTAATGAAATACTATGGTGTATAAGTCTAAGTATACTGGATTTAATGAAACACTATAGTATATAAGCGTAACTATATGAAATATGATGAAATACTATAGTATATAAGTCTAAATATACTAGATTTAATGAAATACTATAGTATATAAGTGTAACTATAGGAAATTTAATAAAATACTATAGTATATATGTCTAAGTATACTAGATTTAATGAAATACTATAGTACATAAGTGTAACTATATGAAATTTAATGAAATACTATGGTGCATAAGTGTAACTATAGGAAATTTAATAAAATACTATAGTATATAAGTCTAAGTATACTAGATTTAATGAAATACTATAGTACATAAGTGTAACTATATGAAATTTAATGAAATACTATGGTATATAAGTCTAAGTATACTAGATTTAATGAAATACTATAGTATATAAGTATAACTATATGAAATTTAATAAAATACTATAGTATATAAGTCTAAGTATACTAGATTTAATGAAATACTATAGTATATAAGTGTAACTATATGAAATTTAATGAAATACTATGGTGTATAAGTCTAAGTATACTAGATTTAATGAAATATTATAGTATATAAGTCTAAGTATACTAGATTTAATAAAATACTATAGTATATAAGTATAACTATATGAAATATAATGAAATACTACAGTATATACGTATAACTATATGAAATTTAATGAAATACTATAGTATATAAGTCTAAGTATACTAGATTTAATTAAATACTATAGTATATAAGCGTAACTATATGAAATATAATGAAATACTATGGTACATAAGTGTAACTATATGAAATTTAATGAAATATTATAGTATATAAGTCTAAGTATACTAGATTTAATGAAATACTATAGTATATAAGTGTAACTATAGGAAATTTAATAAAATACTATAGTATATAAGTCTAAGTATACTAGATTTAATGAAATACTATAGTACATAAGTGTAACTACATGAAATTTAATGAAATACTATGGTGCATAAGTGTAACTATAGGAAATTTAATAAAATACTATAGTATATAAGTCTAAGTATACTAGATTTAATGAAATACTATAATACATAAGTGTAACTATATGAAATTTAATGAAATACTATGGTGTATAAGTCTAAGTATACTAGATTTAATGAAACACTATAGTATATAAGCATAACTATATGAAATATAATGAATTACTATAGTATATAAGTGTTACTATATGAAATTTAATGAAATACTATAATATATAAGTCTAAGTATACTAGATTTAATGAAATACTATAGTATATAAGTATAACTATAAGAAATTTAATAAAATACTATAGTATATAAGCGTAACTATAGTATTATAGTGAAATTTGATGTCCGAGATATAGCGCATTGTATATAAGTCTAAGTATATAGTATTTCATCATATTTCATATAGGTACGCTTATATACTATAGTATTTCATTAAATCTAGTATATTTAGACTTATACACCATAGTATTTTATTAAATTTCATATAGTTATACTTATGTATTATAGTATTTCATTAAATCTAAAAGCCTCTCCATTAGACCCCTCTTTTGAATTGGGTCTTAAATGAAGACTTAAACTAAAAAAGCCCCATTTAAGTCCTTTTTAAGCCCCCATAAGGGGTGCTCTATTATATAAGTATAAATATATGAAATATAATAAAATATTATAGTATATATTATATAAAGTTTTTATTCTCGATTTTTGGAGGGGAAAACGATATCCGTTTTGGATTAATTTTATATGTACGTACTCAGATTAAAATTTTATACAAAATTATAGTAGAAAAATGCAAAATATTTCACTACAATGTGTTATATGTCGGACACCAAATTGTAAAAAAAAATTGATACGAAAACTTTGTTTTTTGGGCTTTTGGAGGGGCAAAGGATGTCCGTTTTGGACGAATTTTATATGTACGGACTCGTATTGAAATTCTCTACATGATTATGGAAAAAAAGTGTTTTTTTTGTGTGTGTTAAGGCTTAACGTACCATTTTTGTTTTTGTTTTTTAGCCGCGTTACAGGCCCAATTGCTAACTTGTACGATAAGGTTTAACGTACAGTTGTGCGTTTAACTCAAACGCACAACTTTTTTCCCAACTTTGCCTAAAATACCATTCTGTCCCTATATACGTTTAGTCATAATGCACAAAACTATACGTTAAGTTTAAACGTACCAAATAGTATAAATTTAAACGAAAAATCGTGTGCATGTAACTTTTTCCTAATTTTATTGATGCTCGAACTCCCTCAACTTTATCAGCTTTTCATTCAACACCGAGAGCGAAAACCAATTCTGCCTTTGCTTCACCCTTCCGGTTTCAGCTTCCTCAATTTCTCACCCAATTCATCTTTAGATTGCTCCTTCAATAACTCATTCGCGTCCTCAACTTTCTTCGACTTCTCCCTCAATTCCTTCTCGAACACAGAATGCATCAAACTCTCGGCAGCATTAAACCCCTCTGGCGGCTTGAAATTAGAGGTTTCCTTACGTGAAAACGACGAAGGGCGCTTGCGATTCAACCCATCCGGTGTCCAAGATCGCAATCGCTTAAAAATGGACTCAAGATGACCAGCATATTCGCAGCTTTGGGCAGAGTTTTCCGACGTTTTCTTGTACCAGTCGTACGGGTTCTGATTCGAAAGTGGCGGCTGGCGCTGCGAGTCCTGGACGCCCGACGGCCCAGAGGGGTTGACAGATCGCCGGCTAAACCCCGACAGGATCTTCCGAAACTCGGCGATATCCTCTTGGGAGGAGAAGGAGAATCCCGGGTGAGGAGGTTGCTCAGACGGTTTCCGGTCACTTCCTTTGATGTGGGATCTCACGTCACTGAAGGAGACTTCGGAATTAGTTTGATCGTTTTCCATGTTTCGGGGAGTTTCATCACTCGAATCAAAAGAGGAGGAGGAGGAGGAAAAGTGGGAGCGCGAGGAGGAAGAATAGACAGGGGCGGAGGCTCGCAGGAGCCATGGCCGGACACAGGTGAGGTGGGGCCCAGTGGGGCTGTAGCCCCACTGGAATTTTGAATTTTTTTTATAAAATTTGTACTGATTTTTTTTTTCCTCCACCAAAGTTTTTTTTTTAAATTTCAAACTAATTTTTATAGTTTTTCAATTTTAAAAATATTATTTACGTAGGATTTATTATGCATAATTCTCAAAAATACTAAAATTTATTCAAATTTACACATAATTTTTCAATAAGATATGTAATATTTTCACTATATTTATCCTTATTTGTGTTAAAACTTTCAAAATTTAGGGTTTATGGATTTGTAAATTTTACAAATTAATTTTTATACAAATTTGTTGAGATTACGCAGTGAAAGTAGCATGTAATGATTGAATTTTATTTAATTTGTGTAATTTTTGGTCAATTTTGAGTAAAATTTTATTCGAAGTTTGGATATAGAGTTTGTTGTTTGAAATTGAGATTGTTTGTGTAAAATATATGGTAGAATTAAAAATTACGGTTTAGGATTTTATATAAGATAGACGGTAATATTTTACTATTTAAGATTTTAACCTCCATTGGACTACAATCCTACGTCCGCCCCTGACAGGAGCAATTTAGGGCGAGATCTGAGGTAGACAGCCATGGACGACATGGGAGAGGTGATTCGAGTGACTGTAAAACCCTAATTTCAGAGTAACGGTGAAGGATTTAGGCCTTCATTCTCCAGGGATGAAGATGAAAATATGGAGCATTCGTTTCCCTTCATTGGAGATTAAAAAACTATGCTTAGGATTTTTGACCTCTTAAGGGATGGAATAGAAAATTTAGGATTCAAATTAAATAAATCAGTTTTTTGATTTCCTGAGTCATTAAACCCTAAATCCTAAAAAAATATTTCTAAAATTTCTTTGGTCATATGTATAAGTGTATAACAATAGAGGATCTTGCAATTTTGAAAACCCAATTTTCTCATTAACAAATATGGATCTCAATTCTGAAATTGGGCTCATAAAGTTGGCCCAAAACATAGCAATCTGGCCCATAAAAATTTATAAGCGAGCGAAGACAAGGCAAAAGAAAAGACAAGGATCACAAACTTCAGATTCTAATTCTATCAAGCAACTTCAACATTGAACTACAATATTCCACTAATCTTCTCCAATCGTAGAAGCGTACGTACGTGGCTCATATGCTAACCTCAATAATTAGTACTTGTTACTAATTAATTACATACTGATGGAGGATGAAATAAAATCATATAAACTTTTACAGCACTCTAAAATGTGGACTCTTATTTTTGCTCATTTTCAATACAAAATTCGGATTTCCCCCCAAATCATGCACTTTTTTAAAACTTATACCGAATATACGCTCGGATTCAAACTTATTACGAGAATAGGCTGGCTCATGGAGGTTTGGGGTAAGTCGTTGTACGGACAATCGATTCTATCTCAACCACAACTTAATTTTTTTTTTTTTTAAAAAAGGGAGAGTCGCTGGCCTGGCCAACGACTTTGCTTTAATTTTTTTTTATAAGCTGCAGTGCCTGTCACTGCGGTTATTGAGGGACTTCCACTGAAACCAGATCCGACGAAGCTCCGAGATGTTGGTAGACCCGGTAGAAGACGAACAACTCGATACAGAAATGAGATAGACTTCAGTGTTCCAGGTAAATATTGTTGTAGTATATGTGGACAAGAGGAACACAATAAGAGATCTTGTGCATCACGACCTGGGACTTCTGGTCAATAGGATTAGTTTGCTTTTTTATCATGCTGGTTGTATTAATGTAGCGTTTGTATTAATGTATGTGGACAAAATGTTATTGTTTGTATTACTTTATCATTTCTATTATATGGTGTTTAGCGTTGTTTAAGTAATGAAAGTTACATGCTCATTGTCAGTTTGATTTGTTATGTTATGATATTTTTTTGCACCTATAAATCTGAATTTCTCTACTTGCAAAGCCAATACATTGACTAGGATATGGAGATTGTCCCGGGTCCATTGTCGTCTGATGTGCTCTCTAGACAACATGAGCACATGTTCACTGGTGTGTGGGCAAAGGCAGATTATGTAAGTGTAAATTTGTTAAATATTAATTGATTGTGCATCTTGTTCACATATACTTATATATACTTGTAATGTGTTTATGTGTAGACAATGTTATCTCTAACACCCAGACAACACCTTCGGGGGTGGTTTCCGCCTCATGAGAGAGTGTTAGACTATGTTCGTCTTGCTGGGTTTTATTGTATACATCGCCTTGGATCCATACATTTTACAATGGATATGGATCTTATTACAACACTGGTTGAGAGATGGAGACCTGAGACCCACACATTTCACTTGGCTATGGGTGAGGCGACGATTACACTGCAAGACGTTGCAGTGTTGTTGGGACTACGTGTAGTTGGACCCGCAGTGACAGACACTGCAGCTTATAAAAAAAAAATTAAAGCAAAGTCGCTGGCCAGGCCAGCGACTCTTCCTTTTTTTTTAAAAAATAATTAAAGTTGTGGTTCGGATAGAATCGCTTGTCCGTACAACGACTTTCTTCAGGTAAGTCGCTTGTCTATACAGCGACTTACCCCAAACCTCCATGAGCCAACCTATTCTCGTAATAAGTTTGAATCCGAGCGTATATTCGGTATAAGTTTTAAAAAAGTGCACAGTTTGGGAAAAAATTCTGTAAAAAGTATAAAGGTGTAAAAAAAGAATCGTTTACAGTAAACGTAGCAGCGTCCCATTAAAATGCAAGAACTACACATGCTATAGCCGTCCATTCCTTGCTATATATAAGAGCATCCGCAATGGAGGCTTATTACACAGGCTTATTGCATTTTTTTTATTAAAATATTAAGATTGTTGAATAAGCCTCTACAGAAGGCTTAAAATTTGGCCAAAGTTAAAGCCCCATGCGAAGCGGCTTAATATTAGGCGTCGTTTGGTTGAAAAGCAAACAAAAAAAGAGATTCGGGAAAAGCAAAAAAAAAAAAGGTTCAATCGTGCCAAACAGTTGCTTGCTTTAAGCCGCGCCACGTGACACCATATTACTGGGCGCACCAACACGGCCCAGATGACGCCACGTGGTGCATAATCGAACGGCCAGCGATTTTCGCTGGCCGTTTGATTTTATTAATTTAAAATTGAAATTTCTTTATTATCTTACATTAAAAAAAAATTACTATAATTTTAATTGTATTTTTCTCTATCCATAGACACCCATTATGACTATGCAATTATTCTTTTTAAAATTTTTTATTGTATTTTGTATATTATTAATTGAAAATAAATAATATTAATATTATTTATGGTGGTTTAAATATAAAATTACACTAATTTATTTTATTTACATTTAAATGAAATTATGTATATTTAAAACTATAAAAATATATAACTAAGATTATTTAGACAAGTTTTAATATACACTCATTTAATTTCTTTACATTAAAATGACATTTTATGGATAGTTTAAACTAAAAAAAATATACTAACTAAAATATAAATATATTCTTTATTTAATTTAATTCATGTATGAATTAATTTAATTTAAAATGATATTTAGTCAGATTAGGTAAGAGTATTCATATTAAATTATGGTGGAGAATTGACCTATAAATAAGTTGAAGTGGTCTCATTGTAAACTCACACTATCCAATATCTCTCTTTTCAAGCTCTTCTTCTCTTCTAAACTCACACTATCCAATACCATGAATCCAAACCAACCCGACTACCCAAATAACTTTAAAGATTTGTCCTTAGATTCGTATGATCCGAGTATGCCATTTTATGCGAGTCTCCTCTCACAAGGTCAAGCCACAACCGGAGGTGGATATCAATCCATGGATGAACCAAATTTCAGTACACAACCTGAAATTATGGAGGATTCACCCCAAGAAACTCAACATAGTAGTCGTGGTCGGGGTCGTGGTCGTGCTCGTGGCGGTGGCTCCACTAGATCCCCAAGAAGCTCATGGGGTCAGGCTGAAGATATGATCCTTATCAGTGGGTTCCTAAACACCAGCAAGGACCCAATAAGAAACACAAATCAGTCATCAGCCTCATTCTGGAAGCGAGTTTCAGCCTACTGGAACGAGCATAAACAACTAGGCCATCCAGATCGAGATGAGAAGAGTTGTAAGAATAGATGACAGATCATCAACAAAAGTGCACAAAGTTTTAATGGCTTCTATGCAAAGGCTAGTAGAGACAGAGGCAGTGGAGAGTCAGAGGCCGACGTTATTACTAAGGCTAAATCATATTATGCTGCTGTCAACAAGAAGGATTTTTCCTATGAGGATGCATGGAGAGTTCTTAAAGATGAGCCAAAATGGAGTCAATATTTTGTGAAATAGATCAACAAGAACAATCCAAGCTCAGGAAGTGCAGGAAGCTCAAAGAGATTGAGGTCTGATGTGGAAGGTGATACTCTAAATGCAAATACTCCAACAAGTGGTTTCAGTGGTCATACTATTGAGCGTCCAGAGGGTATCAAGGCCGCTAAACGCAAGGGAAAAAAAGCATCATCTACAAGTTGTGATCAAGAGGATGAGCGTGCTATCGAGATGGTAAAAATAAAAGATGGGTGGCTTAGTAGAGCGCATGAATTGGAAATGGCAAAGGAGGCCCGCAAGAGGGAGAAGCAAGCTCATGAATTGTCAATGGAGAATGAACAGAATAAGAGGGCGGTTTTCCAGCAGAAGTGGGATTTGCTCCAGTGGATGTCAGCACAAACTAATCTTGGAGAGGATGGAGAAGCTGCCAAACAAAAGTTGTTCAAAGAACTCTCTAACATGTGATGGTTTTATTTTCAGACTTGTATGTTTTGATTTCCGAATGCATGTTTGATCTTGTAATGCATGTTTTAATCTTGTTTTATGCATGTTTCAATCTTGTAATGCATGTTTCATCTTTCAATCTTGTTTATGCATATTTCAATCTTGTAATGCATGTTTCATCTTTCAATCTTGTAATGCACTTGTCTTAATGTAATGTGAAGCATTTGCTTTTTCGATTTTTGGACTAAAGCAATAATGATATGCAAGTTGTGGTTGGGATGTGACAACTCCTCAGAGTTGCCATGTGAAGTTGGCAGATATGCAAGTTGGCATGGTTTGAAATAATGCAGAGAAAGCAATAATTCTGCAAGTTGGCATGTGAAGCATCTACTTATTTCGATTTTTGGTCAAAAGCAATAATGATGTGCAAGTTGGCATGTGAAGTTGGCAGAGAAAGCAATAACTCTGCAAACATAGCATGTGAAGCACCTACTTTTTTCGATTTTTGGACAAAAGCAATAATGATGTGCAAGTTGGCATGTGAAGTTGGCAGAGAAAGCAATAACTCTGCAAACATAGCATGTGAAGCATCTACTTTTTTCGATTTTTGGACAAAAGCAATAATGATGTGCAAGTTGGCATGGTTTGAAATAATGCAGAGAAAGCAATAATTCTGCAAGTTGGCATACAAGCATTTATTCTATCCTCAAAGATCTATATAAGTGAGGACATACAAACATTTATTCTATCCTCAAATTTCTTAAAAACCCCCAATCTCTAAAAATATCTAGTTCATCTTCAAACTCTTCAAACTCCTCAAGCTCTGACGATGGTGAGTACCAAAGACTTTTACAAGAAGCTATTGATGCGGCTAATGAAGTTCAAGAACGAGCTCTACAACGCAAATACAAAGCACAAGCAGAAAGTTCACGTAGGAGATCTCGTCGCAATTACATTGATAGAGGAAGGGAACAAGGCTTTGAACAACTTTACAAAGATTTTTTCTCCGACCAACCAACTTATCCATATCATATGTTCCGACGTAGGTTCAGAATGCGCAAGGCACTTTTCATGCGCATTGTGGAAAGGCTGGAGAATGGTATGGAGTTCTTTCAACAAAGGCCATATGCAGTGGGTAGGCTTGGCATATCTGCATTGCAGAAATGTACTAGTGCTTTGCGTATGTTGGCTTATGGAATTGCAGCTGATACAAGTGATGAGTATCTTCGTCTTTCTGAAGCAACCGCAAGGTCAAGCTTGTAACATTTTGTCGATGGAATCATTACCTTTTTTGGTGATGAGTATCTGAGGCGTCCAACAGCAGAAGACACACAACGCCTACTAAGCGTGGGGGAGTCTCGTGGATTTCCTGGGATGTTGGGTAGAATTTATTGTATGCATTGGAGGTGGAAAAATTGTCCAACTGCATGGAAATGTCAATATACCCGTGGACATGGCCATTCGACAATCATTTTGGAGGTTGTTGTATCATACGACTTGTGGTTCTGGCATGCATTTTTCGGGGTAGCAGGTACGTCTAATGATCTTAATGTTCTTGATCAATCTCCTGTTTTTGATGACGTTTTGGAAGGTAGAGCTCCAAACGTTAATTTCACAGTAATGGGACGTGAATACAACATGGGATATTATCTCACTGATGGCATCTATCCGCAATGGGCCACATTTGTCCAATCAATTCGGCTTCCTCAAGGCCCTCAAGCGAAGTTGTTTGCCCAACACCAAGAGGCTGTTTGTAAAGACGTGGAAAGAGCATTTGGAGTATTGCAATCTCGATTTGCAATAGTTCGTAACCCAGCACTCTCTTGGGATCTTGTGAAGATTGGAAAGATAATGAGAGCTTGTATCATTATGCATAATATGATCGTAGAAGATGAGCGAGATTCTTATAGCCATCATGGATACGAAATCCCAGAGTATGACGAAGAGATAAGTGGAGAGACATCATCGGCGAATGTCCCGAATTGGACATACTCCACCGATACACCACCGAATATGAGAAACTACCTGGAACAGACGAGGACACTTTGGAATTCAATTACACACCTCCAACTTCAGGAAGATTTGAAGGCAAACATTTGGCGACTACATGGCGAAGATTAGAGACTTTCTTGTGCTTTTTTCCAAAAAAGTTATTGAGTTATGTATCATGTAATGATGTTTGTCGTTTAATTTGGTAATTTGTTTCAGTTTGTCTTTCAATTCGGTAAT
Organism: Rheum nobile; assembly: GCA_027886185.1. NCBI lineage: Eukaryota > Viridiplantae > Streptophyta > Magnoliopsida > Caryophyllales > Polygonaceae > Rheum > Rheum nobile. The sequence goes on along the minus strand of WOAB01000616.1, from coordinate 1,325,494 downwards.
TTGCTTCAGTTTATGTTGTTCCTTTGTAACCCTCTTTCGTTAATTTGCTTTAATTTGTTGTTTTAATATATATGTTTATCCTTAATTTTTTTCAAGTCTATTATTCGCTCTTCATTTATATTTTTTTATTTATATTAAATATTTAATATATTCTTGATATTAAATATTTAATATATTCTTTATATAAATATATAACATATTCTTTATATAAATATTTAATATAAAAATACGTTAAATATTTAATATAAATAATATATTAAATATTTAAATACTTAATAATATATATAAATATTTAATATCAAGAATATATTAAATATTAAATATTTAATATCAAGAATATATTAAATATTTAATATAAATAATATATTACATATTTAATATCAAGAATATATTAAATATTTAATAGAAAGATATAAATTGTAATTTGATATAAATAAAATGGTATAATTGTAATTAAATATACTCTATAAGCCCCTTCAATAAGCCCTTCACTAAAGTTGAAAAAATGACTGGGGCTTATTAGAGAGGCTTATTGGCAAAAAGCCCCCAATAAGCTCCCAATAATAAGCCCCCCATTAAGGGTGCTCTAACAAGATAGCAGGTGAACATTTTGAGCTCTATAACCTCTATTGCTTTATTTATTGCAACCTCTATTGCTTTATTTATTGCACGGCACATGCTTTTATTATTTTCTGTTCATTACCAACTTGACCTATATACAAACAAACTATTTTTGTATGTAGATCAAGTTAAAAAGTAATTGTACAAACTATTTTTGTAAAATCAGTTATACGTGCCTTATTTACGATTAGTCTTAGTTAATTTAAAGAGTAAACAATCACATATTATATTTGTATTTATTTTCAAGTTTTACAATATCATTGTAATTAATAGAGGGACATTTGGAGGTGTCAAACAGGCCAGACATGTCGTCTGGGTTTGGTTCGAATTCAATTCGGGTCTCTTTAACGACCAAATCCCTTAAAATCGACAGTTATAAAACCGACGGAGATAATAGAGGACGCCATGAAAGTCGATGTTGACATAGAAAGGCACCAAACGACACAATGAAACACGCTGATGGCATAAAATAATATTGAACGATACAATAAACGTAAGACATTTACAGCATGGCATGCCTATAACACTACTGTCTCAACATTTTCATTTGTGTTGGTTCCTTTGGTGATTAATTATTTGAGGCATTTTTAAATTCTAATATTCAAAATATGTAAAAGTGTATGCAATAATGCAAGTCCAATCTAGTCATTGATAAAGATTTTCTTTTTTATACAAAGGAGAGAGTAACATTCACTATTTTGGTAAGTCTAGAGCAAAGCAAAACGCAAAATAATTTGTTAAGATTCAGACTTTATTATATATACTCTCCATTTTCCATTTCACATACATACATTATTCTCCATTACTTTATTATATTTCCAGTTCACTACTCAACAAATGGAGAGATGGGAAGGCTCGAAGAAGAGAGGAGAAGGGAAGAAGAGAGGAGAAGGGAAGAGGAGAAGGGAAGAAGTGCCTGTCACTGCGGTTATTGAGGGACTTCCACTGAAACCAGATCCGACGAAGCTCCGAGATGTTGGTAGACCCGGTAGAAGACGAACAACTCGATACAGAAATGAGATGGACTTCAGTGTTCCAGGTAAATATTGTTGTAGTATATGTGGACAAGAGGAACACAATAAGAGATCTTGTGCATCACGACCTGGGACTTCTGGTCAATAGGATTAGTTTGCTTTTTTATCATGCTGGTTGTATTAATGTAGCGTTTGTATTAATGTATGTGGACAAAATGTTATTGTTTGTATTACTTTATCATTTCTATTATATGGTGTTTAGCGTTGTTTAAGTAATGAAAGTTACATGCTCATTGTCAGTTTGATTTGTTATGTTATGATATTTTTTTGCACCTATAAATCTGAATTTCTCTACTTGCAAAGCCAATACATTGACTAGGACATGGAGATTGTCCCGGGTCCATTGTCGTCTGATGTGCTCTCTAGACAACATGAGCACATGTTCACTGATGTGTGGGCAAAGGCAGATTATGTAAGTGTAAATTTGTTAAATATTAATTGATTGTGCATCTTGTTCACATATACTTATATATACTTGTAATGTTTTATGTGTAGACAATGTTATCTCTAACACCCAGACAACACCTTCGGGGGTGGTTTCCGCCTCATGAGAGAGTGTTAGACTATGTTCGTCTTGCTGGGTTTTATTGTATACATCGCCTTGGATCCATACATTTTACAATGGATATGGATCTTATTACAGCACTGGTTGAGAGATGGAGACCTGAGACCCACACATTTCACTTGGCTATGGGTGAGGCGATGATTACACTGCAAGACGTTGCAGTGTTGTTGGGACTACGTGTAGATGGACCCGCAGTGACAGACACTGCAGCTTATAAAAATAAAAATTAAAGCAAACCTCCATGAGGTTTGCTTTAATTAAAGTTGTCTGTACAACGACTTTCTTCAGATAAGTCGCTTGTCTGTACAACGACTTACCCCAAACCTCCATGAGCCAACCTATTCTCGTAATAAGTTTGAATCCGAGCGTATATTCAGTATAAGTTTTAAAAAAGTGCACAGTTTGGGAAAAAATTCTGTAAAAAGTATAAAGGTGTAAAAAAAGAATCGTTTACAGTAAACGTAGCAGCGTCCCATTAAAATGCAAGAACTACACATGCTATAGCCGTCCATTCCTTGCTATATATAAGAGCATCCGCAACGGAGGCTTATTACACAGGCTTATTGCATTTTTTTTATTAAAATATTAAGATTGTTGAATAAGCCTCTACAGAAGGCTTATAATTTGGCCAAAGTTAAAGCCCCATGCGAAGCGGCTTAATATTTAATATAAAAATACGTTAAATATTTAATATAAATAATATATTAAATATTTAAATACTTAATAATACATATAAATATTTAATATCAAGAATATATTAAATATTAAATATAAATAATATATTAAATATTTAATATCAAGAATATATTAAATATTTAATATAAATAATATATTACATATTTAATATCAAGAATATATTAAATATTTAATAGAAAGATATAAATTGTAATTTGATATAAATAAAATGGTATAATTGTAATTAAATATACTCTATAAGCCCCTTCAATAAGCCCTTCACTAAAGTTGAAAAAATGACTGGGGCTTATTAGAGAGGCTTATTGGCAAAAAGCCCCCAATAAGCTCCCAATAATAAGCCCCCCATTAAGGGTGCTCTAACAAGATAGCAGGTGAACATTTTGAGCTCTATAACCTCTATTGCTTTATTTATTGCAACCTCTATTGCTTTATTTATTGCACTGCACATGCTTTTATTATTTTCTGTTCATTTACCAACTTGACCTATATACAAACAAACTATTTTTGTATGTAGATCAAGTTAAAAAGTAATTGTACAAACTATTTTTGTAAAATCAGTTATACGTGCCTTATTTACGATTAGTCTTAGTTAATTTAAAGAGTGAACAATCACATATTATATTTGTATTTATTTTCAAGTTTTACAATATCATTGTAATTAATAGAGGGACATTTGGAGGTGTCAAGCAGGCCAGACATGTCGTCTGGGTTTGGTTCGAATTCAATTCGGGTCTCTTTAACGACCAAATCCCTTAAAATCGACAGTTATAAAACCGACGGAGATAATAGAGGACGCCATGAAAGTCGATGTTGACATAGAAAGGCACCAAACGACACAATGAAACACGCTGATGGCATAAAATAATATTGAACGATACAATAAACGTAAGACATTTACAGCATGGCATGCCTATAACACTACTGTCTCAACATTTTCATTTGTGTTGGTTCCTTTGGTGATTAATTATTTGAGGCATTTTTAAATTCTAATATTCAAAATATGTAAAAGTGTATGCAATAATGCAAGTCCAATCTAGTCATTGATAAAGATTTTCTTTTTTATACAAAGGAGAGAGTAACATTCACTATTTTGGTAAGTCTAGAGCAAAGCAAAACGCAAAATAATTTGTTAAGATTCAGACTTTATTATATATACTCTCCATTTTCCATTTCACATACATACATTATTCTCCATTACTTTATTATATTTACAGTTCACTACTCAACAAATGGAGAGATGGGAAGGCTCGAAGAAGAGAGGAGAAGGGAAGAAGAGAGGAGAAGGGAAGAGGAGAAGGGAAGAAGTGCCTGTCACTGCGGTTATTGAGGGACTTCCACTGAAACCAGATCCGACGAAGCTCCGAGATGTTGGTAGACCCGGTAGAAGACGAACAACTCGATACAGAAATGAGATGGACTTCAGTGTTCCAGGTAAATATTGTTGTAGTATATGTGGACAAGAGGAACACAATAAGAGATCTTGTGCATCACGACCTGGGACTTCTGGTCAATAGGATTAGTTTGCTTTTTTATCATGCTGGTTGTATTAATGTAGCGTTTGTATTAATGTATGTGGACAAAATGTTATTGTTTGTATTACTTTATCATTTCTATTATATGGTGTTTAGCGTTGTTTAAGTAATGAAAGTTACATGCTCATTGTCAGTTTGATTTGTTATGTTATGATATTTTTTTGCACCTATAAATCTGAATTTCTCTACTTGCAAAGCCAATACATTGACTAGGACATGGAGATTGTCCCGGGTCCATTGTCGTCTGATGTGCTCTCTAGACAACATGAGCACATGTTCACTGATGTGTGGGCAAAGGCAGATTATGTAAGTGTAAATTTGTTAAATATTAATTGATTGTGCATCTTGTTCACATATACTTATATATACTTGTAATGTTTTATGTGTAGACAATGTTATCTCTAACACCCAGACAACACCTTCGGGGGTGGTTTCCGCCTCATGAGAGAGTGTTAGACTATGTTCGTCTTGCTGGGTTTTATTGTATACATCGCCTTGGATCCATACATTTTACAATGGATATGGATCTTATTACAGCACTGGTTGAGAGATGGAGACCTGAGACCCACACATTTCACTTGGCTATGGGTGAGGCGATGATTACACTGCAAGACGTTGCAGTGTTGTTGGGACTACGTGTAGATGGACCCGCAGTGACAGACACTGCAGCTTATAAAAATAAAAATTAAAGCAAACCTCCATGAGGTTTGCTTTAATTAAAGTTGTCTGTACAACGACTTTCTTCAGATAAGTCGCTTGTCTGTACAACGACTTACCCCAAACCTCCATGAGCCAACCTATTCTCGTAATAAGTTTGAATCCGAGCGTATATTCAGTATAAGTTTTAAAAAAGTGCACAGTTTGGGAAAAAATTCTGTAAAAAGTATAAAGGTGTAAAAAAAGAATCGTTTACAGTAAACGTAGCAGCGTCCCATTAAAATGCAAGAACTACACATGCTATAGCCGTCCATTCCTTGCTATATATAAGAGCATCCGCAACGGAGGCTTATTACACAGGCTTATTGCATTTTTTTTATTAAAATATTAAGATTGTTGAATAAGCCTCTACAGAAGGCTTATAATTTGGCCAAAGTTAAAGCCCCATGCGAAGCGGCTTAATATTTAATATAAAAATACGTTAAATATTTAATATAAATAATATATTAAATATTTAAATACTTAATAATACATATAAATATTTAATATCAAGAATATATTAAATATTAAATATAAATAATATATTAAATATTTAATATCAAGAATATATTAAATATTTAATATAAATAATATATTACATATTTAATATCAAGAATATATTAAATATTTAATAGAAAGATATAAATTGTAATTTGATATAAATAAAATGGTATAATTGTAATTAAATATACTCTATAAGCCCCTTCAATAAGCCCTTCACTAAAGTTGAAAAAATGACTGGGGCTTATTAGAGAGGCTTATTGGCAAAAAGCCCCCAATAAGCTCCCAATAATAAGCCCCCCATTAAGGGTGCTCTAACAAGATAGCAGGTGAACATTTTGAGCTCTATAACCTCTATTGCTTTATTTATTGCAACCTCTATTGCTTTATTTATTGCACTGCACATGCTTTTATTATTTTCTGTTCATTTACCAACTTGACCTATATACAAACAAACTATTTTTGTATGTAGATCAAGTTAAAAAGTAATTGTACAAACTATTTTTGTAAAATCAGTTATACGTGCCTTATTTACGATTAGTCTTAGTTAATTTAAAGAGTAAACAATCACATATTATATTTGTATTTATTTTCAAGTTTTACAATATCATTGTAATTAATAGAGGGACATTTGGAGGTGTCAAACAGGCCAGACATGTCGTCTGGGTTTGGTTCGAATTCAATTCGGGTCTCTTTAACGACCAAATCCCTTAAAATCGACAGTTATAAAACCGACGGAGATAATAGAGGACGCCATGAAAGTCGATGTTGACATAGAAAGGCACCAAACGACACAATGAAACACGCTGATGGCATAAAATAATATTGAACGATACAATAAACGTAAGACATTTACAGCATGGCATGCCTATAACACTACTGTCTCAACATTTTCATTTGTGTTGGTTCCTTTGGTGATTAATTATTTGAGGCATTTTTAAATTCTAATATTCAAAATATGTAAAAGTGTATGCAATAATGCAAGTCCAATCTAGTCATTGATAAAGATTTTCTTTTTTATACAAAGGAGAGAGTAACATTCACTATTTTGGTAAGTCTAGAGCAAAGCAAAACGCAAAATAATTTGTTAAGATTCAGACTTTATTATATATACTCTCCATTTTCCATTTCACATACATACATTATTCTCCATTACTTTATTATATTTCCAGTTCACTACTCAACAAATGGAGAGATGGGAAGGCTCGAAGAAGAGAGGAGAAGGGAAGAAGAGAGGAGAAGGGAAGAGGAGAAGGGAAGAAGTGCCTGTCACTGCGGTTATTGAGGGATTTCCACTGAAACCAGATCCGACGAAGCTCCGAGATGTTGGTAGACCCGGTAGAAGACGAACAACTCGATACAGAAATGAGATGGACTTCAGTGTTCCAGGTAAATATTGTTGTAGTATATGTGGACAAGAGGAACACAATAAGAGATCTTGTGCATCACGACCTGGGACTTCTGGTCAATAGGATTAGTTTGCTTTTTTATCATGCTGGTTGTATTAATGTAGCGTTTGTATTAATGTATGTGGACAAAATGTTATTGTTTGTATTACTTTATCATTTCTATTATATGGTGTTTAGCGTTGTTTAAGTAATGAAAGTTACATGCTCATTGTCAGTTTGATTTGTTATGTTATGATATTTTTTTGCACCTATAAATCTGAATTTCTCTACTTGCAAAGCCAATACATTGACTAGGACATGGAGATTGTCCCGGGTCCATTGTCGTCTGATGTGCTCTCTAGACAACATGAGCACATGTTCACTGATGTGTGGGCAAAGGCAGATTATGTAAGTGTAAATTTGTTAAATATTAATTGATTGTGCATCTTGTTCACATATACTTATATATACTTGTAATGTGTTTATGTGTAGACAATGTTATCTCTAACACCCAGACAACACCTTCGGGGGTGGTTTCCGCCTCATGAGAGAGTGTTAGACTATGTTCGTCTTGCTGGGTTTTATTGTATACATCGCCTTGGATCCATACATTTTACAATGGATATGGATCTTATTACAGCACTGGTTGAGAGATGGAGACCTGAGACCCACACATTTCACTTGGCTATGGGTGAGGCGATGATTACACTGCAAGACGTTGCAGTGTTGTTGGGACTACGTGTAGATGGACCCGCAGTGACAGACACTGCAGCTTATAAAAATAAAAATTAAAGCAAACCTCCATGAGGTTTGCTTTAATTAAAGTTGTCTGTACAACGACTTTCTTCAGATAAGTCGCTTGTATGTACAACGACTTACCCCAAACCTCCATGAGCCAACCTATTCTCGTAATAAGTTTGAATCCGAGCGTATATTCGGTATAAGTTTTAAAAAAGTGCACAGTTTGGGAAAAAATTCTGTAAAAAGTATAAAGGTGTAAAAAAAGAATCGTTTACAGTAAACGTAGCAGCGTCCCATTAAAATGCAAGAACTACACATGCTATAGCCGTCCATTCCTTGCTATATATAAGAGCATCCGCAACGGAGGCTTATTACACAGGCTTATTGCATTTTTTTTATTAAAATATTAAGATTGTTGAATAAGCCTCTACAAAAGGCTTATAATTTGGCCAAAGTTAAAGCCCCATGCGAAGCGGCTTAATATTTAATATAAAAATACGTTAAATATTTAATATAAATAATATATTAAATATTTAAATACTTAATAATACATATAAATATTTAATATCAAGAATATATTAAATATTAAATATTTAATATCAAGAATATATTAAATATTTAATATAAATAATATATTACATATTTAATATCAAGAATATATTAAATATTTAATAGAAAGATATAAATTGTAATTTGATATAAATAAAATGGTATAATTGTAATTAAATATACTCTATAAGCCCCTTCAATAAGCCCTTCACTAAAGTTGAAAAAATGACTGGGGCTTATTAGAGAGGCTTATTGGCAAAAAGCCCCCAATAAGCTCCCAATAATAAGCCCCCCATTAAGGGTGCTCTAACAAGATAGCAGGTGAACATTTTGAGCTCTATAACCTCTATTGCTTTATTTATTGCAACCTCTATTGCTTTATTTATTGCACTGCACATGCTTTTATTATTTTCTGTTCATTTACCAACTTGACCTATATACAAACAAACTATTTTTGTATGTAGATCAAGTTAAAAAGTAATTGTACAAACTATTTTTGTAAAATCAGTTATACGTGCCTTATTTACGATTAGTCTTAGTTAATTTAAAGAGTAAACAATCACATATTATATTTGTATTTATTTTCAAGTTTTACAATATCATTGTAATTAATAGAGGGACATTTGGAGGTGTCAAACAGGCCAGACATGTCGTCTGGGTTTGGTTCGAATTCAATTCGGGTCTCTTTAACGACCAAATCCCTTAAAATCGACAGTTATAAAACCGGCGGAGATAATAGAGGACGCCATGAAAGTCGATGTTGACATAGAAAGGCACCAAACGACACAATGAAACACGCTGATGGCATAAAATAATATTGAACGATACAATAAACGTAAGACATTTACAGCATGGCATGCCTATAACACTACTGTCTCAACATTTTCATTTGTGTTGGTTCCTTTGGTGATTAATTATTTGAGGCATTTTTAAATTCTAATATTCAAAATATGTAAAAGTGTATGCAATAATGCAAGTCCAATCTAGTCATTGATAAATATTTTTTTTTTATACAAAGGAGAGAGTAACATTCACTATTTTGGTAAGTCTAGAGCAAAGCAAAACGCAAAATAATTTGTTAAGATTCAGACTTTATTATATATACTCTCCATTTTCCATTTCACATACATACATTATTCTCCATTACTTTATTATATTTCCAGTTCACTACTCAACAAATGGAGAGATGGGAAGGCTCGAAGAAGAGAGGAGAAGGGAAGAAGAGAGGAGAAGGGAAGAAGAGAGAAGAAGGGAAGAGGAGAAGTGGTTATTCTAGGAGGACACCGGAGTCGGAGGACTCCGTCAACAGGGAGGCACTTTGGACAAGGGATGCAGTGAACACACATCGGCTGATGCAAGAGCAGTTCTCGAGGTTCATGATTAACGAAACTCATCCGGCTCCCGAAGAATCAGTGATCCATGGTTCGGACGTTGTCCGGACGGTGGATAGAACGTGCATCAGCATTAACCGCCATAATTGGTGTGAAACGCCTGAAGAAGTTTGTCGGGCTGCAGTTAGATTCATTCCGGAAGAGGGGGGATGAGGTGGCAGCGGCGGCGTTGCTGATTATAATGCCTACGGGGGTGCTGATGCTAATTATGTCGGCGATGTTGGTGCTAATTATGTTCCCCACGGGAGTGTTAATAATTATATGGTCTACGGGGGTGCTAATTATGGCAACGACGACGAAAGCGGCGACGAGACCCATGTATCTGAGACGGAGTGATTAGTAGTTGTCAAGGTAATAAGTGTCTTGTGTTTATGTTGAGTGTTGTTAACGGAGTGATTAGTAGTTGTTAAGGTAATAAGTGTCTTGTGTTTATGTTGAGTGTTGTTGTTATTTCAATTTCGTTGTAGTTTGGATATCCAGCAGCTAAGATGAATTCTGTATTATTTAAGTACTTGGTTTCAACTTTATCTCATGATGGCGGTTTTAGGTATGGAGTGATGACATCCAACATGTCTGAGTGTTTCAATGGAGTGATGAAGGGTGCCAGATCTCTACCTATCGCTGGTCTTGTGCAATCAACTTTCTACAAGTTGAACGCATACTTTGTAGAACGTCGTGGTATGGCATACGCACGAAGTGTAGCAGGTCATCAATATTTCGAGATAGTAGAGTTGAAGCTTCAAGAGAATTTGCAAATAGCTCGTCGTGCAGAGGTGATCACGTTCAACGTATCAAGGCATGTCTATGAAGTGCACGTTCCACCGATTCAGGAATACGGCAGTCGCTTACAATCTGTGGTAAATTTGAGTGAAAGGACATGCAATTGTCAGAGATGGAAGAATTTGAAGGTTCCTTGTCCTCACGTCTTAGCAGTGTGTCGGGCTAAAAGCTTCTCATATGATGCATACATTGATCATTTCTACACTACAAAGACACACTTGATGACATACCAGATGTTGTTTTATCCTGTCGGGGATAAGGTAGATTGGCCGGTTATTGAGGGACTTCCACTGAAACCAAATCCGACGAAGCTCCTAGATGTTGGTAGACCCGGTAGAAGACGAACAACTCGATACAGAAATGAGATGGACTTCAGTGTTCCAGGTAAAAATTGTTGTAGTATATGTGGACAAGAGGGACACAATAAGAGATCTTGTGCATCACGACCTGGAACTTCTGGTCAATAGATTAGTTTGCTTTTTTATCATGCTGGTTGTATTAATGTAGCGTTTGTATTAATGTATGTGGACAAAATGTTATTGTTTGTATTGCTTTATCATTTCTATTATATGGTGTTTAGCGTTGTTTAAGTAATGAAAGTTGCAGGATCATTGTCAGTTTGATTTGTTATGTTATGACATTTTTTTGCACCTATAAATCTGAATTTCTCTACTTGCAAAGCCAATACATTGACTAGGACATGGAGATTGTCCCGGGTCCATTGTCGTCTGATGTGCTCTCTAGACAACATGAGCACAGGTCTACTGATGTGTGGGAAAAGGCAGATTATGTAAGTGTAAATTTGTTAAATATTAATTGATTGTGCATCTTGTTCACATATACTTATATATACTTGTAATGTGTTTATGTGTAGACAATGTTATCTCTAACACCCAGACAACACCTTTGGGGGTGGTTTCCTTCTCATGAGAGAGTGTTAAACTATGTTCGTCTTGCTGGGTTTTATTGTATACATCGCCTTGGATCCATACATTTTACAATGGATATGGATCTTATTACATCACTGGTTGAGAGATGAAGATCTGAGACCCACACATTTCACTTGGCTGTGGGTGAGGCGACGATTACACTGCAAGACGTTGCAGTGTTGTTGGGACTACGTGTAGATGGACCCGCAGTGACACGCACTGCAGCTTATAAAAAAAAATTATAGCAAAGTCGCTGGTCAGGCCAGCGACTCTCCCTTTTTTTTTAAAAAAAAAATTTAAGTTGTGGTTCGGATAGAATCGCTTGTCCGTACAACGACTTTCTTCAAGTAAGTCGCTTTTGTGTACAACGACTTATCCCAAACCTCCATGAGCCAGACTATTCTCGTAATAAGTTTGAATTCGAGCGTATATTCGGTATAAGTTTTTAAAAAGTGCACAGTTTGGGAAAAAAATCTGTAAAAAGTATAAAGATGTAAAAAAAAGAATCGTTTACAGTAAACGTAGCAGCGTCCCATTAAAATGCAAGAACTACACATGCTATAGCCGTCCATTCCTTGCTATATATATCAAGATAGCAGGTGAACATTTTGAGCTCTATAACCTTTATTGCTTTATTTATTGCAACCTCTATTGCTTTATTTATTGCACTGCACATGCTTTTATTATTTTCTGTTCATTTACCAACTTGACCTATATACAAACAAACTATTTTTGTATGTAGATCAAGTTAAAAAGTAATTGTACAAACTATTTTTGTAAAATCAGTTTTACGTGCCTTATTTACGATTAGTCTTAGTTAATTTAAAGAGTAAACAATCCCATATTATATTTGTATTTATTTTCAAGTTTTACAATATCATTGTAATTAATAGAGGGACATTTGGAGGTGTCAAACAGGCCAGACAGGTCGTCTGGGTTTGGTTCGAATTCAATTCGGGTCTTTTTAACGACCAAATCCCTTAAAATCGACAGTTATAAAACCGGCGGAGATAATAGAGGACGCCATGAAAGTCGATGTTGACATAGAAAGGCACCAAACGACACAATGAAACACGCTGATGGCATAAAATAATATTGAACGATACAATAAGCGTAAGACATTTACAGCATGGCATGCCTATAACACTACTGTCTCAACATTTTCATTTGTGTTGGTTCCTTTGGTGATTAATTATTTGAGGCATTTCTAAATTCTAATATTCAAAATATGTAAAAGTGTATTCAATAATGCAAGTCCAATCTAGTCATTGATAAAGATTTTCTTTTTTATACAAAGGAGAGAGTAACATTCACTATTTTGGTAAGTCTAGAGCAAAGCAAAAAGCAAAATAATTTGTTAAGATTCAGACTTTATTATATATACTCTCCATTTTCCATTTCACATACATACATTATTCTCCATTACTTTATTATATTTCCAGTTCACTACTCAACAAATGGAGAGAGGGGAAGGCTCGAAGAAGAGAGGAGAATGGAAGAGGAGAAGTGGTTCTTCTAGGAGGACACCGGAGTCGGAGGACTCCGTCAACAGGGAGGCACTTTGGACAAGGGATGCAGTGAACACACATCGGCTGATGCAAGAGCAGTTCTAGAGGTTCATGATTAACGAAACTCATCCGGCTCCCGAAGAATCAGTGATCCATGGTTCGGACGTTGTCCGGACGGTGGATAGAACGCGCATCAGCATTAACCGCCATAATTGGCGTGAAACGCCTAAAGAAGTTCGTCGGGCTGTAGTTAGAATCATTCCGGAAGAGGGGGGAAAAGGTGGCAGCGGCAGCGTTGCTGATTATAATGCCTACGGGGGTGCTGCTGCTAATTATGGCGGCGATGTTGGTGCTAATTATGTTCCCCACGGGAGTGTTAATAATTATATGGTCTACGGGGGTGCTAATTATGGCAACGACGACGAAAGCGGCGACGAGACCCATGTATCTGAGACGAAGTGATTAGTAGTTGTTAAGGTAATAAGTGTCTTGTGTTTATGTTGAATGTTGTTAACGGTGTGATTAGTAGTTGTTAAGGTAATAAGTGTCTTGTGTTTATGTTGAGTGTTGTTGTTATTTCAATTTCGTTGTAGTTTGGATATCCAGCAGCTAAGATGAATTATGTATTATTTAAGTACTTGATTTCAACTTTATCTCATGATGGCGGTTTTAGGTATGGAGTGATGACATCCAACATGTCTGAGTGTTTCAATGGAGTGATGAAGGGTGCCAGATCTCTACCTATCGTTGGTCTTGTGCAATCAACTTTCTACAAGTTGAATGCGTACTTTGTAGAATGTCGTGGTATGGCATACGCACGAAGTGTAGCAGGTCATCAATATTCCGAGAAAGTAGAGTTGAAGCTTCAAGAGAATTTGCAAATAGCTCGTTGTGCAGAGGTGATCACGTTCAACGTATCAAGGCATGTCTATGAAGTGCACGTTCCACCGATTCAGGAATACATCGGTCACTTACATTATGTGGTAAATTTGAGTGAAAGGACATGCAATTGTCAAAGATGGAAGAATTTGAAGGTTCCTTGTCCTCACGTCTAAGCAGTGTGTCGGGCTAAAAGCTTCTCATACGATGCATACGTTGATCGTTTCTACACTACAAAGACACACTTGATGACATACCAGATGTCGTTTTATCCTGTCAGGGATAAGGTAGATTGGCCGGTTATTGAGGGACTTCCACTGAAACCAGATTCGACGAAGCTCCTAGATGTTGGTAGACCCGATAGAAGACGAACAACTCGATACAGAAATGAGATGGACTTCAGTGTTCCAGGTAAAAATTGTTGTAGTATATGTGGACAAGAGGGACACAATAAGAGATCTTGTGCATCACGACCTGGGACTTCTGGTCAATAGGATTAGTTTGCTTTTTTATCATGCTGGTTGTATTAATGTAGCGTTTGTATTAATGTATGTGGACAAAATGTTATTGTTTGTATTACTTTATCATTTCTATTATATGGTGTTTAGCGTTGTTTAAGTAATGAAAGTTGCAGGCTCATTGTCAGTTTGATTTGTTATGTTATGACATTTTTTTGCACCTATAAATCTGAATTTCTCTACTTGCAAAGCCAATACATTGACTAGGACATGGAGATTGTCCCGGGTCCATTGTCGTCTGATGTGCTCTCTAGACAACATGAGCACAGGTCCACTGATGTGTGGGCAAAGGCAGATTATGTAAGTGTAAATTTGTTAAATATTAATTGATTGTGCATCTTGTTCACATATACTTATATATACTTGTAATGTGTTTATGTGTAGACAATGTTATCTCTAACACCCAGACAACACCTTCGGGGGTGGTTTCCTTCTCATGAGAGAGTGTTAGACTATGTTCGTCTTGCTGGGTTTTATTGTATACATCGCCTTGGATCCATATCCATTGTATTATTGTATACATCGCCTTGGATCCATACATTTTACAATGGATATGGATCTTATTACATCACTGGTTGAGAGATGAAGACCTGAGACCCACACATTTCACTTGGTTGTGGGTGAGGCGACGATTACACTGCAAGACGTTGCAGTGTTGTTGGGACTATGTGTAGATGGACCCGCAGTGACACGCACTGCAGCTTATAAAAAAAAATTATAGCAAAGTCGTTGGTCAGGCCAACGACTCTCCCTTTTTTTTTAAAAAATAAAAATTTAAAGTTGTGGTTCGGATAGAATCGCTTGTCCGTACAACGACTTTCTTCAAGTAAGTCGTTTTTGTGTACAGCGACTTACCCCAAACCTCCATGAGCCAGACTATTCTCGTAATAAGTTTGAATCCGAGCGTATATTCGGTATAAGTTTTTAAAAAGTGCACAGTTTGGGGAAAAAATCTGTAAAAAGTATAAAGATGTAAAAAAAAGAATCGTTTATAGTAAACGTAGCAGCGTCCCATTAAAATGCAAGAACTACACATGCTATAGCCGTCCATTCCTTGCTATATATATCAAGATAGCAGGTGAACATTTTGAGCTCTATAACCTTTATTGCTTTATTTATTGCAACCTCTATTGCTTTATTTATTGCACTGCACATGCTTTTATTATTTTCTGTTCATTTACCAACTTGACCTATATACAAACAAACTATTTTTGTATGTAGATCAAGTTAAAAAGTAATTGTACAAACTATTTTTGTAAAATCAGTTTTACGTGCCTTATTTACGATTAGTCTTAGTTAATTTAAAGAGTAAACAATCACATATTATATTTGTATTTATTTTCAAGTTTTACAATATCATTGTAATTAATAGAGGGACATTTGGAGGTGTCAAACAGGCTAGACAGGTCGTTTGGGTTTGGTTTGAATTCAATTCGGGTCTTTTTAACGACCAAATCCCTTAAAATCGACAGTTATAAAACCGGCGGAGATAATAGAGGACGCCATGAAAGTCGATGTTGACATAGAAAGGCACCAAACGACACAATGAAACACGCTGATGGCATAAAATAATATTGAACGATACAATAAATGTAAGACATTTACAGCATGGCATGCCTATAACACTACTGTCTCAACATTTTCATTTGCGTTGGTTCCTTTGGTGATTAATTATTTGAGGCATTTCTAAATTCTAATATTCAAAATATGTAAAAGTGTATGCAATAATGCAAGTCCAATCTAGTCATTGATAAAGATTTTCTTTTTTATACAAAGGAGAGAGTAACATTCACTATTTTGGTAAGTCTAGAGCAAAGCAAAAAGCAAAATAATTTGTTAAGATTCAGACTTTATTATATATACTCTCCATTTTCCATTTCACATACATACATTATTCTCCATTACTTTATTATATTTCCAGTTCACTACTCAACAAATGGAGAGAGGGGAAGACTCGAAGAAGAGAGGAGAAGGGAAGAGGAGAAGTGGTTCTTCTAGGAGGACACCAGAGTCGGAGGACTCCGTCAATAGGGAGGCACTTTGGACAAGGGATGCAGTGAACACACATCGGCTGATGCAAGAGCAGTTCTCGAGGTTCATGATTAACGAAACTCATCCGGCTCCCGAAGAATCAGTGATCCATGGTTCGGACGTTGTCCGGACGGTGGATAGAACGCGCATCAGCATTAACCGCCATAATTGGCGTGAAACGCCTAAAGAAGTTCGTCGGGCTGTAGTTAGATTCATTCCGGAAGAGGGGGGAAAAGGTGGCAGCGGCGGCGTTGCTGATTATAATGCCTACGGGGGTGCTGCTGCTAATTATGGCGGCGATGTTGGTGCTAATTATGTTCCCCACGGGAGTGTTAATAATTATATGGTCTACGGGGGTGCTAATTATGGCAACGACGACGAAAGCGGCGACGAGACCCATGTATCTGAGACAGAGTGATTAGTAGTTGTTAAGGTAATAAGTGTCTTGTGTTTATGTTGAATGTTGTTAACGGTGTGATTAGTAGTTGTTAAGGTAATAAGTGTCTTGTGTTTATGTTGAGTGTTGTTGTTATTTCAATTTCGTTATAGTTTGGATATCCAGCAGCTAAGATGAATTCTGTATTATTTAAGTACTTGGTTTCAACTTTATCTCATGATGGCGGTTTTAGGTATGGAGTGATGACATCCAACATGTCTGAGTGTTTCAATGGAGTGATGAAGGGTGCCAGATCTCTACCTATCGTTGGTCTTGTGCAATCAACTTTCTACAAGTTGAACGCGTACTTTGTAGAACATCGTGGTATGGCATACGCACGAAGTATAGCAGGTCATCAATATTCCGAGAAAGTAGAGTTGAAGCTTCAAGAGAATTTGCAAATAGCTCGTTGTGCAGAGGTGATCACGTTCAACGTATCAAGGCATGTCTATGAAGTGCACGTTCCACCGATTCAGGAATACATCGGTCACTTACAATATGTGGTAAATTTGAGTGAAAGGACATGCAATTGTGAGAGATGGAAGAATTTGAAGGTTCCTTGTCCTCACGTCTTAGTAGTGTGTCGGGCTAAAAGCTTCTCATACGATGCATACGTTGATCGTTTCTACACTACAAAGACACACTTGATGACATACCAGATGTCGTTTTATCTTGTCAGGGATAAGGTAGATTGGCCGGTTATTGAGGGACTTCCACTGAAACCAGATTCGACGAAGCTCCTAGATGTTGGTAGACCCGATAGAAGACGAACAACTCGATACAGAAATGAGATGGACTTCAGTGTTCCAGGTAAAAATTGTTGTAGTATATGTGGACAAGAGGGACACAATAAGAGATCTTGTGCATCACGACCTAGGACTTCTGGTCAATAGGATTAGTTTGCTTTTTTATCATGCTGGTTGTATTAATGTAGCGTTTGTATTAATGTATGTGGACAAAATGTTATTGTTTGTATTACTTTATCATTTCTATTATATGGTGTTTAGCGTTGTTTAAGTAATGAAAGTTGCAGGCTCATTGTCAGTTTGATTTGTTATGTTATGACATTTTTTTGCACCTATAAATCTGAATTTCTCTACTTGCAAAGCCAATACATTGACTAGGACATGGAGATTGTCCCGGGTCCATTGTCGTCTGATGTGCTCTCTAGACAACATGAGCACAAGTCCACTGATGTGTGGGCAAAGGCAGATTATGTAAGTGTAAATTTGTTAAATATTAATTGATTGTGCATCTTGTTCACATATACTTATATATACTTGTAATGTGTTTATGTGTAGACAATGTTATCTCTAACACCCAGACAACACCTTCGGGGGTGGTTTCCGCCTCATGAGAGAGTGTTAGACTATGTTCGTCTTGCTAGGTTTTATTGTATACATCGCCTTGGATCCATACAATTTACAATGGATATGGATCTTATTACAACACTGGTTGAGATATGGAGACCTGAGACCCACACATTTCACTTGGCTATGGGTGAGGCGACGATTACACTGCAAGACGTTGCAGTGTTGTTGGGACTACGTGTAGATGGACCCGCAGTGACAGGCACTGCAGCTTATAAAAAAAAATTAAAGCAAAGTCGCTGGCCAGGCCAGCGACTCTCCCTTTTTTTTAAAAAAAAATTAAAGTTGTGGTTCGGATAGAATCGCTTGTCCGTACAACGACTTTCTTCAGGTAAGTCGCTTGTCTGTACAACGACTTACCCCAAACCTCCATGAGCCAGCCTATTCTCGTAATAAGTTTGAATCCGAGCGTATATTCGATATAACTTTTAAAAAAGTGCACAGTTTGGGAAAAAATTCTGTAAAAAGTATAAAGGTGTAAGAAAAGAATCGTTTACAGTAAACGTAGCAGCGTCCCATTAAAATGCAAGAACTACACATGCTATAGCCGTCCATTCCTTGCTATATATAGCAAGATAGCAGGTGAACATTTTGAGCTCTATAACCTCTATTGCTTTATTTATTGCAACCTCTATTGCTTTATTTATTGCACTGCACATGCTTTTATTATTTTCTGTTCATTTACCAACTTGACCTATATACAAACAAACTATTTTTGTATGTAGATCAAGTTAAAAAGTAATTGTACAAACTATTTTTGTAAAATCAGTTTTACGTGCCTTATTTACGATTAGTCTTAGTTAATTTAAAGAGTAAACAATCACATATTATATTTGTATTTATTTTCAAGTTTTACAATATCATTGTAATTAATAGAGGGACATTTGGAGGTGTCAAACAGGCCAGACAGGTCGTCTGGTTTTGGTTCGAATTCAATTCGGGTCTCTTTAACGACCAAATCCCTTAAAATCGACAGTTATAAAACCGGCGGAGATAATAGAGGACGCCATGAAAGTCGATGTTGACATAGAAAGGCACCAAACGACACAATGAAACACGCTGATGGCATAAAATAATATTGAACGATACAATAAACGTAAGACATTTACAGCATGGCATGCCTATAACACTACTGTCTCAACATTTTCATTTGTGTTGGTTCCTTTGGTGATTAATTATTTGAGGCATTTCTAAATTCTAATATTCAAAATATGTAAAAGTGTATTCAATAATGCAAGTCCAATCTAGTCATTGATAAAGATTTTCTTTTTTATACAAAGGAGAGAGTAACATTCACTATTTTGGTAAGTCTAGAGCAAAGCAAAAAGCAAAATAATTTGTTAAGATTCAGACTTTATTATATATACTCTCCATTTTCCATTTCACATAGATACATTATTCTCCATTACTTTATTATATTTCCAGTTCACTACTCAACAAATGGAGAGAGGGGAAGGCTCGAAGAAGAGAGGAGAAGGGAAGAGGATAAGTGGTTCTTCTAGGAGGACACCGGAGTCGGAGGACTCCGTCAACAGGGAGGCACTTTGGACAAGGGATGCAGTGAACACACATCGGCTGATGCAAGAGCAGTTCTTGAGGTTCATGATTAACGAAACTCATCCGGCTCCCGAAGAATCAGTGATCCATGATTCGGACGTTGTCCGGACGGTGGATAGAACGCGCATCAGCATTAACCGCCATAATTGGCGTGAAACGCCTGAAGAAGTTCGTCGGGCTGTAGTTAGATTCATTCCGGAAGAGGGGGGAAAAGGTGGCAGCGGCGGCGTTGCTGATTATAATGCCTACGGGGGTGTTGCTGCTAATTATGGCGGCGATGTTGGTGCTAATTATGTTCCCCACGGGAGTGTTAATAATTATATGGTCTACGGGGGTGCTAATTATGGCAACGACGACGAAAGCGGCGACGAGACCCATGTATCTGAGACGGAGTGATTAGTAGTTGTTAAGGTAATAAGTGTCTTGTGTTTATGTTGAATGTTGTTAACGGAGTGATTAGTAGTTGTTAAGGCAGTAAGTGTCTTGTGTTTATGTTGAGTGTTGTTGTTATTTCAATTTCGTTGTAGTTTGGATATCCAGCAGCTAAGATGAATTCTGTATTATTTAAGTACTTGGTTTCAACTTTATCTCATGATGGTGGTTTTAGGTATGGAGTGATGACATCCAACATGTCTGAGTGTTTCAATGGAGTGATGAAGGGTGCCAGATCTCTACCTATCGTTGGTCTTGTGCAATCAACTTTCTACAAGTTGAACGCGTACTTTGTAGAACGTCGTGGTATGGCATACGCACGAAGTGTAGCAGGTCATCAATATTCCGAGAAAGTAGAGTTGAAGCTTCAAGAGAATTTGCAAATAGCTCGTCGTGCAGAGGTGATCACGTTCAACGTATCAAGGCATGTCTATGAAGTGCACGTTCCACCGATTCAGGAATACGGTAGTCGCTTACAATATGTGGTAAATTTGAGTGAAAGGACATGCAATTGTCAGAGATGGAAGAATTTAAAGGTTCCTTGTCCTCACGTCTTAGCAGTGTGTCGGGCTAAAAGCTTCTCATATGATGCATACGTTGATCGTTTCTACACTACAAAGACACACTTGATGACATACCAGATGTCGTTTTATCCTGTCGGGGATAAGGTAGATTGGCCGGTTATTGAGGGACTTCCACTGAAACCAGATCCGACGAAGCTCCTAGATGTTGGTAGACCTGGTAGAAGACGAACAACTCGATACAGAAATGAGATGGACTTCAGTGTTCCAGGTAAAAATTGTTGTAGTATATGTGGACAAGAGGGACACAATAAGAGATCTTGTGCATCACGACCTGGGACTTCTGGTCAATAGGATTAGTTTGCTTTTTTATCATGCTGGTTGTATTAATGTAGCGTTTGTATTAATGTATGTGGACAAAATGTTATTGTTTGTATTACTTTATCATTTCTATTATATGGTGTTTAGCGTTGTTGAAGTAATGAAAGTTGCAGGCTCATTGTCAGTTTGATTTGTTATGACATTTTTTTGCACCTATAAATCTGAATTTCTCTACTTGCAAAGCCAATACATTGACTAGGACATGGAGATTGTCCCGGGTCCATTGTCGTCTGATGTGCTCTCTAGACAACATGAGCACAGGTCCACTGATGTGTGGGCAAATGCAGATTATGTAAGTGTAAATTTGTTAAATATTAATTGATTTTGCATCTTGTTCACATATACTTATATATACTTGTAATGTGTTTATGTGTAGACAATGTTATCTCTAACACCCAGACAACATTTTCGGGGGTGGTTTCCGCCTCATGAGAGAATGTTAGACTATGTTCGTCTTGTTGGGTTTTATTGTATACATCGCCTTTGATCCATATTTTTTACAATGGATATGGATCTTATTACAGACTGATTGAGAGATGGAGACCTGAGACCCACACATTTCACTTGGCTGTGGGTGAGGTGACGATTACACTGCAAGACGTTGCAGTGTTATTGGGACTACGTGTAGATGGACCCGCAGTGACAGGCACAACAAGAAAACATAGAAACAACAAGAAAACATAAAATCTAATGGTATTTATCATCATCAAAACCAGAAAAAACGTTAAGGTTCCAACAGATGGGGAGTCAGAAAATAAATGTACGTAGCTTATATCATTGTCTGACCATCATTTCTTGTTATATAATATAATTTTTCCGTCTATTTTTTTTTTTGTGTGGCTTTAATTAATCCATGAAATAAGATGAGTTAGTTGATCGAAGGAGACAACTGCATGGGGTTGGGGGATTAAGAAAAGTGTCTTTGATTGCAACTTTCATATCTGCATGTAATTAGTTATGCATTGTCCGTCAAATCAATTTGGCTATTTCAAAACTAATTATATACGTACGTAATCATAAGAGAACTCAACCATTTCAAATCTATCGCCAGGCTGTCATTTTACATATTATCAACCACATAATCTCCAATCATGTTTTCACATGCATTTATTTATTTTGCACCCAACTTGGTTGAATTTTGAGCATTTGCAATTCTGACGACTGTCTCTTATTAGTTGGCTCTTTAGCCGGGACGAATCTATACAATGTTTTGGGAAAATTCTACATACACGTCTTTGGAAATATCACTCACAGGGTCCTGGATTTTACTCCCTCCGATAAAAAATAAGTATCGTTTTAACCTTGGATACGATATTTAAAAAAAATATTAAATACTCTTAAAATCTTATATTTTTTTCTCAATCTTCCCTCATAATAAATAATCACTATACTCTTGAGCCAATAAATGGACAAGAAAAATCAACAAAAACAAATTCCAATAACTATTCTTATAACTCATTTTTAATTAATTGCCTAGAAATCCTAAAACGACATATAACTCCATTAAGTATCATGGATTTTTGGAAAAGTTGCACTACGAGTAAAGAAGTTTTGGTGAGTTTTAACTATGACAGTCTTGAAATTTCCACCAGCATAAAACCTTGATTTAGAATGACATAGTACAATGAATTTAGAATGGTTGATAAAAAATGCTTCTAATATTTCTTTTATAAAAAAAGAAACCTATACGGATCGAGTAGCATTAATTTAGCTAGGGGTGTTCAAAATCGGCCCGGACCGGAAAAGACCGGACCGGTGAAATTCCGGTCCGGTCTCCGGTCCAAGGTTTTTCCTTAATCCGGTCCGGACCGGTGGATCGGATTTTTTTTTTTAATTTATATATTTTTTTTGGAGATTTATATGTATTTTTTTATAGATTTTTTTAATTTAATAAGTTAGGAGTATATATGTTTTATAGATATTTTTTTAGATTTTAAATAAGAATTTTAATTTTTTTTTTAAAAAAATAAAGTCCGATCTTAGACCGGTCCGGTCTCCGGTCCACCATTTTCAAAAAATCCGATCCGGTCTGGACCGGATGAACACCCCTAAATTTAGCCGCTTTCTTTTATTAGTT
Organism: Rheum nobile; assembly: GCA_027886185.1. Lineage (NCBI taxonomy): Eukaryota > Viridiplantae > Streptophyta > Magnoliopsida > Caryophyllales > Polygonaceae > Rheum > Rheum nobile. The sequence goes on along the minus strand of WOAB01000616.1, from coordinate 1,302,361 downwards.
GCACTGTAGTCTGTAGATTAGTTGCAACAATTTTATACTCTCTCCGTCCCTCAAAGAAGTGTTAGTATTCCTTTTATAGTATCCCTAAAAATTATGTATAATTCTGTTTTCTTTCTATTTTAGTTCATTTTATTTGCCCAAAATACCCTCATGAAAACCTAAACAATTACACCCTCTACCCCTCAATTATTACCCACCTAACACCTAATAACCCATTAATCTACCCACCCCCACCCACCTCACCGACTCACATTAACTCTCTGCTCTCCTTTTATTGTCTCCATCTCTCTCTCCATCTATGTGCTCTCATAACCCGAAGCGGCGCTCTTGAACCCTAGATCTCACAAAGTCTCTAGGTTCTTCATCTCTCTCCATCTTTGTTCTCTCATCTCACGAAGTTTTTGGGTTCGATTCCTCCAATTTTCTGGGTTCTTCATCACCAGTTTCTCTCATCCTCCATCTCTCTGTTTCTAGTCCCCAAAATTTCTCCCTTTTCACGATGAGTTCTGATTCGTTGTTTGAATCTGAGAGTCCCCTTTCTCACTACTACAATATTGAACAAATGAAACGGTTAATTGCAGCGGTTTTGGATTAGGCAGCGGTTTAGGGTAGCGGTTGGCCTATTGAAGCGGTTTTTTTGCAGCGGTTGGGTGTAGCGCTTGACTCAAATGCAGCGTCTTTTGCAGCGGTTATATTAATAAAATCTAATGAAGCGGTTTTATTAATCTAATGCAACGGTTTATAAAATAGAAAAATAACTCTATTACAACGCTTCTATATGGCGCGCTTCTAATTGACCCCGCCTTATTATTATTTCTTCCCAGACCAACAAAATATTAAACCTAGACTGAAGCAAAGTACGCAGCAACAGCGGCGATGGAAGCTCTTCCCCAAAACTAGGTTTTTTCATGCTCTAATTTCGAAGGAGATTTCAATCGATTAGGGTTTTTTGTTTCTCAAATTCGACGAAGGTTACTTGGAATGGCTGGTTAGGGGTGTTGCTCGTCTGTCGAAGGAGAATCCCCAATTTGGTCTTACAGGGTATTTTTTGCCATCGATTTTGCTTTTGTTGCCTCCTTCCCGTTTGTTATTTGCTTTCTCTTTCACTCCTCCATTGCTTTCAACTTTCAGTACAACAAGGGTTTCATTAGTTCCCCAATTTGGTGCTCAAGTCGATTGCTAGACTCTTCAGCGGCTTCCTTGTCAACAGATCGAGTTGTGCGTTTTCTTTCGTCTTCCAAGTGTAAGTAGCTCTCTATTGACATATACACCCTTTAGCTTGTCGAAGACCCATTCTGCTTTCTCTTCCAGGCTGCTAATTTTTTTTTGTTACTTGATATGAGAGAAATTGCTGTTGCTAGTCTTGCATTGAACTTTTCTGTGTCCTCAGCCTGCTTCTTCAAGTAGGAGTTTAATTCGGAAAATTGTGTCCAGATGAAATGTACCTTGTTATTTTTAACCTGTACAATCATAGTGATATATCATAGTTCTGTCAACAGTAACAGAAAATGGCTTTGAGAGCAAATAATACCTCCTTTTAAATTTTTAATGAAGCATCGGTAATTGAACACAGAGGGCAAAGTCTAAATGCTGAGAGTAGATCTAACAAAACACAAACACACACAAGAACACAGTAATTGAACACAGGGCAAAGTCTCTCTGAAATTTATCAATCACTATTTGAGACACTCTGGCCAAGGATACTGCCTTACAATCAAACTTAAAGCAAATATTGATACCTAATTAGGGTAGAATACCCTTTTTCTTCTATAGCCTTCCTATGCTTCTATAGCTTCTAATGACCTAACAGACCCTGATCATCATCAGTCTCCTTGACATTCCCCATATCACAGCTAACAGCCTGCCCTTTCTTCTTTCGTCCCACCCAATCAGGAAATTTCTACCATGTACTTGCATGAGTTCCCCTTCTGTATCAGTTTGTTATTAAATTGCCATAACTTCAGTGCTGGTGGAAATAGCAAACCAGCTTCCAGTTCCAGCCGAGCCTGTTCATTATTATTTATTGAGTGTACTAGTTAACTTGCAAACCTTATTTTGATATTTATGGGATATGAATTTTTTAGCTACACTTATTTGTTTGATCAAGGAAAAAGGTTCTCTTCCTTTGTAACCTTTGTAAAAGGGGTGTCACAGAATACATAAAATAGTTGGGTTGTACATGACATGAGCAGACCCCTTATAAGGAAAAAAGAGCCGTCGTGAACTTGACACCCAAACATGGCAATGCAAGAGTTGCAGACAATGGATGAGATCAAAAGAATGGACATTGTAGATTCAATTAGATACCATTACATGTGTGGTTGGCTTTCAAACGAGGGCCGGTACAAATCCGTGGTGACCTAGTAGAATAAGCTCACTTTGGTTGAAGGCCTATTTACCATTATAAGTAGATTCTTTGACAGCTTTCGGGGCTGAACTAATGGCGATATTTCCCATTCCAAGCTCCACTGCATCCTATCCATCCTTCTCTTTCTTCTCTCTCTCTGTGACTGCGCTTTCTTCTGTGACTGTGCTTTCTCTGTGACTGCGCTTTCTTCTGGCAGGAATATGCATTTGCCCAAATGGCTAATGTGCTCACCAGACTTGTTCAGAGGTTTGAATCCGTTCATTGCCCATCTGATTTGATTGCTTTGAACTTGTTCAGAGGTTTGAATCCGTTCTACCATCTTAATGAGTTTGGTGTTTTGAGCATATCTTTTAGCTTGTCTGTGACGATTCCTGTGGATATTGAGAGTGGTACTGAAAAAGTTGTGTGGTTCATAATATGTATATATATGTTGGTTTCGTTTTTATTAGTTACTAAACGATGCCATTTTGTATTGTTTGAAATAGGAGAAAATGAAAGCACTTAAAACCTTAGAGGATGAAAGCACTCAAACTGATCCTTATTATGATGTAATTACTAAGAAGGAGCATAGTGGGCGCTTGCGTATGTATGGACTAGGTGTCACGAAGTCAAGTTTGAAGAGCAAGGATCCCAAGACCCCATACAAGATTCCTTCGGTGTTCCTCGAAAGCATCACACAGCAAATGGAAAAAACAGTAGCTGAACAAGTAGAGCAAAAACTCTCTTATATCATATCAAAGATACGAGAAGCCAATCAGGGAAGGGATGTTCTTATACCTGACTTCCCTACAAGCCAAGAAAATGCATCTAGTTCTAATGTTAATTCAACAAGGTGAGTTAGATTAATAATCTAAAGTCAAACCATAAGCATGTTTGAGTTTCTTATATGTTTGTGTTGATTTTAGGGACCCTGTCGATGAACTTGAGGGGACAGAAGATATGTGAGTTGCTCAGTGGATGTGTAGAGAAGGATGATGTTACATGAAGGTATGTTTTCAACTATTTCTATATGTTGTGCATATCCATTCATTTCAATTTTCTTTTGAATTACACTTATCCGTTGTTGGTGTTACTATTGAGTGAAATCTATTTGTAGATCCATTCATTGGTTATTTTTATTTGTTTTGCAGGTTTTTGATTCTATTGGACAATGAAGAAAGCATGGATATAGTTGTATAGGATTAACACGTCTAGTTTTTAGATAATGATACTTTGATTTGGTCCATGATTTTGGTATATTAGCAGCTCTAGCTAGCTAACACTTGGTATATTAATTAGCACAAGTCAACTATATATGGACTTGGTTTTTTGGTATAATAGGTACACTTGGACAAGCTATGCACTTATATTGTAACTAACAAGTTTCTTATATAATGAATGGAATTTTAGTATTAAATATCATTTTTTTAAGCAGAAAAAATATGTATATATATAATTAGCAAAAATAATTATGGATACGACAAAAAAAACACAAAAATTCAAAACCGCTGGAATATGTTGCAAAAAAAAAACACAAAACCGCTGCAATATAAGCAAAATCTGCTTTATTAGATTTTAACTAACCGCTATTGTAGGTCAATATAACCGCTGCAATAAAAAAGAAACCGCTGCAATAGCTAAGCCCAACCGCTGCTATAGATAACCACAACGGTTGCATTGTGCAAACCTTAACCGCTGCAATTGGTAAATCAACCGCTGCAATAGCTAGCCAAACCGCTGCAATAGTTCATCACATCCGCTGCAATAGCTATCCCAACCGCTGCAATAGGTGTTGGGAAAACCGCTGCAATAGATAGTATACTAGCGGTTGTTGTTTCTGATGAAGCGGTTGTTGTAGTACTACCCAAACCGCTGCAATAGCATTTAAAAACCGCTGCATCAGGCCTAATGCAACGCGAGCAGATGAAGCGATTTAAACCGCTACATTATATGTAAGGCAACGGTAAATAAACCTATTGCAGTGCTTGTTGACCGCTTCCTTAGGTCTTTATTGTAGTAGTGTCTCCAGTTACATCTGGTTTGTATTCTTGCTCTGAGGCTCCAAATTGTGATTGGGGTGATTCCTGTTGTGGAAATCACAGCTTCAACCCTGGAAACCCTTTCCGAAACGAAGATGAAGTCCCCGAAGTCTCTGAACTTGAAGCCCATGAAGTTGAAGCTGAGGTCCTTGAAGTCCCCGCGGAGGAAACACTGGAAGATGAAGCTCTCTCGAAGTCCCTTGAAGTGCTTTTTGTTGATGGAGATGATGGTGGCTCTGACTGCGAATCGTTGGATGGTTCATGTAGCTAAGTCCCCTTGAACTCTGTTAGAAGTTGTTGATCTGTTTGCATGTTGAAAAATTGTGAGTTTTCCCCTTTGATGGGTTCCTGTGACTCTTGCCTGTGTTTGATGGGTTCTTATGGTCGATTGATCTGTTTGCATGTTGAAAAATTGTGATTTTTACCCTTTGATGGGTTCTTGTGGCCGATTGATGTGGTTGCATGTTGGAAAAATGTGATATTGTCCCCTTTGATGGGTTCCTGTGTCGATTGATGTGGTTGCATGTTGAAAAAATGTGAATTTGACCCCTGTGATGGGTTCCTGTGCCGATTGATGTGGTTGCATGTTGAAAAAATGTGAATTTGACCCCTGTGATGGGTTCATGTGATTATTGCCTGTGTTTGTTGGGATCATGTGGCCGATTGATGTGGTTCCTGTGATTGTTTCTTGTGTTTGATGAGTTTCTGTGGCCTGTGGCCTAGTCATGCATGTTGAAACATGTAATATTATCCCCTTTGAGTCCTGCTGTGCTTGTTGCATTTGGCCTGATGCTTCTACTCTCTCTGTCCCTCAAAGAAGTGTTAGTATTCCTTTTATGGTGTCTCTAAAAATTGTGTATGTTTCTGATATGCTCTCTTATGATGAGTCTTTGAAGTTGTCCCTAAAAAATGTCCCAAAAAATTGTTTTGTTTAGGGCCTTTTAATGTTGTTGATCAATGATGAGTCTTTCAAGCTGAGATGATTCACCTTAATGATGCATGTAGCCCTACTATGCCTTGAGAAACCAGTCAATATTGAATGAAGAGGCTCTAGGTGTAGTTTGGTTACATGCTAAGGGTGAATGTCTATGATGGTTGGGGACATATGAGATTAGTCACTAGTGACTGAATGTTTGCTTAAATCATGTGATTTTATTGCTTGCTTCATTCCCTAAATCATGTGCATTTTGAGATACTACAGTCCTAGGGACAGCTGAGCTTCAACAAAATGATAAGGACTGGTATGGTATCCTTTGTCCAATACTTTGCATATCTGTTATGTGAAAGAATTGCACAAAGAATGCCATACCAGTCCTTCCATGTGCCACTGTTTGTGCCTTTGGTTGTTATTCAATGATGAAGTCTTACATTTTCTGAGATGCACATCCTGTAAATTCACTATTTTAATCTGTTACTTCTTGGTTCAGTGCAAATAATGCAATCTCTGTATGATGCATCTAGCCCTGCTAATCTGTCACCTTTGTCCCTCAATTTTAATGGACACCATAAAAGGAATACTGACAATATATTCATGCTGAGTTCATGCTTGCAAAAGATGGAGCTTTACACAAAATATGACCTACTATGGTTCACAAAATGACCATTAAGGTGCACAAAAAATAGTCCTCACTAAATTACCATTGATCTGCTGTTTCTTGAGTTTGTTGTTCTGCTGCATCTTGTTGTGCACCTCCATGAACTATGTTCCATGCTTCTAGCACTACCCATGTTGGTGTTTTGACTTCTGGTTCTAGAGTGCCAAGAGCCATCAACCTTTTCTTGTTTACATGTGGCAAGTCATACTCATTTCCTCATTTTGATTTTAATATCTCATTCATGACATACTGCAGTGACATCCATACATTTGATAGGGTTCTAACTCATAAAATGCCTCATGCACTGCATCTAGCAGCTTGTCAACATCCTTGGGCATTTTTTTGTGCATAAGTGATTGTATACTTCTAAAAAAACCTAGGTCTAATATGTTCAAATCTGGGTTGTTTGGTGGTTGTTGAATTAAAATGAAGGTGAAACCTTTCTGTTGATATACCTGTTGCCATTCTGGATCTTCTTGACTGATATGGGCCTTTGCATTATCCTGCTGCATGAATATCACCCTGTGCCCCCCATCTCTTGGCCATTTTTCCTTGATTGCTGGAATGATTTATCTCTGTTCTTTGAACTTCTTTTGGCTGGCTCTTTGTAAGTGAATGGGAAGATGCCTATCTTCCCATCAAAAGTGCAATGCCCCTCTTAATTGAATCTTGGTCTGACAACAACAGTTGTGAACATTACTTTGGGTATGAACTTACTTGAACTTGTACTTCTGTATTTGCCCTGCTCTCCTTGTGCTAGATACACTCTCTGTGATTTCTTGCTCTGATTAAACCATTTCTCATTCAAATGAACAAAATCATACATTGGATAATACTTTTGCTTTGTTTCTGCTGTGCCCCCTTGAAGTAGCCCTAATATCCATGCCAATCTTGTTTTCTTGTTTGCATCATTCAATCCAGGATGGAGTGGATTTGTATGTGACATGGTAATTCTCCTTTTAATCATCATGTGAACTGTTGTCTTTGAAATGTTAATCTTGTATGTCAAGTCTCTGATGCATGATCTATCCCTCATATTCAATGATGTGATAATTTCAATGGGAACTTGAATTCTTTTTCTACCTGAATTGTGAAATTGTGTTGCCACGTTGTACCTCTGTCCAATAGCCTTCTGTGTATTGGCTATGCTCCATATTTTGCGTATGATCCTTGCTGGAGCATTAAACTCATGTGCAACTGCCAGCATTGTTCCCCTTTCCAGACGACCCTTTGTTCCTTTGTTGAGAAGCCATAACAATATTTGCATTCTTTGCTCAGAGTTGAGCTTGTTCGTTGATGTCTGGTGATGACATGTTGCCTCTGTTTGTTGTTGCTGAGATTCCTGTTGATCTTGTTCCATCTCTTGAGCTGGCTCATTGAGATAAAAAAAAGAAGCTCAACTTCTTTCATGTCCCTTGGTGGCTCATTTAGATCAAAGGGAAGCTCATATTCTCCCATGTCTGAAGACATCAAGTTTCGGGCAATGATGCCTCTGTTTTACTCTCTGTTTTTTTCCTTCAGTGTTTTAACAATGTTGTAACTCTGTAACACTTCACAACTCTGTATTTATGGGGAATTTGCAGAGGGAATGTGGGTTTAAGGCACAATCTGTGTGCTTTTAATGCTGTAATCCTATTGGCTGATAAATGTTGAGTAAATTGCTTATGTTTTTCATTCATGGGATTTGTACAGCTGGGATTTTCCTGTGCATTTTCAACTGTCACTTTAGTGTAATTAATACAATCTGTACTTTCTTTTTGCTCCTCTTAATTCTTGTACAAATTGAGATATTAAACCTTCTTTAAGAAACGAAGGGAGTAGATGTCATTGTTTAGAGAGAAAGAAAGACCAGTTCAATTTATTGAATTGCTCCGTTGAAGCTCACCTCTTCAACTACTCAATTTGCAAATAACCTAATTCTGAAATCATGATAGCATCATCACACCGCGAATTGCGAGGAAAACGTGCTATATGTTGTAAAGTTGCTTCTGCTTCATGGTGGAGAAATGGAAAACGTGGTAAAGTATCGGCAACATATCCAACATTGTGCATGTCAAATGGGCCAGATGCATGTTGCTTAAAATTGGGCCAAAATGCGAATTTTTAAATGGGCCAGCCCAAAGGCTGACAAACTTCTTGCCTAAAAGGCTAAGACTTATGGTATTGCCACTTCTTTTTTATATCCTATTTCGGGAAACAAATTATAAAAAAATAAGTAAATTGAGAACACTGAATCAGGAGGGGAAAACCTAGCAGCGCTTTGCAATTGATCTCCAAATTTCTTCCAGGTCAGTGTTTTGCTCTCAATATCTTCTGATATCGAAGATTTTATTAATCTAGCAAATTTCGTTGTAGTTGAGCGGAATTTCGATTTGCATTGCTGATTTTGTTTTGGGAATTAGGGATTCGTAAACTATGGAAACGCCGGATCCTGAGATTGCTAAGACTCAGGAGGAGAGGAAGAAGATGGAGCAGCAGCTCGCTTCCCTCACCGCCGTCACCTATGATGTTGATCTCTATGGCTCTAACCGGCCGGAGGTCGAATCCATCCCCGTCGACGAAGACGACGAAAACGCCGCCGAGATGGACCATGATGTCGCCCGCAAGCTTGCCTCGTACACGGCACCGAAGTCACTGCTCAAGGAGATGCCTGGAGTCGGCGGTGGGGAAGACGCGGACGACGGATTTCGGCGTCCTCAGAAGATTATTGACCGGGAAGACGATTACCGGCGTCGGAGGTTCAACCGTGTGATTTCTCCCGACCGGAACGACGCTTTTGCAATGGGGGATAAGACTCCGGATGTGAACGTCAGAACATACTCGGAAGTGATGAGAGAGGAAGCTTTAAAGAGGGAAAAGGAGGATACTCTGAGGGCAATTGCCAAGAAGAAGAAAGAAGAGGAGGAGAACAAGAAAGAGGCGAAGGAATCTGGTGCTGCTCCTGTGGCTGCCCCGGCTGGTAAGAGGAGGAACAGGTGGGACCAGTCACAGGATCAGGAGGACGGTGATGCAGCCATTAAGAAGACAAAGAATGCATCTTCGGATTGGGATTTGCCGGATTCAACTCCTGGTATTGGTCGGTGGGACGCCACACCTACTCCGGGGAGATTGGGTGATGCTACTCCATCTGCCAGAAGGAACAGATGGGATGAAACTCCTACCCCTGGTAGATTGAACGATGGTTCTGATTCGACTCCGGCAGCTGGTGGGGTTACCCCGGGAGCTACTCCTGCTGGAATGACTTGGGACGCCACACCGAAGTTATCTGGTGGAGTCACGCCTACCCCGAAAAAACAGAGGTCAAGATGGGATGAGACACCAGCTACTATGGGCAGTGCCACACCTATGGGTGGAGCAACACCTGCTGCAGCTTATACCCCTGGTGTGACTCCTCTTGGTGGGAGTGAGCTTGCAACTCCAACTCCTGGGCAGATTAATCTGAGGGGTCCTATGACCCCCGAGCATTACAATTTGATGAGGTGGGAGAAGGATATTGAGGATAGAAATAGGCCATTGAGTGATGAGGAGCTTGATTCTATGTTTCCAATGGAAGGGTATAAGATTTTGGAGCCACCTGCTTCTTATGTTCCCATCAGGACACCGGCTAGAAAGCTTCTTGCTACACCAACTCCCATGGGAACCCCTCTTTATTCTATTCCTGAGGAGGTTAGGGGCCAGCAGTTTGATGTTCCAAAGGAACTTCCTGGTGGGTTGCCGACTATGAAGCCTGAGGACATTACAATCTTCCAGTCATTAATGGAAGACGTGAATGAAGAAGAGTTGCTCCCTGAAGAGCAGAAGGAGAGGAAGATTTTGAAGCTTTTGCTCAAAGTCAAGAATGGAACACCCCCTCAGAGGAAGACTGCTTTGAGACAGTTGACTGATAAGGCCCGGGAGTTTGGTGCTGGACCTTTGTTTAATAAGATACTGCCTTTGTTAATGCAGCCGACGCTGGAGGACCAGGAGAGGCATCTTCTTGTTAAGGTAATTGATAGGATTTTGTATAAGTTGGATGAATTGGTTAGACCTTATGTGCACAAGATTCTTGTGGTGATTGAACCTCTTTTGATTGATGAAGACTACTATGCCCGTGTCGAGGGGAGAGAGATTATATCGAATCTGAGCAAGGCTGCTGGTTTGGCCACTATGATTGCTGCAATGAGGCCAGATATTGATAACATTGACGAGTATGTGAGAAATACCACGGCCAGGGCTTTTAGTGTTGTTGCTTCTGCCCTCGGTATTCCAGCTCTCTTGCCATTCTTGAAGGCTGTGTGTCAGAGTAAGAAGTCGTGGCAAGCTAGGCACACTGGAATTAAGATTGTTCAGCAGATTGCTATTTTGATTGGTTGTGCTGTTTTGCCTCACTTGAGATCTTTGGTGGAGATTATTGAGCACGGGCTTAATGATGAAAACCAGAAGGTGAGGACAATCACTGCTCTTTCCCTGGCTGCTCTTGCGGAAGCATCTGCTCCATACGGTATTGAGAGTTTCGACTCTGTTTTGAAGCCATTGTGGAAAGGTATCAGGTCACATCGTGGTAAGGTCTTGGCTGCGTTTCTGAAGGCTATTGGTTTTGTTATTCCTCTGATGGATGCTCTATATGCTAGCTACTACACGAAGGAAGTTATGTTTATTCTTATTCGAGAATTCCAGTCGCCGGATGAAGAAATGAAGAAAATTGTTCTGAAAGTGGCGAAACAGTGCGTTAGTACAGAGGGTGTAGAGGCTGATTACATTCGTAGTGATATCCTTCCGGAGTTCTTTAAACATTTTTGGGTGAGGAGGATGGCTTTAGATAGGAGAAACTACAAACAGCTAGTAGAGACAACAGTAGAGATAGCTAACAAGGTTGGAGTTGCTGACATAGTGGGCAGGGTTGTGGAGGATCTTAAAGATGAAAGTGAACCTTACAGGCGTATGGTCATGGAGACGATTGAGAAGGTGGTTACTAACTTGGGTTCATCAGATATCGATGCTCGCTTAGAAGAGCTTCTCATAGATGGTATTCTCTACGCATTCCAAGAGCAGACCAGCGATGATGCAAACGTTATGCTGAATGGGTTTGGTGCTGTGGTGAATTCACTCGGGCAGAGGGTAAAGCCTTACCTACCTCAGATTTGTGGTACAATCAAGTGGCGTTTGAACAATAAGAGCGCAAAGGTGAGGCAGCAAGCAGCTGATCTTATTTCAAGGATTGCTGTTGTGATGAAGCAGTGTGGGGAAGAGCAGCTTATGGGTCATCTTGGGGTTGTTCTATATGAGTATCTTGGGGAAGAATACCCAGAGGTCTTGGGGTCGATTCTAGGTGCGCTCAAGGCCATTGTCAATGTTATCGGTATGACAAAGATGACCCCACCTATTAAGGATCTGCTTCCTAGATTGACACCCATTCTGAAGAACAGGCATGAGAAAGTGCAGGAGAACTGTATTGATCTCGTTGGTAGGATTGCAGACCGTGGGGCGGAATTCGTTCCTGCTAGAGAGTGGATGAGGATATGCTTTGAGCTCCTAGAGATGCTGAAAGCCCATAAGAAAGGTATCCGACGAGCCACAGTGAATACCTTTGGCTACATTGCTAAAGCCATAGGACCGCAAGACGTGCTTGCAACACTCCTGAATAATCTCAAGGTCCAAGAGCGCCAGAATCGTGTCTGCACAACAGTAGCAATTGCCATCGTTGCTGAGACCTGCTCTCCTTTCACTGTTCTACCAGCATTGATGAACGAGTATCGGGTGCCAGAACTCAACGTCCAGAACGGAGTACTGAAGTCGCTCTCTTTCCTGTTCGAGTACATTGGCGAAATGGGAAAGGACTACATATACGCAGTTACTCCCCTCCTTGAAGACGCTCTCATGGACAGAGATTTAGTCCATAGACAGACAGCAGCTTCAGCTGTGAAGCACATGGCCTTAGGCGTGGCTGGCTTGGGCTGTGAAGACGCGCTCGTTCACCTGCTCAATTACGTCTGGCCTAACATATTCGAGACCTCGCCCCATGTGATAAACGCTGTTATGGAAGCAATTGAAGGGATGAGGGTGGCCGTCGGAGCAGCTTGTGTGCAGAATTATTGTCTTCAGGGGTTGTTCCACCCGGCTAGAAAGGTTAGAGAGGTCTACTGGAGGATTTACAACTCACTATATATTGGCGCCCAAGACGCACTTGTGGCTGCTTATCCCACTCTGCAGGATGAAGCTGAGAACGTTTATTCTAGGCCTGAGTTGATGATGATCATCTAAGGATAATATGATCTAGCTAGCGTGTTTTTTTTATGGTAGCATGTTTCGTCGCTTTGGTATAAATGTACTGCTAGATGTTGACACTGTTTAAACTGTTCCTACTTACTATGCACGTGAGTTTTCTTTTATAACAATTCTGCATATTGATTTATGGAGCAGTCGTAGGCTTGCCAAAATGAGCAATTTACATTAAGGGTATGTAATGTTTTGTCTCGGGTCGTAACAATAGCGTTTTTTTGGTTCTCTGTGATGGACGTTTTATGCTTGTAAATCACATTCGAAAGATACATTCCTGCTTCATCTGCAAGCTTGATGAAAACCAGTCTAAATCTACTAAGAACATGCAAAAACAACTTGAATATGGAGAAAGAGGTCTCCTTTCAAGGATTCAAATCCAAAACCATGCCAAATAGGCTACATATCAATGAACATACAATATAATTAGTTTGAGTCATCATATAAACGGAACATGAGGTGAATTTATTGGGGGTTCAATTATAATCCGGATTCATAGCTCAAGTCCGAGTTCCACTCAATATTCCATGAATCAAGAGCATGATAAAAAAAGGTTACATAGAACTTTTGGTGAAGGAAGGTTTACATAAACGAACTGAAACATAAAGTTTATTAAGTAGATACCCAGGCACAACCTTCATTGTAATGCAGATGTCTCCAAATTCAGACACCTACAAGAAAAAGCAAATTCGATGTGAGCCGATGTTTCCAGGCTCCCATTTAGTCATTAGACATAGATAGAACAATAAATAGGTAACCCAGGAGTAACAAATATTAGGCATGAAACATCATGGTAAATGAAAATGGGCACCACAAACTCAATAAAGACTATCTGTCACCGAATCTATGATCTAGCAACCCTAATTTAAGCACAATTGAACACTAGAACCTGAAGCATCATGGTTCGACTAAAACATTTTTTGGGTCAGCCAAATGCTGATGCTATCTGAAAGTTCCCTCTTTGATGTATCAAATATTTGTTAAGCAAAAACATGTCAAAGGTGCAAACTGGGTAGTGCAGACACACATTATCAGCCAGCAACAGACTGCTAATCCTTATAGATAGATCAATTCCCAGGTGGACATGTGCCGAAGTACAGATAATAACCTAGAGCTTTGGTGACAGATAGTGTGTGCAGTGAAGAATGATCCTTGTTATTGTAAGAGAACCCAACTCAGACAATCAAATGGCCCCAACTTTCAGGTTTCATGAAGTCAATGAGAACAGATCAATCTAACCGCAAAGAGACCACTACAAGTATGAGCTCTAGATGACAAGCAATTCCATTCAATAACGCATTAAAGCAGCATCAAACCAAATTGTTGATTGTCACAACTTCAACCTATTCCTATTAATATCATTATTGACGAACAAACCAAATGCACAATCTGTATAAACTGAGAACGAATTGATAGAAATTCAATGACACAAAGTAGCAGCAATTACCTAATGTTCTCAATCACATACAGCAACAGATCACTCCGAATCCGCCGTCTCCAGCGTCTCCGGCTTCGGACCTAAATTTCAAACGGAAACAACAATTCACGAAAGGAAGAAACTAAAACATCTCGAATCGAATACAAAGAAGCGAAAAAAAGATTAGTAGGAGAGAGAGAGAGGAGACCGTGGAGAGAGGGATGGCGACCATCCTTGCCCCAGCCGATCCCGCGAGTCGAATCGAGGTACTGTTGGACGAGATGGCGGCATTTCTGGAGGTGATTTATGCCTTCAACGCGGTAACACCACCTGACTCTCTCGCGGAGGATCTTGGCTTTCTCGATGTCGATCCACTTCTCTCTGACGAGGTACTCCCTCATCTCCAGCATTGCCACAGGGTCCTTGTAAGGGTTCGCCGGATCAAAGTCGTCCGGAGGAAGCTCGTCGAACTCCAGAACCTTCTTCCTCACCATTTTCGGTTGCTCTCTCTCTCGATGTTCCCGGCGGCGATAGCGGCGGTTGGATTTTGGATGATCGAGACTTTGTTTGTGGAGGCGAAAGAGTTGTAGGCAGGGGTCTAGGTGGATTCAAGACTTCCGTTTCGGATGCGGGCCTCCGAACCCGGATTATATGAGGCCCAATAGGAAGGGCCAATCTCGAGAATAAGGTTTATAGGAGAATTATCAATTATGAATCCCACTTAAATAGGGTAATTTTGATATAAAATTGTTAATTAACTTATTTGCATAATACTATAGATTCTATACATTTTATTTTATAATATTATAATAAAAAATAATAATATATAATTATGATACAATACCGTGATTTTAAATTGGATAAATTAGCCTATCGATATCTCAGTAATAACATAAATGGGAAACATCATGTAGAATAAAAAATGACGTCAACTTTGTTCGGTAAATCTAATTGAAATAAAAGTTATAGCTGAATAAGTAATTGAAGTTGGAGCTGAAGTTGAATGACTAGCTGGAGCTGGAGTTGAATTTATTAACTTGATTATTTAAAAATTATAGTTGATATTCGATATTACAAGCTGAAATTAGATAAATGTAAAATTCAACTTATTAATTTTCAACAATCTAAGAGGAGTCACATTAAAAAAAATAAAAAAAATAAACTATATTAATCTACTATAAGCTCTCTAAACTAAATTGACATGTTTTTTTACAGAACACACATTAACTAGATTAAAAAAAAAACAAGCTTTATTAATCTCAAAAATCTTTGACTAACGGAGCCATGGTCGACAAAACTTTTTAAACGAAGATATTTATGTATACGGTGTATTGGTCAATCTTAGATCATTTTGCATAAACGAAGATATTTATTATTTTTTAAAGGTCAATAAAGTGAATGTTCAATTTACTAATATGAATAACTCGTATTAGGAAAATAAGAATCTATATATATATATATATTAAATATATTTATATAGGAGAAGCATCATATAAGAACATAAATACAAGAGAGAACTAAGAAAAAATGTGGGCCGTTGATCATAAAAGAATCGAATGGCTGGAGAGGCGTGCGTCTGAGGGAGTCAGCTTTTTAGGAGAAGCATCCACTCTCTTCTTACACGCGCGTCTCTCTGTTTTCCTGATCAAACTTTCGCGGAATTTGAACCGCCATTTTCACTCCTTTTTCGATTCTCTCTATCTCGCTCTCGTGTCTTCTCCATTTCGCTCTCGATTCTTCTCGATTCTTCGCCATTTTCGGTCCTTGTTCGTCGTTTCAACGCTCCTCTTTCGAAGACAACGAATCCTCTGCATTTGTCTACTGATTCCGACCGAGGAGGAGTTGAAGTTCCGGTCTCTCAAAAACCGAGTATGAAACCCTGAATTACTCGATTTCCACTTTTCCTGTAGTTTTCCGCATCTTATGTTGCTAATATCCTTTCGAATCTGTGTTCTTATGATGTTTCCATGGCAAAAGAAGCCAAATCTGTTTTATTTTGGGGGAAACGTGTACGGTTTAGTGTGTTTTTATGTGTTTTCCGCCCTCCGATGAGGTTTTAGTTGGTATATTGAGTGATATGGTGTTAAGTTTACCGATATGTCCAAATTTGGCCTAATGTGTGGTCTGGATGTTGAGTAAAGAGTTTGTTAATTTCCATCAACGTTTTAATTGATATCCATGAACATTTGTATTGATGTGGATGAACATGGATGTAAAAGGCTCTCCCCTCCGAGGAGGTTTTAGTTGGTATATTGAGTGATTTGGTGTTAAGTTTAGCGATATCTTCAGATTTGGCTTAATGTGTGGTTTGTATGTGGAGTAAAGAGTTTGTTTAAATGATATCCATGAACATTTGTACTGTTGTGGATGAACATGGATATAAATGGCTTGAAAGAGTTTAGTGGAAAAGTGCATGAACTGTTAGTCAAGTATGCTTGAACTTTTTGTTTACTGTGCATGAACAAACTTGAGTGTACATGTGTTGTATCACCTATGTTCATTGTTATGAATCTTTCTGTTTACTGGTTTTCAGTTAGTTTTAAACTATGATGTTAATTTTTTCCCGTTGTTTTAGATATTAAAATCAAGTCCCGTTGTCAATTGTCGTTTGTGGAAGTATGCCTACTACGGGTGATAGTTACTCAAACAAGTCGACTGATGCTTCTGGAAGTGGTTCTTCCAGCAGTGATAAATACTCCCCCTCAACCAGTGGTTATGAAACTGCGTCTTCAAGTCATTATTCGGAGGATGGTGGTTCCAGTGCTGGTATACTCATTTGTTTTGTGTTGTTTTTTATTCATTTGTTGTGTTTTTTTTACCATCTTTCAATTGTTGATAATAAACTTGGTGTTGTGTTTTTTGTTGTTGTAGCGGAGAGACGCACCAAATCCCGGAATTCAGAAAATGCCTTGGCTTTGGCAGTCGTTGTTAAGAAAGACAAAAAGAGTAATTTAACTGTCCTTTCAAAGTTATTTCAGTTGTTTAGTTGCAATCAATTTTTCTTGAACATGAATTCGCACTGCACTGAACATGTGTGTTCATTACCATGAACTACAATACTGATTATGTTGAACTGTCAATGCTCTGTCTTGAATATGTTTATGGTGTCGTTGTTCATACATTTTCATGCATTATTTTTTAGATGATGTCGTTGTTACAGTATTCTATGATCGTTTTCTTATATTACTCATGTCATTATTTTAAGGGAAAATATCTTCTCCGTCTTTGACGCTCGAAAGAAGGTGTAGTCCTCGATTTTCTACGGGAAAGCCTTCTACCCCGTTAAAGAAGAAGCCGAAGCTGAAATCTATTGCTCAACGTCCATCATCAGTGAAAGCAAAGGGTCCTGATAAAGCAAAGGAAAGGAAAGGGAAAGAGGTGTGCATTATTGCCCCTAAAAAACCAGGTGCTACTAAAGGTCAGAAAATTGACAAAGGAAAGGATGTTATTGTGATTGATGAGAGACGTTCCCGAGTTGCTGGTAGAGGTGCAAAGGGAAATATAGGGAAGAGTGTTGCTGTACAGAGACCTAGTGTTAGTTCTTCAAAGTCGGAGCAGCTTAAGTTGTTGCATTCAAGGACATGTCCAGCCCCGTTTATGTCCTGTATAACTCTATTGTCTGAGTTTCAGAAGGATCTGATTAAGGACTGGGGTTTCGGGTTTCTGCTGTCATGCGATTTGACAAAGCTTCCTTGGCGATTGTCATACTTTGTTGTTGACAAGTTTGATTGGATTTCCTGTTCAATCAAAATTTCGTCTCTGGAAGATATAAGGTTGACTGACAGTAGTGTTGAGAGGTATATCGGCTTACCCAAGGGTTCAGTGAAGGTGGATGATTCAAAGTTCAAAGCAGACCCTGTTGTTGTCCTTGCTTGTAAATCCCAGTTCATGGTAGAGAAGGATGGTGTTTTAGTTGTTAAGACCAAAATCACTCCCAGTGATGTATGTGCAGCGATGATTGCTTGTGATGAATCTGAGAATGACATGTTTATAATAAACCTTCTAGTGTTGGTCAACTCACACCTTGTGGAAAGCTGTCAAAACAGTGATGTGAACACTAAGTTTTTGAGGTTTTTGGGGGATTTGAATGTTGCTAAGAAGTTTAATTGGTGCGAGTACACGATTCGCACACTTGTTCAGGTTAAGAAGAACCAAAAAGATCCACATTACTTCAAGGGTCCAATTCTACTGTTGTTGGTAAATTATCGTTCATCTATTCTAACTTTCTATGCATTTTATTTGTTGTTGATCCACACTTGTTATTTACAGTTAATAATGTGTCTGGTTGCAGCTTGCATATGTGGATAGGTTGGTTGTTCTTGGTGTTCCAGAACCTAGGAGAAGTCCTTGTATTATATATTGGACCTCAGAGAAGTTGAAGGATAGAGAGGAACAAGATGTCGGGTTGGGAGGATTTGGATTGGGCTATGTGAGAGCGGAACCAACTGATATCCCAGTCTCTACAGATGATCAGTCAAAAGAAGATACAGCTGATAAGCAATTACCAGTCCACAAAGATGGGATTAGTTCTTTTGACACTCTACAGGTAATTTATATCAAGATTTTTGTAGAGCCATGCATATTTTATCATTCACTCCATGAACTGCTATGTTTGTTTGTCATGAACATTGATGTATTGTGATATGGAGTCTCAATTTTAGCGCATGAACATTTCAGTTTTTTAACGTGAACGTTTATATATTCCTCCTTGAACACTGTTGGTATCTGTCATTTATGTTCTATTTTCAATAAACTTTTAATTGAATGATTTAACATTTTCTGTAATTGCAGAAATATATTGCTAGACTTGCTAACTTGGGCAGTCGAATTGGTGAGCATGTGAGGGAGTTCTTGAAGCTTGTTAGTGAAGCGCCAAAAGAGCTGGTTGATAATGTCACATTCATCAAGATTAATGAAGCTTGTGAGAAGCTTCTGAATGTGAAGTTCCTTTCAGAATCGCAGAGGCAGTCTCAGTCTGAAACTCAAGATAGCCAAGATCGATTCTTCTCTGATATTGCTGTGATTAAATGTATTGAAGAGATTGAAAGAGCGGTAATGATGAAGAACAAGTTTGAGGAAGGCAATGAGAAATCTACTCAAGTTCATAGATCTAGTCCTCAAGTTGACAGATCTTCTCCTCAACTTCAGAAAGCTAGCCATACTCCTAGAGTTCGCACTGACAAGGACGATATCCCAAGCTTCTCACTTGGTTTTAGTTCCCCTGACGATGTTGATGTTGTTGGTATTGCGCAGCAATACACACCTGAATTATGTGCTAATGAAGATCATGACAAAGATATGGAGTTGAATGATGGTGATGGTATTGAAAGTGTTGTTGTATCGGATTTTGAGTTTGTTTTTGATCATGCTGACAAAGAGAATGACAATTTGGAGACTACTTTGGAGGTAAGTTTTAATCTTCCTTAATTTGAACACTTTGCACTTACATTCATGCTTTTGTAATAATTTGAATGTTTTCTTTCTTAGGTGGAGGATGTTGTTCTTGCTCATAATGCTCCATTGGATTTTGGAAATGAGTTTGAAGGAGGTTATCCAATCTCAGATCTGAATAATGATTCTAATAAGGTTATTCTCTTTTATTCTGCTGTGAATATTTTCTATGCTGAATGATGTAAAAGGTTCATGTTTGCATGGGCTCTAATAGTTGTTGCCCCTGCACACATTTGTTCATGGGTACATACATAGTCGTTCATGTCCATAAACACCATTGTTAATTGTTGATTTTACTAAACACCTCATTTCAGTGATGTAGCTATTATGCTCTTTTTGTATCACTAAATTTACTTTCTTCCATGTTTCTTTTTTTATTTTGTAAGATGGTCGAGGTTTCTGCTGCTGTTAATGATTTAAGTGACCCAACCATACACTCTACTGGAATTTGTGATGTTGAGGGTGAATTAAGTTCTGTGTATGAGTCTGCAAAAGATACGAATGAGGTTTGTATTTTTGTTCAATGTATTGTTGTAGTGTTGCTCATTGCGTCTTGCAATATGTTTATTTTCTGATCTGTTGATAATCTTATATGACAGGCGATGGATCTCGAGCTTACAGCTACCACTGCAGTTGAAGAACATGTTTCACATATTCCATCTGACACAACTGCTGACCTTACTTGTAGTTTGGTTGAGCAGTCAGATGTGGTTAGTAATGTGCCTTTTATTCTTATTTGTCTTCACTAGTCCTTTGATTTTCTTTAATCTTTTATAATATGATTAATTTTTTATTTCTGTAGGTGGTTGCCGATCATGGTGTTGATGTGAAGACAGGGAAGAGTGTGTGTGATACTGAAGGGGAAGTTAACGAGGTTGTTTGATGTTTATTGTATTGTCTTAGTCTTTCTTATTTGCTAGTTTCTGTCATTTAATTAATCGTATATTATAGGCGATGAACATTGAGCTTTCGCAAACACTCTAGTGCAAGATCCTATTATACATGTTGCATCTGACTCAGTCATGAACCCTACATCTAGCTTGATCAAGCAGTCTGTCGAGGTTAGGAATGTATTTTTATGTTCTTCGTATTCACCATTTTGTTTTATTTGGTTGATTTTTTATTTATATACCTTTTTCTTATTGTTTTTTAGTTCGTGTTGTTGAGCTCTGTAAGCAATGATGATATATTGTCGGCCAAGCTGGAAATTGATAGTCAGAGTGAAAAAGTGGTGGATTGTACTAGTGAAGGCTCTGATTCAATGAGGAAGATTGAAGAATCGCCTCGAGAAGTAAAGTTAGAAAATGTTAGTCAAGAAGTGAAGGAGACAACATTTTACCAGAGGAAGAACAAATCTGTTTCCTTTACTACACCTGTGGATACAAGACCAAAACGTTTGCTAAAGTTGGCCAACGTCAAGAAATCTCCATTCAAGGTCAGGGCGATTAATGTTATGAGACATCTGACTGAGGAAGAGATAAGAGTTTATTCATGGATAATGCATGATGCAGAAGATAAGAAGTAAGTACTCGTCTATGATTTTTTTCCTTTTTCAATTGTGAACAATATGTTGTTCATTGTCTTGAACATACGAGTTCATGGTGTTCTGACTTGATTTTTCAGAGTAGATTTGACTACTTTTGATGGCCGTGAGCTTACCTGTTTAGGGATGTTCTGATACTGCGCTTACTTGTTCATGGAACTAGTAGTGAACTTATGCATTCACATGTTCTGACTTGAGTGTTCATTGTAGATTGACTACTTGTTCATGGCCATGACCTTACCTGTTTAGGGTTGTTTTGATTTTTTGCTTGTTTGTTCATGGTACTAGTAGTGAACATACTCGTTCATGGTATTCTCACTTTATTGTTCATTGTAGATTGACTTGTTGTTCATGGCCGTGTCCTTGCCTGTTTATGGAAGTTCTGATTTTTTTTTATTTCTTTGTTTATGGGACTAATAGTGAACAAATACCTTTTATTTTTGTTTGATTATGGTTATTTGGTGTAATTTATTCCACTTTTGCAGGGAATGTGTCTTCAAGTTGAATGGTTATATAGGATTGCGTGAGGATTTCCAACTCTTTAAGCCAAAAACTTATTTGGCCCAGCATACGATTGAGATTTGGGCAAATTTGTTGAATCTTGCTGAAGTGGAGAGGAGTGTTGATTCACCATTGAGATTCTTTAGCTCTCCTAATGCTCTTGTATGTCTATTCTTTCACTGATTTTCAACGAATCTTTATATTGAACATAGATTGACCTTTTCATGAACAACTTTTCTCTTCGTAGTTGAAACCTTTCTGATAATTTTCGTACATATTTTGCTGTGCAGCTGTTTACAGTGACTCATGCACAAATGAAGTTTAAGGATAGAAGTAATTATTTCAACACAATGTTCATGGATTTCCTAAAACTCATCCCAGATTTGAACATCAGTCAAGTAGAGTTGGTAAGTGTTTTGTTTTCTGTAATGTTTTTGTTTCTTAAAAGTTAATTTATTTTAATGTCTATTTATATTTATTTCAATGCAGTTTGTGTTCCCTGTGTATTTTGAAGAACATTTCTTCATGATAAGTTACAACGTCAAGAACCCAAGGATTGATATAATTGATAACAGTGATGCTGATTGGCCACAACTTCACAAGTACCGCGACGTCCCTGAGAATCTGGTATGTCATCAATGCCCTGAAAGTTTGTTATATTGACCATGCACATGGTTCTTCAAATCCATGAACATTTATTATCTGTACACTGAATACATTCCAATCATTACAGACAGAACTATTTTGTGAGCTCCTCAAGCAAAATGGAATGGAAAGCAAGGCTGCTCCCTTTGTTCAGTTTAAAAAGGCAAAACCCGAACGACTGGGAATTCCTTGGATGGGTGAAAATAAGGTTGACTGTGGGATTTACCTTATGAGGCACATGGAGACCTACATGGGGAGTGGTCTGCAAGGTTGGAACTGTTTGCTGAAGTATGATGATAAGGATCAAATGGCAAGGATGAGGACCCGGTACATGAGTGTAATTCTGTTAAGCAACCACAATCTGTTGGTCGAAGACGTGAAGAAAGCGATTTCATCTCTTCCAGCAATGAGGATGTTTAAAAGAAAGAAGCTTGATGTTTAGCTGATGTGTGATATTATGACAGTTTGACAATTTAGGTTGATGTTGTTGAAAATATTATGACGTTTAACTCGTGGTGTCTCATGTTTTGTTTGTATAGGAAGAATTCTCTCTCATAGTTTGATGTGATTTGATTTAGTATGATGCTTATTATACAAATCTGTAATTGTCCTGAACGCGGTTTTGGTAATGGTTCTTCGTTCTAGGGCATTAGTGTTCATGGTGTTCAGTATAATCGTTCATGTTCTTTCAATCAAAATTTACATTTGCCAAACTGAATTCATGTCTTTTAAGTTCATGGGGAATAACTTGCATGTTGATGTCAATAAAAATGTACATTCATTGCTATTATCACAATTGTTGATGACATTGAAAGGTTAAGCAATATAATTCTGTGAGCGTGTAGATTCATGGTTATGTGCATGAAAGTTCATGGTCGTGATTATGCAGTGCATGAATGGGGACATCAACCTGAGAGTTGATGGGTCATTAAACGGAAAGTTCATGGCTGTGAGCTTAAATGTTCATTAGTTTGACATTGATAGTTCACGACCATTTCGATGAACGTTCATGGCTGTAAAAATAATTTCTAAGGTAATAATGCAAACACATGTCCCTGATTAGAACTGTTCAATGCCCTGTGCATGCTAGTAAAAATATGTAGAAATAGGACATTTGACACCACTGGCTGTAACAATTATTTTTACGGTAATAATCCAAAAATCATGTCCCTGATTAGAACTGTTCATAGCCCTGTTCATGCCAGAAAAAATATGCAGAAATATGTATAATTGTTTTAAGAAAATAAAGTCAAAGTATTCAATGAAACTATGATTGTTCATGGTAAAAAAAACTAGTTCTGAGAGCCTTTGCATGTCCTGATGTTGTGTCTAAACTGATTGCATCTTGCACACATTCTTTGTTGTTTCTTTGCTATCTCCATTGAGATTTCTTTTCCACTTCTCATGCGCCTTGGTCTGCTTCCTTTGTTTTTTGCCTGCTTAGGGGGATGAACACTGAGTTCAGTTGGCAACGGTCCCACAAGCTTCTTAAAGTTGCTCTTTGTTGAAGAAGCACTAGGTTCTGTAATCCTTTTACCCTTGTAAGTAATTTGGTGATCTTTCATGAGTGCCAATAACTCTTTCATTCCATCAACATCATCTTCTACAAGGTTGATACAATTGTGCATTTGTGATATCAACTCATTCAACAACATCTTATTTTCATCTTGTTGTGCAGACTCCTCGTAAGTTGAACCGTCAATTTCAAATATCTTATTGAGTGTTGCTTCTTTTGTCCATCTCTTTGTGATAAGTCTCGGTGGCAGCACATCACAACCTATGTTCTTAAGCACTGTAAACATGTGGCTACAAGGTTTCCCCGTATTCATAAAACTTTTGCAGCTGCAACAAACATCCCCATCTACGACACTGTACTTCACAGAGTAACTCCTACCTTCAGATTCTATCTCATAGGTGTGAACATCTCCAACCTTGTTCAAATCAGCAAGTGAGCAGGAGTAGACTGACGCAAAAATCTCCTCTTGGATGTCATAGAAAACATTTATTGTGTATATAGATGCACAATACTTCTCAATTGGTAAATGTGTTTTCATGGATGGGTAGCATGTTGACGTAGTAAAATCCAGCTTCAGTTTTGTGTGCCTTTGTGCATCAATCGCACTATCATACTGCAACAAGAACTCAACAAGGCTTGATCTGGCACCTATGAAAGTTGAAAAGAAGTTGTTTTGGCTTTCTGACCTGGATGTGGTTCTGAGTAGTCCTCCCATCTTCACATCATCAAAAAACGATGGTATCCAAAATCTCCTTAGCTCAAACATGTTTGCAAACCAGAGTTTGTCTCCTAGGTTATAGTCAGCCACCACAGATCTCCACTCTTCTTCGAACTCCTCCTTTGTAAACTCGTTGCTCCAAACAATATTGTTGAATCTTTTTCTGAACCCCTGGTTGTTATAAATGTCCACATCGACCTTTGCAGGGAGCTTGAACATGATGTGCCACATGCAAAATCTATGGACAGAAGTGGTGAAGACATGTTCGAACGCAACCTTTACAGCAAGATCTTGGTCAGTCAACAAAATGTTCGGTTCATGGCCCATTGCCTTCTTAAAGTTCTCAAACAACCAAATGTAGGAATCCTTGTCCTCTTTCAAGAGAAGCCCAATAGCAAAAGTGATTGTTTTCTTATGGTTATCAACCCCTGTAAAAGGTACAAAGACCATGTTGTACCTAGACAAAAGAAAAGTATGGAAGTGTTATAATTAGCTGGGAAAAAAGTATAGGAGTTTTTGTTCAGGTCCATGAACATTTTAGTTCATGTCCATGATTCGTTTCGTTCAATGATATAACTTAAAAGTGAAAGACAGTTGTTCATGAAGGCAGTCGTTCAGGTTTTCAGAGATTTTGTGTTCATGTCCTTGGACATTTATGTTTAGGGTTTTGGAAGGGAAAAACTGAAGTTTGTAAGTTATAACTGGATGGCATAGAAATAACTAGTACCTGTTCATGTTGTAAGTTGCATCAGCTGAGACAACATCTCCAAAGTTTGAGAAGCTCTTCCTGCTAATAGGATCACTCCAAAATATTCTGCAAAGTTGATCTTGTTTGTCAACAGCATAGTCAAAATAGAAAGCATCAGATGTTTCCTTTTTCCGAAAGAACCTGTCAACCATCATCTGTGCATCACAACCAACCATGAACGAATTCAGACTCCTTCTATAATTCTTAAAGTCTACAAGTGTAGGTCCTATATTTACATAGCTTCCGACAAATTGCTTGTACAGCTTGTAGCTCCTGCATATCCCAACATTTGCTCTCACACAGTTCATTATGAATTCCTCATGGATTGATCCAATCTTCCGATTACTTTTTGCAAACTGCTTGTAGTCATCATCAAGCATAAGGTGTGTATGTTTCTCTTCAAACGCCTTCACTATATAACCAGCGAATCCTGCATATCTGAGCCTAATACCTGCTTTACAGTTACATCTGTTGGACACTCTTCTACGCTTTTGTATGTTGTCAGATGTAGAACCTTCACTTGTAACTATTTCTGGGGAGACATTCTTAAAACCTTCTCTTGAGCAAAGCAGATACTTCCACAAAATTGTACCATCTTTTGCTTTTTTGACTGTGCTGTGACGCATGTCAAACCCGCATATATCTGCATATTCTCCGTAGAAATGGGTTGCTAGTTCCAAGGTCTGGAACAGTTGCCCAACATATGGTTTCAACGTTGTAGGACATTCTGGAATGAAGTAATCTGTTTGGCCGGGTGATGTAACAAGCTTTGAGTTCTTATGAGTGTGAGCAAGTGTTGGTGTACCTATAAATTGGAAAAACAAGTCATCAACAGACCATGAACTGTAATGATCACTACAATGAACTGATATGTTCATTACAATGAACATTCATACTCATTACAAGTTCAGAATTGTGCTTCTGCAGGGTTCATTACTAAAAACAGTTTTGCTTTGTGTTCAAACTCACGATAGTCATGTCTAAAAAACACATTAGTTCAAGTTTTTGAGTATTTCTTGTCATGAAAAAGATATGTTCAAGGCGATACACATGAACGTTCATTGATTTCAACAGAAGTTTTTACAGCGGAATCAATATCTGGAATGTTTTGTTTGTGTACCTTAAATCTGGAATTTTCTGTTTGTGGATCGTAAATCTGTATAACTCGTGTTCAGTAGTTAAAAACGTAAAAAATAACGATTGAATCCGTGTTTATTACCTGTCTTCACCTTCTTGCCTTTGAGTTCATTGACTGCTTCGGTTTTCTTTCCCAATTGATTCGATTCCGACATTGCGCTTCAAATCGATCTTCAATGGAGCGTCGTTCTTCAGTTTTCGCAGCAGCGTCTTCGTTTCCAGAGGAATTGCTGCTTCGTTTGGGCGCCGTTCTTCAGTTTTAGGTTTTCAGTTTTCGATTTTAGGAATTGCTCATCTGAACACGCGCTTCTCTTTTGGCTTTTTCACGCGCTGATAGGGTGTTAGAGCTGCTACGTGGAATGTTTGTATTGGTTCTTAGTTCCCTCCTAGGGATTGGTTCTCACCAGAACCGCGCCCTATTTATATATATATATATATTAAATATATATATATATATATATTAAAGCAAAAGAATTTAGAGTCACCATATTGATTTTGGTCCCACAAATTGTAGGTGTCAATTTATGGTTATTCCATTTTTTTGATTAATATTATATTTCAATTTAAATTATAAAATCTAATCACAACTAATTTTAAATATTTACAAATTTAAATCACAATATCTAATCACAACTAACTTCAAATATATAAAAACTATATACAACTTTTTTTATAAAATTTGATTTCTACAAATTACACATACAATAAGCTTATAATATATGTCAAAATAATATATGATAAATTTCTTCCTAAACTTATATATAAAATACATCTTATATTCATTTATGTAATTAGTAATATTACTTTCATGCGTTTGCATATATAATTTGACCTATATAAATTTATCGGCCAAAATCATACAATCTATACAATCTTCAACTCATAATACATGTGCTTTTATAATGAAGCCCACTATAGTATATTACTACACAAGTACACTGTAATATCCCTCAATTTTTAGTAAGGATATTCGGGTAATTTTTCCGAATCTTCACTAATTAATTATTTCGCTTTCAGTGAAGTTTGAATTTTCTGAAATATCCATGATATTCGAAATAATTTCTTGAGTGATATAAAATACATTCAATATATTTTCAGGACTTAAAATATTTATTTATATACAAACATATAATTTTAGGGGTTTAATACCCATACCAAAATCAATTCCCATAACTGCCAAAAGCACTGGCCTAAAGCGCTCGCCGAAAGTGCCGAAAGTGAGCCGAAAGTTTGTCGCTGGCTCAAGTTGTTGGTCGGATCTCTGCCCCTTCCATGGCTATAAATGGAGCTCAATGGGTACAGCATCACCACACCTCATCTCTCCCGCCTCACTCCTCTTGCTCTCGTCTTCCTCTGAGTTCACTCCCGCTGGCATCGCTTCCACCTCCGAGTTTCTGTTGAACCACAAATACCCATCTTTAAGCCCTCCAATTTAAAATCAGACCACACGACCCCTTCCTTGTACTTAAATTAGTAGGAATCGACTCTTGAATCATCCTGAACCATCTCAAAACGACATCGAATCGCCTCCGATCCGAACATGCCCATGTATGCGCAGAAAACCGAGAAACCACACCACTTTGGGGAGGTTTTCCAACGTACGTGTGAATGCTCGGTCGTTTCGACCCAGCTACGGTGAAACCTTGAAACACCACGAACCCAACGCCACTGACCCCGCTCAATTTTGTCGTCGTTTAGGCCTCCAACGAGCCACTCAAAGTAAGCTCCGCCGATTGCTTCCCGGCGAAACGATCTCCGAGCTCGCCTCTCGTCTCCCTGCTTAGCCGGCGTTGTCTGCTGCTCCAGTCCCGGCGTCGACAAGCTGTCTCCGCTGTGCTCGCCGCCCCGCCGAACTTCCCCGCCATCATCACGAGCTGCGTGGTGCTCCTCCTCTCTGTCGTTGCGTGGGTGTTCTACTGGTGTAGTGGTTCTCCATCCCTGGCGTTAGATCTCCGGCGTCGAGAAGCCCCGGCGAAGCTCCCCTGCTTGCTGTGTGGTTCGAATGGAAGCAGCGGGAGGTTGAAGGAAGATGGTGATGAATAGTAGTTGAAGTGGACCCCCTCCTTGCTAATTAATTTGCTGTTGGGCCGAGAAGCCCATTTAGCTATCCAGTCCAGATTCAACCCGAAATTATTCGAGCGGTATAATTTCGATTCTCTTTCGTCCATATTTTCTTTAGGAAAATTTAATAAATATTTTTATGATTTAACATCATAAAAATTTATTAAATATAATTCTTTAAATTCGTCCACTCAAATTAAGTAATGGATAATTAATTTGTGAGATAGAACGTGATCTGTTTGGTCGCGTGTGGACTCATACTCTGCTGGGATTATTCTAAAGCTTAAGCCATGTCCTTGGAAATGACATTTTCGGTAGTCGTCTCGTCCAGATTCATCGCCGAATCTATTCGAGGCAAGTGGCGGTTCGCTTTTGCTCATCATTCCATATTTCCATTAATTCTCAATTGTTTAGTTGTTAATTAATTTGGGATGATTCTTGTTTATGTTGGGAACAATTGTGTTAATTGATATGATTAAAATATGATATTATAATAGGTTGTATTTCTGCTAGAATCAACGCTATTATAGATATATTGTGTAGATGTGGGTCTTGATGGCTTTGGTGTGATTTATTGTGTGCTTGAACTGTTTAGTTAGCACGAGTATTCGTAGGAACTTTGGGCTCCATGTGAGGTCCAGTAGTTTCTTGATAATTATTGGTTGAGAGGGCAGTGGAGACCCTGACACCAACGTGATGTGGATGCGAACGTGATGTGGATATGAATGTGATGTGGATTGAGGTTTGGACCCTACGAGGTCCATTCCTTCGATATATGTCCCTCATGACGAAACATATATCTAAAAACTTATAACATGATATGAGTTTTGGAATTAAATGAGATAAGTGCCGTTGTCGAACATAATTAATATACTCTTGGGCGAGTAGTGCAGCTAGGAAAGCTCGTCTTAACTTTTAGTCGCTCAAATGCGATACTGTAATGCTGTGATTCTGTGATTAATTATGTTTCCCAATATTTGTCATGTTTCCGATAAGACTCATTTCGTTGGAGTCTTCTTTTGAGATTGATTATTGAGAGACTCGGTCTCCAGAATCTTCTCTTGATCATGCATTTTCATGTATTCTAGTAGGAGTATGGTGATTGACTATCGTTATCGACTGTTATTCGAGAGACGATGAGTCTAACCTAATACGACTACTTCGAACCACTACTTGTACCCTTGCATAGTCTATTCAGTAGACTAACCAACCGCAATTGTTCTCTGCATGGTTGGCTGGTGTCATCCGTTCGATTCGGCACATCAGATAGAGCGAAGATATGAGGAGACTAGATTGACTATGAAGACGACGGTTGATTTTGGATGTTTTAATAATTATCTTTTAATCAAGTTGAAATCCTTGGGCAGGTGATCATTACGATCACAACCCTTTTTGTAATATCTTTTATAAGACTTTCGTTGTACCTTGTTTAAAGACTTCCGCTGTAACTTATTTACTCTGTTATTTGTTTATCAAGACTTCCGCTGTACTTTGTTTAAAACTCTGTGTTTGTCCTATTCGGGATTGAGATGTAATCCCGGGACTCATGTTTTATATGAATAAAGTTATCATTTTGTATCATTGTATTCAAACGGTAAAGCCTGGTGTGACTTTGGTGAGGAATATCGGAGTCACTGGCGGTAATACTTTTCCAAATGGGTTCAGATTTAGGGGTGTTACAGTTGTGGTATCAGAGCTAAAGTTTTTAAAACGGGTTTGGGGATTTTACAAACCATTTTTCCGTTTTTGAAAATGCTTTAAAAGGGCTCTGAATTTTCAAAGTGAAAAGAATTTAAAAACATCGTTCATAGTCATGTTTTCTATATAGTCTGATGTAGTAATTTTGCTTCTATATCTAGAAAGACTAACTCTATCCTTGTCGCCCGAAGGATATGGGTGCATTCATTTCTCTTCAGATGGACTCGGAAGAAGCCGAGATGGCGGAGCCATCTCTAGATAGGCTTGAGTTGCCGGTTCCCTCGTCGTGTTTTGAGGTCGGTGAACCTGGTAGTCCACCCGAAGAGGTGAAGACCGTACTCCCTGAGTCAGTAGTGCTAGTGTCCGACGAGGTCGTGATTCCTGTGGAAGAGCCTATAGAGGAGCCAAGTGGATGAGACGGTTGAGCGTGATCGTGATCGTTGGAGGGCAAGGCCGTGAGAGTCAATGGGTACACCAGTTGTGGTCCCGACTCAACTAGTCAGGCCGAGGCCCCAAGTACTAGAGGAACGATTGGAGGTCAATGTCAGCGCCTTTACGAGATGCGTGAGGCTGATGGACCAAATGATCCAATTGCTCAAGGTACTCTATACCTTCATTCTACTCTTGTGTGTATATTGTTGATTTGGGTGCTACCCATTCTTTCATTTCGGAGAGTTGCGTTAGTAAGCTAGGCTTAATTTGCAACAAAGCTTGTGAGCCTTTCGTTGTAAATCTTCCTAATGGTGAACATTTGGTTGGAACCAAGCGTCTGCCAGAATTTTCGATTACCATTCAGGGTAAGAAGTTCGAAGCAGATTTGATCTGTATAGCCATGGCTCCATACGACATTATTCTCAGTATGGCTGACGTGTCATGGGGCGGTAATCGATTTTAGTTCAAGAACTGTGACGGTGTCATCTGGGGGCCAGTGTGTGCAAATTCAAGTATCGGAATGACGCTGATAACGGCAGGCTTATCAATGCGATGACTGTGTTTAAGCTACTTCGACAAGGTTGTGTTATGTACCTTTGCTATCTGGATCCGCCCACGAAAGATGAACCATCAGTTCTTGATATTCCTGTTATTTGGGAATTCTCGGATGTTTTCCGGAGAATATTCCTGGATTTCCCCCGCATCGTGTCGTGGAATTTTCTATTGTACTCGAGCCTGGTATCGCGCCGATTTCTAAGGCACCGTACAGGATGGCTCCTGTGGAGATGCAAGAGTTGAAGAAGCAACTTGAGGATCTTCTTGACAAGGGTTACATAAGGCCGAGTGCATCGCGTTGGGGTGCTCTAGTTTTATTTTGTCAAGAAGAAAGATGGATCGTTTCAACTTTGTATCGACTATCGAGAGTTAAATAAAGTCACGATCAAGAACAGATATCCTTTGCCAAGGATTGATAATCTATTGGACCAACTACAAGGAGCAAAAGTCTTTTTCAAGATTGATCTGAGATCTGGATACCATCAACTCAGGATTCGTGAGGCAGATTAAGGCAAGGCGCCTATGAAATTGTGATAAGTCACCCCGACGGAAGGGAAGCTTTGTACAAGTGGTAGTACTTAGCAAGGTTTCTAGAATGGGGAGCGATGACTTGTGTCAATAGTCTCCCTAGTTTCGTATTTTGTCTGTTCATTCGAGACCCCGTGAGTGCCGGAAACAGTATAGGTCCTGTATGAATAAGGACTGTCAGGACTCATAGAGGAGGGGTAATGTATGTAGCATAGATGTTCGTTCCCTATATGATTAACACCAGGGTCGACTCTATTATTTAATTCTAGATCCATTCATAAGATTCTTTCTTCATCTCTGGAATAACGATATATCAGTATGACTTTAATCGTTTCCTTAGCTGAACTGGCGAGTGTTATCTCGTAGGCTAAGTTTTACCGAAATTTTTTTTAGGTGTCTGAACACATGTGAGTGGTTAAATGCCCTATGGGATCTGAGGGCTAAAATCTCATATGTGTACCCTAAACATTTGTTCTGATATAGTATATAGGGATGAACTATATAAGGATCAGAATGCCTCGTTGTAAGGTCATGCTGTAGGCATTGATTTGGACAGACTGCTGAGAAGGAGATGTATAAGAGGGATAGTTGATAGGGAACTTGTTTCCTCTATTACGACCAGTGTAGGACAATGGTTAAGGTTTGCTTTTGAGAAGCCAAGTGTGCAAAGTCATAGGTATTATTTTGGAAGATCTATTCGAAGTTTCGTTTTGAGGTCAGTTATGAGGCTTTTTTAAGAGAAGCGATATAAGGATTAGACATAGAGTGATTGATGTCTATTATGGCGATTTGATGTCACGTTTAGGGAAATTAAGTGCTTAGGCACAACAGTGCTAATCAATTTATTGCGATCTTGTTTCGAGGAAACTAGAGGCCTGAGTTGGCTGTGAACTTTAGGGCCAAATGATTGAATTTGAGAAGTTTTCCTTTCAGGGAATAAAGAGTTATGACACTTGGGAATTTACAAGATTCGATATTTGGACTTTATGTGAATGGGCCATCCATAAGGCGTATAGTACAACCTTATTGGAAAGAGCAGGTTGTGAAGTTACTGTGTTAGGAAGAGGCCACTTTAATGGAAGAATTATAGTTTAAGGATCGATCATGTTGATGATTTCGATAAACTGAAGGATTTGGTACATAGATTAAGTTTATGTATTCTTAAGGAGTAAGGTAACCATGTTACTCGTATTAAAGGATTAAGACACAAGTGATTGATTCGGTTGGGAATGAATCATTTAGCAATATGATACTTTGAGGTTATAGGAGTAAGCTCTCATGTGATTGATTTGAGGAGCATACGAATAAGTGTTATGATTATTATTGGAGAAAGTATAGAATTCTTAAAGGATTTAAGTTAGAAGTGGCATAAGGTCAAGCTTACTTCCAGATAAATGATGGAATTGTAAGAGGTACCTTTAAGGAAATTAAGGATGTTATGTTTCGAGGTTACTAAGAGTTGATAATGGGATTATAAGGAATTAAGAGGTGAACTTGGGGATTTTGTATTTAAGGAAATTGGAAGGGAGATGCGTGTTCTCCTATTAAAGGTACAATAATGTCATTATGATAATTTTGGAGACCATTATTATATAGTGGTCAGGATCTTGTGGATATAGTAAGAATGATTACATGGTATATTATATAGAGATGAGGTTGCGGATTACATCAAGTGGACTTGAGAGAGAGAGGTAACCCACGTTGGTTAAGGTAATCATATAACACGTTCGGGTGAGACAAGAGTATAATCCTATGGAATGGATTAGTGAATCATGTTGAGGTAATCAGACATAGATTGTGGTATTGCTGTTTGTGGGATCTTATGAGTAAAGATTGTGAGATAGAGATTTGGCATAAGGGCCAAAGATGATTAAGGTAGCAAGTGAATCGTTTATGTAAGGTCCGTATGACAAGTGGAGATACTAAGTAGTAGTACTGTTGATTTCTAAGTATTTATTCAAGGACTAGATGGTCAAAGGAGGTTAGTAGAAAGATGTTGTATTCTTCTGTGCAAGAATATTAAGGTCCTTAGGAGTAATAAGGCATAACAGCAAGGTTACATTGGAGATTTTTGTAATGGATTCAGGATCGAATAGATAGTTCGATGTTGGCAATAAAGGTTATGAAGACCTAATTGGTTAAGGATACCGACCTAAGGAGGTTTGGGTATATACTTCAAGAGAATTTTAGAGCTAAGAGCATATGTATTCTCATGATTTAAGTATAGCGAGTCTTTGGTGGTGATCATGACTTTGAGTATGGTCACGAGTTAGTACAAGTATAGTGTATGGAGAGAGGTTATGCTGAGAGCCTGTGTACTCGATCGTCCGACTAGCTGGGAGGACAGCCTGAGTCTGATTGAGTTCACAATACAATAATAACTGACATGCTGCTATCAAGATGGCTTCATTCGAGGCTTTGTACGATCGAAAGTGCAGATTTCCGATTCGTTAGGATGAGAACGCCGATATGATTTTGCTCAGACCAGATCTAGTCAAAAAGGATTGCCTTGGAAATTACTTTGATAAGACAAAGAATGTTGAAAGCTCAGAGTTGACAAAAGTCATACGCTGATCCGAAGCATAGGAATGTTGAGTTTAGGATTGGTGATAAAGTGTTTGTCAAAATATCACCCTCCAAAGGTGTATTCAAATTTAGTAAGCGTGGGAAGCTTAACCTTCGCTACGTGGGACCATTTGAGATCCTTGATAGGGTGGGATCTCTAGGGTACCGTTTGGCATTGCCGCCATCGACACATCCAGTGCACAACGTGTTCCACGTATCCTTGTTGAAGAAGTATGTGCTAGATGGATCTCATGTACTGAGTTATGAAGACACCGAGATCCAGACAAATGGTACTTACAAGGAAATACTTGTGCGTATTCTCGAACGTCGTGAGAAGCAGCTACGCAACAGGGTAGTACCGTTGGTACGGATTATGTAGTCCAAGTCAGGAACCGAAGAGGAGACTTGGGAAACTTGGAAGACTGAGGAGGATATACTTAGACGCTTTCCCGAGTTATTTTCGGCCTAGAACAATCAAGTTTCGGGGTCAAAACTTCTTTTAAGGGAGAGGTAATGTAATATCCCTCAATTTTTAGTAAGGATATTCGAGTAATTTTTCCCAACCTTCACTAATTAATTATTTCGCTTTCAGTGAAGTTTGGATTTTCTGAAATATCCATGATATTCGAAATAATTCCTTGAGTGGTATAAAATACATTCAATGTATTTTCGAGACTTAGAATATTTGTTTGGATACAAACATATAATTTTCGGGATTTAATACCCATACCAAAACCAATTCTCATAACTGCTAAAAGCACTCGACGAAAGTGCGCCGAAAGTTTGTCGCTGGCTCAAGGTGTTGGTCGGATCTCTGCCCCTTCCATGGCTATAAATGGAGCTCGATGGGTGCAGCATCACCACACCTCATCTCTCCCGCCTCACTCCTCTTGCTCTCGTCTTCCTCTCAGTTCACTCCCGCTGGCATCGCTCCCACCTCCGAGCTTCTGTTGAACCACAAATACCCATCTTTGAGCCCTCCAATTTAAAATCAGACCACACGACCCCCTTCCTTGTACTTAAATTAGTAGGAATCGACTCTTGAATCATCCTGAACCATCTCAAAACGACATCGAATCGCCTCCGAACATGCCCATGTATGCGCAGAAAACCGAGAAACCACACCACTTTGGGGAGGTTTTCCAACGTACGTGTGAATGCTCGGTCGTTTCGACCCAGCTACGGTGAAACCTTGAAACACCACGAACCCAACGCCACTGACCCCGCTCAATTTGGTCGTCGTTTAGGCCTCCAACGAGCCACTCAAAGTAAGCTCCGCCGATTGCTTCCCGGCGAAACGATCTCCGAGCTCGCCTCTCGTCTCCCTACTTAGCCGGCGTTGTCTGCTGCTCCAAGATGGGTATTTGTGGTTCAACAGAAGCTCGGAGGTGGGAGCGATGCCAGCGGGAGTGAACTGAGAGGAAGACGAGAGCAAGAGTAGTGAGGCGGGAGAGATGAGGTGTGGTGATGCTGCACCCATCGAGCTCCATTTATAGTCATGGAAGGGGCAGAGATCCGACCAACACCTTGAGCCAGCGACAAACTTTCGGCTTACTTTCGGCACTTTCGGCGAGCGCTTTCGGCCAGTGCTTTTGGCAGTTATGGGAATTGATTTTGGTATGGGTATTAAACCCCTAAAATTATATGTTTGTATACAAACAAATATTTTAAGTCTACATTGAATGTATTTTATACCACTCAAGAAATTATTTCGAATATCATGGATATTTCAAAAAATCCAAAATTCACTGAAAGAGAAATAATTAATTAGTGAAGGTTGAGAAAAATTACCCGAATATCCTTACTAAAAAATTGAGGGATATTACATACACATATAAATTTATGGCCCATTTAGAGTAAAATGACCCAAATAAATTTTATGGTCATACATATATATTAAAGTTATTGAATTTCGAGCGACCAGAATGTTTTTGGCCCCACAAATACTACGTGTCATTTTGTTATTAATGCACTTTTTTTTCTTAACGTTATATTTCAATATGAATCATAATATCTAATCACACCTAGCTTCAATATATAAACACTACATACAATTTTGTTGAATGCTTATATATTTTTTTTTTATAAATTTTGATTTCTACAAATTGCAAAAAATAAGCTTATATATGTCAAACTAATATATGAAAGAATTCCTACTAAACTTATATCTAAAATACATCTTATATTCATTTATGTAATTAGTAATATTATTTTTACGACTTTGCATATATAACCTGACATATATAAATTTATGGGCCAAAATCATACAATATATGGAATTTTCAACTCATAATACATGTGCTTTTATAATTCAACCCACTATATTATATTATTACACATACATATTTTATTAACAATTTTGTGAAATTTCAAACTAATGTATCTTAACAAAATTAATTTATATAATCTTGAGATTTTCTTCTAAACCTTTCAATTTTAACAACTCATCTTAACAACAATTATATCAAAATAATATAATACAACTTTTCATAAAATTTGAAGCAAAGGAATTTAGAGCTATATCTAGAGCAATAATATAATACAACAATAATATGGGCCATAAATTTAGTGAAATTATACATCAATATCTCAAGATTATATAAATTTTAACAACTCATCTTAACAACAATTATATCATATCACACTTTTAATGAATTTGGTATATTGTACGTTCCCATTTAACAATTTTTATTTGATTATAATTTTCTATAAAAAATACACAGTCTCCATTTTTCGATTTTACTAAATTTATACTATAAAAATCTTCAAAATTTCATCAAATAACTCATTTTTTTCGTATGGACAGTACCTTTGAACGAATATAAACATTTTATTTTATTTCGATATTAATTTTCACATTTATATTCTACAATAAAATTGTTATATAAATATTTTAAATTAATATAAGGGTCAAATATATTATCCATTGTGAATATATGCATGGAGTTTTAAATTGAGCTTGCCTTTTATTTTATCTTTTTTGAGTAATTAAATTGAAAAATATTTTTCTAATAATCATTGAATCAAATATATTAAAAAATTGAGTTCCACCTTATTTTTCAATACTTATTTTTAATAAATACATTCAAATATTGATGTCACTTCTTTTCCATATGCATATGAGATATCTAAAACATAATATTTTATATCATAAAGTAGCTTGCTATGATAAATATTGGTTTCGTAACCTTACATATATTATATTTTTCATGAATATTAAGAAATCATTGTTTTATATTGTGATTTTTACAAGTATCGTTGATGGTGTAACAACAATTTTGGATCCCCGTTGTTTAGCTATATGTATTTTCTTGAAAAACATAAATGTTATTTTAATATGAATTTTTTATTTTTAAATTTACATTGGCCTTATTCATCAATTATACATATATGATTTTAATTTTTATAATTTTAAAATCTTCACATCACTTTATTTTCACTTGACTTTTATCCATGTTTAACCAAAAACTTGGTTTGAAGGTATAATATAGTAGTTAAGATGTGAAAATTTGATTATGAGTTGTTCAAATATCAAACTTAAAAAAACATAAAAAAATAAAGATTTTGTTATAATACTTAATATACAGCATAAAGAGGATCATGTTCACGATTTTGTCCATTTTTTTTTTCCTTTTTAAGGTTTTTTCTATTATAATCCAACACATGAGTTATACATATTATGAATATTTGTGGATTTCTTATTCAAATGATATAATTACTAATCTAATAGTTTTTGTCAATGAACCACACATTAATCATTTGTTTGAAATCTGTTTAAATTGTTTAATAGACCATCTATTATATATCCCACGTATAAATAATTTTGTAAATAAGGAATAATTTTATCGAAACTTTTAGATTAATAATCATTATAATATTTCTATATTAACTATTCTGTAAATGAGTCTACATAAATTCATATATATCATAGCATATCATTTTCAATGATCGAGCGAGAACTATATTTTTCCAAAAAAGACTTTGATATAACATTAATTTAATTCAATCATAAATATTTTTTTGATTTTCTCAAATTACATTCACCATACAAGATACGGGTTCTATACTAGTAACTATATAAAATTTAAAACTGTGCATTCGAAAAGGGGATAACTTATCCGAATTGCTTGATATCATGTGTATAATTTTCTTTCCACAAACTTCAAGAATAATGTAAACTTAAACTTTAAAAAAATGGAGTCCCATTTCATGCCTCTTCTGTAATTTTTATAAAAATTAGTGTAATTCTTGTGCTAGACGCAAATTTTTACGTTATATATGTTGAATAAAATATATTAATAATTATTAAATTAATCTATGTATTATTAAAATAGATCTAGATAATATTAATTGATATCAAAATCAATTTTTTTTTGAATTTGTATATAATTAAAAAAAATTGAATTTGTAATCTTTATTCTTGATTTATATTTAAATTAGGAATAAATTAGTGATAGATTTTTAATTTGATTTATTTTAAAAAGTGATAAAAAAAAGATATATAACAGTTTTAATAAGAGAGTATCATGTGTTAATTTTAATGAGAGAGTGTCATGTAAGTAATTAGATTATAACTAGTGTACTACCCGTGCCTTGCACGAGATTTGTTTAGTTTTTCTTATATTTGTAAAAAAAAATGTTTTAATTATCTATGAGGCAATTGTTCTATATATTTGATGTTATTTAAAGGAAAAAAATACCAATTGACTAAAAATATTCAAGATATACAATAAATTATATTATATAAGGAGATATAGAACTCTCCATAACTTTATTAATAATAAATATTGGCTAAGTAGTCTTTGAAATAGGGACAACCACACCCCTTACATCAAAACAATGAAACATAAAAAAAATGTTCATCTAATACATGATAATGAAACGCTAAATATAAAATCCGGCAATATGTTTAAAATTGCTACAAATTATCAAAAATTATATTTGTTTGAATGTTCATCAATTTTGGTTTAACCCTCGAAGACAAAGATGTGTCCGTTGTCGTTTCTCTCTAATTGCATTCAATCTCAACGTTCTCTTATATCGGGCTAATTCGTCCATTACAAATCACCTGACAAACTCAGATATATTAAAAGTTAATTGTCCCTTCACATTTATATCTAATATCACCAAATCTCAACAATATATTATTTTGGTTTAATTCGTATATAAAACTTTCAGTGGAAAGTTTTAAAAATATATTGCAAAGAAAAAATATACAAATTTAACTTTTAATATAATAATATTGTTGAGTATGCTTGAATTGTCACACTTCGCAGAGCCGACACGGGGGTCGAGGGGGACGAAGTACCCCCTCGCCTGGGGGTCCGGGGGGGGGGGGGGGGGGGCGGAGTCGCCCCCGGCGCAAACGCTATGCAACGTTCTCTTATTGGGCCATCGAATTGGGCCCAATACTGCTCTGTTCTATTAGGATTTTTATCGAGCACTATATAGACAACCAATTCAAAAAGCCCGATTTATGTAACAAAATATTATCTGTATTAAATTGAATTTGTTCATTGTCATTTCTATCTAATAACAGATTAGCACCCAATCCACATATTAAATATTTATTTTAATATTTTTACAATTAAAAAAAATAAAAACTGACTTATGGGCTAATAAGCCCATACATGATTAATTGTTGTTGGGCTCGTTGAATATCTGCCGCTGAAATGGGTATTTGGGCCACCGATGTTTTAATAGATCATTTCTTAATGAATTGGGCCCTTGATGGTTAAAAACTGAATTGGGCTCGATCGGTTCTGTGGCCCAAAACCGAAACAACGAATCCAGATGTTTCTAAAGTAGTAAACCCTAGATCTGGAAATCACTTTTGCCGTTTCTATCTTCTCTCGCTCCCTTCTTTGTGATCGTTTGATGCCTTCATCAAATCCAGATATCCATGGCTTCTAAACTTCACATCCATGGCGATTTCTCAAACAAAAATAACCTTCGCCTTTGGCCCTTCTTCACCTTCGCCGAATTCCAGATCTATGGGGTTTTTGGGTTGTCTCTCTCGCTCTCCTTCGCCGAATTCCAGATCTAGAGTCTCTTCTGGGTACTACCCTTTTGCTTCTCTTTTCTGCAAGCTTAAAGAATATCTTTCCTCTTTTAATCTTTCCAGTTCAATCTCATGTTTCTTTCTAATTTCAGAAGTATGCTTTATTCTTTCTGTAATTATCGTCCAAGCGTTCGTATTGTTTATTTTAAAATCTTTGAGATTGAAATTCGTTTTTCACAAAGAACCATATGATCTAGAGGTTCTAGATCCGAGTTTATTCTAGATCGAAAATCGTTTCTCACAGATCAACGAAAAAAATCATTCTCGAAACTCATTCACATCCAGAGGATTTCTGAGATTATTGTCGAAACTCATTCAAATCCAAAGGATTTCTGTTTCAGATTCAAAAAAAAGTTCCATTCTCCAGATCTGTGTAGCATGCAAAGGCCGATGAAGAATGCAAATGGAGATCTGGAAACTGCTAAATTAGGGTTACCGAAACCCTAATTTATGACAGATCTGGAGCTTAGTAAAGGTATGTAACACTTCTATGTAATTATCTCCTTCCTTAGTAATTTGACTATTTGTATTAAAAAAAACAGGTAAACTATTTCACCCAGCAAAGCATGATCTCTCGGCTTTTAAAGGATTATGCTAACCTGCAAGCATCTCGTATGCCTTGTTTATTAAGTCCAGTAGTTTTGAGATTCAATCTCTGTGTTTTTGGGAGATTTTTTTGACCTCAGGATGTTGATGTATATGCCAATTCTCTGTGACCTTTGTTAGCTTGTGATTCGGGTGATGTATTTTTCCCTTTTAGCTTTTAAGCACTTGAATGTTGTGAAAAGCTAGCTCTTTTTTTTTTGGTTTCTTATTACAGTGGCACTATTAATGATAACAATGAAATAGTTTTATGAAATAGATAAAGTTAAAATTGCAAGACCATATGTGTTGCAGAGATATTCTGATGACGAACGTGTCTATAATAAATAGTTTCTATTATATATGTTTTTGTTTGATAGTAGACAGTTTAGCTTCTTAGCATTTACTTGATAATTTAATCATCTTGCTTATCATGTGGATGTTGCTATGTTCTGTATCTATTTTTGAACTTAGCCAAGAATAGGGTTCATATTGATCTTTATTTATATAGTGGAAGTAGGTGTCCCGTACTCCTTTGCATGTTAAACTTATATTTGACTATTCGTATTAACATATGTCAAGTTTTTGTGTAGTTAACATGCCCCACCTGCTTTTCTATGCAGGTCACTTATCACTTTTTCCATTGGAAGAAGGGAACTCCATTTTCTGAGGATCAAGGATGCAGTCATCGTTTGACTTGGTGGGAGCAAATTGACAATGGGAAACAGCTGACACGCAACAGAAAATTTATCACTGTTGTTCCTATTGTTCTGTAAGTTATATTCCTTAAAAATCACCTTTGGTGAGGGATTATATACATGCATATTACTGCATGTAACTTGAGGAGCTTCAGTTTCACATACGTGTCTATTATTTGGTAGTTAATTTTGATATTGATAGCTTTTGTTGAATCCAACTGTCTTTCTAGCCTATGAAATTACTGAAAAAATTGCACATAACTTTTGCACAAATTTAAAGAGACAATTTCCTTGTTATGGATCTTATTAAAAATGACACTTTGACAGTGCTTTCAAACCTATATATTTACTCATTGTTTGTCCTGCCTTTTCGAATCTTTGGCATCAATGGGGATCATTAAAACACCATAAGAGGTTTCACAATTGCAAGGCTCTGGATTTCATTATGTGTTGACATTTTGTGTCCTGCTTTATAGATTAGCCATATACTTACTCATTTTTTTCTTCATATCATGATGTCGATTTCTGGACATTTCTACGGATTTTACTTTGAATAAGGATGCTCTCGCGCTCTCCCTACAGTCAAGAAGGTAATCTGTTTATTTTCCATTCGATTTTTATTTTTTCTGCTATGGTTCATTAATCTCTGTAATGCTAGGATGTGTAAATTATGTGTTCATTAATCTATAGAGGGTTCCCGAAACCCTCATTTTCTGGTGAATGAAGTTAAGGCTCGCAAGATCCTAAAGCGATGTGGAGTTTTTATCTAAAGAGGAAGCCTGGAGTTCTCATCAACAACCATGAGTCGTGAGTCTCTCTCTCTCTCTCTATGTTTATCTATGACTCTGGCGATCCCGAATAATTTCTTTATACTTTATTTTCCTGCTTAATTGCTCTCTAATAACATTTTTTAATATTTATATAAGGAAATCTCGAGCTTGCTGTGGACTGCACCTTCACGAAGGATGTTCTGTCGGTTTCCCTTATTAATTATAATGTAAGCTCTCTATCTCTTTAATTAGACAATATTTCTAAATGACCCTTTATATTAAACCCTAAGCCCTAACCTTTACTTTATAGGCTTAGCCTAAACCCTATAACATAATTATCAATTTGAGAACCTTATTGTTAATAATCTAAACCCTAACACATACATAATGACCCTAAATCCTAAACCCTAAGCCCTAACCTATAAAAAGTATTTATTTGTAATATTGAATTTATTATTCTAAATTGGTAATATTCATATTGTACTGAATATGTTATTTTATATAGTAGATTATTTTATTTTCAAAATATTTCTAAATGACCCTTTATATTAAAACCTAAGTCCTAACCTTTACCTTATAGGCTTACCTAAACCCTTTGACAAGAATTATCAATTTAATATGTAATTTTGAGAACCTAATTAGACAATATTTCAAAATGATCCTTTATATTAAATCCTAATCCCTAACCTTTACCTTATAAGCTTATCCTAAACCCCATAACATAATTATCAATTTGAGAACCTAATTATCAATTTCATAACCTAAACCCTAACACATAAA
Organism: Rheum nobile; assembly: GCA_027886185.1. Lineage (NCBI taxonomy): Eukaryota > Viridiplantae > Streptophyta > Magnoliopsida > Caryophyllales > Polygonaceae > Rheum > Rheum nobile. Next base: position 1,259,719 of record WOAB01000616.1, on the reverse strand, counting down.
TAATGACCCTTTATATTAAACCCTAATCCCTAACCTATAAAAAGTGTTCATTTCTAATATTAAATTAATTATTCTAGATTGGTAATATTCATATTTTTTGTACCGAATATGTTATTATATAGTATATTATTTTAATTTCAAAATATTTTGCCAACCTAATTGTTAAACACTAAGTCCTAACCTTTACCATGAAGTGATTAAGAAAGGCTTTATATTAAACCATAAGCCTTCTTTAATTAGACAATATGCAACAATATATATATATAATAACATGTAATCTGTTATGTCATTTGACCTTTAAACATCATGCGTTTCTGGTTAATTCCTTTGTAATTATTTTTCTTCTTCTTTTCATATGAGCAAATATGGAGCATGTTGAGGATTACAAATTCACAAAGGTGTTATGTCCGTCTTCGTTCATAATTACAATGTAAGCTCTCCATCTCTTACTGTACTTTTAATATCTCCATCTTTAGACACCATCCTTTTTGAAATTATTGACTGCATTGTTTTCAATAAAATACATGAATTTCAAAGTGTAGTGCAATTGGTCTTTACTTAAAAGGTGGTCTAGGTGGTCTTTTGCTTGCAGTCTTATGAAGAATACTTGGAGGCTCACAGTGAAAGCAATAAAATGCGAAGCAATTTGTTATTAGACTTTGTTATTATCCTTGCATATCTATTGCATTGTTTTCAATAAAATACATGAATTCATAAAACTTGAATCCAGTTATAGTAGCATTTTACAGTCTTATGAAATACATTCATATAGCAACCACATTTTATATTTCTATGCTCAGTCATTTTCTTCTGGTTAATTGATTTTAGACTTTAGACACAATATAATTTGACATAGATTACTCTATAAAAGACTATTATGCATGTTTCACTTAATTTTTTTCAAGTCTGCTTTTTTTTTTTCATGATTTTTTTTATAAGTTTTTTGGCCTGAATTGATTCCTAGGAAGACGACTAAAAGGCCCAAATAAAATATTGTGTTAATTTATTTTAGACTTTATACATAATATAATTTTACATACATTACTTTATAAAATTTAATGCATGCTTCACTTAATTTTTTTTTGTTAAAGTCTGATATTTGTTCTTTTTCATGATTTTTTTTATAACTTTTCTGGAATGAATTGATTTATAATACTTTTTGCATGCTATGTAAATGAAAAATCATTAATGGACAAAATCAGTAATGGAAAATGAGATCAATGTTGGCTGATATGTAAATGCAAAAAATCAGTGCAGATGGGGATAATGTCCGAACCTTTAGCTAATTATTATGTAAATGCAAAAAACTCAGTCAGTGTGATAATATGTTTTTAAAATAGCAATTTCTGAAATCTGTTAAGTATTTCCTGGTTTGATAATATGTTTTTTATTCAACTTAATTACTGAAATCTGTTATTGTATGAATATCCATACCTTTATGTATTGAAGCATATGTTCAGTTCATGATTCTATCAATGTAGTCATTAATTTCTGAAATCTGTATTTGTTTATTGTTGGTGTAGGAATACATATGGGAAATCAAATTGGTGTTTCAAACAACTCATGCAGTTCGAAGATGTAAAACTGAAAACCTAAAGGTACGGATACTATACTAACATTTAGATGAACGTGACAAATAAATATATTCAATGTTGCATAGAGTAGAATGAATCAAAGCCTGAAAAATAGTTATTTAAATGAAAAATATAGGTCCTGAATTATTACCTTGTAACTCTGTTTTGAATTTCCTGAGTAACACTGAACCAAAGAAAATAAAGCAATATCAGTATTTCCTGGTATGTAAATGTAAAATCAGTAATGGACAAAATACATACGAAAATCAGTAATAGAAAATGAGTTCACTGTTGGCTGAACTATAAATGCAGAAACTCAGTGTAGATGGGGAAAATGGCCGAACCTTTAGCTCATTATTATGAATTGCAAAATCTAATATGAATTGCAAAAACATACCTCATGTCTCGATATTGTTTATGCCTGTGCTAGAAGTCAGAAAGTTTTAGAACATAACTACTGTGAATTGCAAAAAACATACCTGCTGTCTCGATATTTTTATGCTTGTGCTAGAAGTCAGAAAAGTTTTAGAACATAATTGAGGAAGATGCACTGTATTTATAAGGCATAATTGATTCTGTACGTGTATTATATTGGATGATTTTATTTGATTGTGCACATATTCAACTGCCATAATGTATGTAATTGATTTTGTACGTGTATTGTATACATCTTCAAATTGGAAAAAATCTTGCCTTGCAGATTACACAATGGAGAAAAAGATGTGCCTTGGGCCGAGAATGTTTATTCTTTATGTAATTGTTTATTATTTATGTAATTTATGTACTTATGCCTATGTTGTTTTTTTAAGGTCATTTGAAGCAGCAGCTCAGTGTTGTATCTTTGCATGGATGTAATTTTTTTCATTTATGTGTTATTTGCATATATTGTAGGTTGGTTTGCAAGTTTCATGTTGCAGGTTGGGAATTTTTTATGGCTACCCTAATTGAATTAGGGTTGGTAAAATTATTTTGCAGGTTATTCTTTCATTAGGAGAGATTTGCATGAATATTTAGACATTCATGTAGTACTGGGATTTGCATAAAATTATTTAGACATGCTATTTTGCAGGTTATTTAATTAGCAGGGATTTGCATAAAATTATTTTCGAAGCATTGTTTACAGCAATTTAGGTTTCGATTTAGCCATTTTTAGTGTGCTTGTTTATATATTCAAGATTTTCCCAATTTTGTGCGATTCTGTAATATAATTTCCGAACAAAAATATACAAAAATAGAGTAGCATATTTTAAGTAATCTATATGGAAAATATATGCTATAGATATTCTGGAAGATTGCAATTGAAAGATAAAAACGATAAAAAATGGAAAAACGGATGAAATTACACGTGGCCAAAGTGCTGAAAAAATGACACGTGACAGAAAAGAAACGGTGCATTGTGGAGACGTCACGTGGCGTAGCCAGACCTTTGCGTTTAGTAGATATATAGTAGATTTAGTTGATACAGAGTAAATTAAAAGACCAAAACCAAACCCGAGTCTAAAAAAGTGCGAGATCATAAAAATCCATACAAAATTCCCGAACCGTCCACCAATTCAAGCCAATCGTCTCCCTCAAAAATCTCAAGCAAGAGCCCTTAAACCCAGCGCCCTCATTCTTCGCCGCTCAGGACACACCACCGCCGTCGGGGATGGCGTCATTATCTGTGGACGTAGCCAGCTCCTTCTTCATAAGCTTTGCCACTAGACAAGCTCGTCCAATCTGCAAGTCTTCCTCTTTGCGTCTCCCGTTTCTCAGCCGAACTGTTAATCCCAGCCTTGGATTTTGCTCCGTGGGCGTCCGGCGGAGTTACAAGTCTCAAGTTCTGGGAGCTGGTTTCCTGAAATCGCCCCTTTCGAACTCCAGGGTTCGGGGATTCTCGACTTCGGCGTCATCAGCCGTCACTGCTGAGACTGACGATTTGACGACGAAGATTCCCCCGGATAATCGTATCCCCGCTACCATAATCACGGGCTTCTTAGGTTCTGGAAAGGTATAGAGTACGGATTGAAACGATATTTTTCCCCTTGTGCTGTAGAAAAGATGAAAAAAATATTGATTGGAAAACTCGAGATGATTTTTATTTTATTTTATTTTGGACCGAGGTAATATATTTTTTATGTGTAAAGTTTTGAGTTCAGGGGATTGAATTTGGTTTGATTGTTAGGATTAGAAATGAAAGAAAATAGTCTAAGAAAACTCGACACTTGAAAATTGAGGATTTTGTTGATTATAAGCTCTTTCTTTTTAGAAACTTCTGGTTGGTGAAGTATGGTTATGAACTAGAGTGCTTATCTTCTGTTTGAAAGGTGTGAAATCAACAACCGGGGAATTATTATGCAGCTATGACTTCGATTTTCTTAGGTTACCCACCTATTTATGATTCAACTTTTTTTATAGGCACCTAGTTTACAGTGTTGTATTCTCAGTTGAGTAGTCTTAAGCTTGTAGCTTGTAAGCTGTGTGGATTCTGGATAACACATGCTTTTGTTTCTGGCTATGTTTAGTCTATAGTCTTGCTTCAATGAGTTTTATGTTTTCTCCTTGGCCCTTGCAGACGACATTACTTAATCATATATTGACTGCGGACCATGGCAAGCGGATTGCAGTTATTGAGAATGAGGTACGGGTTCATTCTCTGTTTCCTACAAATGGATTAGTCTGTGGGATAACATTCAGGATGCACAGCTATGGCTTCATTTAAATTTTGGTTGTCATAAGAAGTCATGGTCTCATGGGCTATTATCACTATAATTTGTGTTAAGGTCAATTTGATTGTAATGTTTTTTTTCATGTGGGACTTTTTAACAGTATGGTGAAGTGGACATTGATGGTTCTCTGGTGGCGGCCAAAGCTGTTGGAGCTGAAGATATAGTAATGCTCAACAATGGTTGCTTATGCTGTACTGTAAGGGGTGATCTAGTGAGGATGATCGCGGAGTTGGTTGACAAGAAGAAAGGAAAATTCGATCATATTGTGATAGAGACTACAGGTTGATGCATATAAGAGTATTAGTTGGTTAGCAGCATTCTGTTTCATGCTCATCATATGCTTCATGTTTCTTAATTATTACTTCTCGTAAACCACAGTAACTCTAGTTGATGAGCAGCATTTATGCATTTTTTGTTGAAGGCTCCCCAAGTTTAGATGTTTTTTCTTATAATCACCCGTATCTCTATTTAATTATCCATCACCTAATTATGATTTTTTATTATTTGTGCCACTAGACGTAAATGATAGATTGCACAAGATATCTTCTATATTTTTATTTGCATTTTGTCATCCCTTGTCTTTAGTGAAAGAAAGCATGAATAAGGGCGCATGTAGTTTGACTCGTGGGCAAATCGTCATTATTTTTGATGTGGAGTATTTTGTCACTTATACTCTTCTACAAAGTGTTTTAACAGATGATATGTCTATTATGCAGGTTTAGCAAACCCAGCTCCTATTATCCAGACTTTTTATGCAGAAGATCAGATCTTTGATGAGGTCAAATTGGATGGTGTGGTTACTTTGGTTGACGCTAAACATGCTCGTATTCACCTGGATGAGATTAAGCCAGAAGGAATCGTGAACGAGGCCATAGAGCAAGTTGCTTATGCAGATCGTATAATAGTCAATAAGGTAACTTCTTAATGCCGTAATGAACCACGTACATGGCAAATGAGTGGCGTGTCACGTAATATTAAAAAAATTCCTGTACTGTCTTGCTTAGACGACTAAATAACGTGGCTATCTCGCCGTGTCCGTGTCCATTTTCTTTTCTTTTTTTTGAATTACCCTCAAGTCGCTATGTGTCCATGCCACATACTTTGTATATTGTTATCCATTTTTCTTCTTTCGTATGGTAGACAATGTTCTGAAACACCAACAAAATCAAGTTACTCTGTTTTTTATGCTTGATATAACATTGCAAATGATGGCTCTTGTTCATATTTGTATCTGTTGAATTTCATTACTCTAAAGCATGTGTGGCTTTGATTATGGTTTTATGGGTAAAAACAATGTTTTGTTGTCCTAATGCAAGGATTTTTTTTCTTCTTATTTTGTTGTCCAGACGGATCTTGTTGGTGAGTCAGAAGTTGCCTCTCTGATTCAGAAAATAAGGGTTGGTTTTCCTTTCTTTCTAATCTTGACTTACTTCATTTCTGTTAATTAGATTGTGTATTAGAAAGGTTAAATGAAACTTATTTGCATCAAATGACAGACTATCAATAGCATGGCTCATATGAAGCAAACGAAGTTTGGAAAAGTTGACTTGGATTATGTTCTTGGCATTGGGGGCTTTGACTTGGAGAGGTAAGATCCTCCCCTTGTTTTATCTCAATCATGGTTGTCGGATCAATTTGGAACTGATCGTTAAGTTCAACATGCTTGAGTTTCTTCGGAACTGCAGCTCATAAATTGTTGAGTTTCTTCTTGGTTTCTTTTTCCTGTCCTCTGGGTTGGGGTTTTATAAATGGCTAAAGTTTTGTAGAAGATGTTTTAAGCGGATGGAAATTGAACAACTAACTTATGTGATATGAGTCTAGTAATTTTTTTCTTCTTCCAGAATGTAATCTACTACCATGAGGAATAGACTATATGAGTGTTCTTTTCCCAATTAAAGCTTTAGTCTATTTGGATCTGACTTTTGGTGAACTGGCAGAATTGAGAGTGCAGTAAATGTTGAAGGCTCAAAAGAGGACCATGGAAGCCATGACCATGACCATGACCATGACTGTGACCAGCACGACTGTGACCATCAACACGGGCATGGTCATGAAGAGCATGGTAATTTTTTCTCAACTATTTTACTGGTTGAAAATGAAAAGTACGTTATGCTTTTCTGATCTGAACGCCCCTTGTAAATTACTTGGAATAATTTGATTTGCAATCAGTGGCCATGTGGCAATCAGATTCAGGCATACACAATGAAATATCCACTCGATAAAATAACTAGATTCTGGAATGGTATAAGCAAAAAACCTTGAAGGAACCCTCCTGTAAACAATGGGAAATAACATTTCCCCGCTCTGAGTTGCCACTCACCAATAGCTTTTACTAATGCCCCGAGTGATGCTCTGTACATTTTCTAGATTATAATAGCCATCTGTTAGCTGTAGTTACGCTTCACCCGGTAAAACAATACTCTCCTTCGGCTACTTGTCTTCCTCTGCTGCTAACCAAACATTTCAGTCACTGTGCCTGTATTCCACATCTGCATATGTCAGTGTCGAGTACATGAGATGAATATGTCTGATGTATATATGTATTTTGTACAAGTGATAAGTTAGTCTTATTATTTTTTATATATATTTGCAGGACATGACCACCATTCCCATGATCACACTCATGATCCTGGTGTTTCCTCTGTCAGCATTGTATGTGAGGGAACCCTAGATTTGGATAAGGTCAGTTATCCTAATTTGCGTCTTTACTACAGACTCTAGCTTTACTAAGTAAGCTTGTAATTAACTTGCATAATTTTGGTGTCCTTTATTCTATTCCAGGCTAACATGTGGTTGGGCACATTGTTGTTGGAACGAAGTGAAGACATATACAGGATGAAGGGCCTCATGTCTGTTAGCGGTATGGACGAGAGATTCGTCTTCCAGGTACGTTAGTTAAAAGGCTTTCAACTAATGTCGACGTATTGTTCCCACAAAGAAAGTAAAGTTTTGAGTCTATGATGACCATACTCAGTTACCATTGTTGACTGCAATTCCTGCGACGTTTGCAGGGTGTTCACGACATATTCCAGGGCTCCCCAGACCGTCTATGGGGTCCGAACGAGCCTAGGGTAAACAAGATCGTGTTCATCGGCAAGAACTTGGACGGCCAAGAGCTAGAAAAGGGATTCAAATCCTGCTTGCTGTGACAAATCACACACCTGGATATGGGTATACGACATCATAGGCTACGACATTTTGCAGGGGAAGATACTCTTTGGAGATCAGATCCGTTGTAGTAGTTCTGCAGAGTTCATCAGAAACCAATTCCATGTGATTATTCAGAAAAACAGAAGACAGAAACCATTTTCCAGAGGGGGATGTAACTGTGATCTTGTCTAACCACTTTGTTTGCCAGATCAAGTGCCGTATTTTATAGCTATAAATATTATTCTGAATCCCGTGTTCTTAATTTTTCATTATCTTATTTTATAATTCAACGAAACTAACATTTTACTTAGTTTAAATGAGGAGGTTTCGTAAGTAGCACTGAATGAAATTAGCTTCTTGGAAAACGACTACCGAAATTCCTCTAAACGGTCTTACGTAAGGGCATACGAAACCTCCTACAGTCCTACTGATTATGGAGACCTTTGTGATATAAGAGTATTTCCGTGGTCAGAAGGAGCACTTAATTTATTCAATTAATGTACTGTAATTCTTTTTTTGGTCAGGATAATGTACTGTAATTGAATTTGTGGTAAGAAAACAATCCTAAGAAAGCTTAATTATACATGTACAAGAAGATTACATAGAAAGCGATTTTTTTTAATGATTTGCTTACAGCCTAGTTCCTACTATACACATATACACTCCTAATACATATTTGGTAGTATCTCCAATCTAAATTAAATGTAGTTTTTAGCATTTGAATTTTTTATCAACTTTATATATCGTTTTAGAATATCTGAGCAATTAATAAAGAGTTAGTTATGAAAATTGTTGTTTGAATTTGTTTTTGTTAATTTTTTTTGTTATGAATTCTCCATCCATTGGCTCAAAAGAGTTGTGATTTTTTATTGTTTATTATAAGGAAAAGATTGAGAAAAAAATGTAAGATTTTAGACATAGTTAATACTTTTCTTAAATATTGTGTTGAAGGCTAAAACAACGCTTATTTTAGATTGGAGGGAGTACATGATAATTAAATATACTTTTTTTTAACCCATGTTATTGTGGAAAATTTTATTTAGTTTTATTAATTTAGAAATTTTACTTTTTCTAAAAGAGTTTAATTAAACAATTATCAAAATTAAAATTCTTAACCTTTATTTAAAAAAGTTAAATATATATGTTTTTTTTTTGTTTTTAACAAAAGCTCTAGAAGACTACAACCCAAGTCAATGACGTACACTTTGTGGAAATTGATTAACTGATGCAAAGATTTATTTATCATATATCCAAGTTTTATACCTGTACATGCAGATTTCGATCTCCATGCCTTTTATTTGTAAACAACAACAAAATATATAATTTGTTGATTGCGTATATTATAGTACATTTAATTGTATGTTACGTTAACTTAGCATACAAGTTGCTGCATGTGCTTGTTGATTACTAAGTTCTTCTTACACGTCAGAGATTGATTGTTCTTGATTAAGAGTATGTTATTTATATATTCAGTTTCCAAGTTTTATACTTAGTACATTCAATTTCCGTTTGTTTGAATTATGCATTTTCCCTTATATATTTATATATTTTTTCTTATCAGGTGAGAACATTTTGTCTTCGATCTATACGTTTTTTATTTCATTTTATATAACGAGTGTTCAATCGTCATCAATAAATGTTAGGATTCGAACGCGGTAACGAATAGAAAACAAAGCAAAGAATACAAGAATTGTTAACCCAGTTCGTCAAAGAATTGACTACGTCTGGGGGCACTACCAAGCCAGGGTATTTCTCTCAATATTGTGATAACAATGACGACGACAACTTATAACGACTTGAAGATTACAATTGATCAACTAGGATTATATAACAAACACGGATTAAACCTAATGGGCCCAAAAACTCAACACGCGAGAAACGGCCCAGCGCCCACCGCGGGGCGGCGGCTCCCACCGCGGGCGGCGGCTCCCACCGCGGGGCGGCGACTTCCACCGCGGGGGGTCAGTCCCACTGCGACCCGGCGGCAACTCTCAGTTGCCATCCACTGCAAAACCGACGCCCACCGCGGGGCGTCCAGTCCTACCGCGACCCGGCGGCTCCTCCCAGTTTCCTTCTCTGTATTTACGCATACTTCCTTTATGCTTCAGGCTCCATAACCCAACAATCTCCCACCTGGAGACTGATCCAATCATAATCGTCCTCCTCATCAACCCATATCTGGTAGTAGTACCAGGCCTTCAACTCAGTTACCAAGGCCAGTTGAAGCCATACAAAGCTTCAACTTCTCTAAGGTCACAACCTTAGTCAGCATGTCTGCAGGATTCTCAGTTCCTCGAATCTTCATCAACTGCAAGACCTTTCTTTCCAAGAGATGCCGTATGTAGTGATACTTCAACTCTATGTGCTTAGTCCTTGAATGAAATGCTGGGTTCTTCGCCAAGTGGATGGCACTCTGACTATCACTGTATAGAATGTTGTCCCCCTTCTCCTTCCCCAATTCACGCAAGAAATTCCGCAACTATACCATCTCCTTGCTAGCCTCAGTCACTGCAACATACTCAGCCTCTGCAGTGGACAAGGCTACAACTTTCTGCAGCTTAAAAGCCCAAGAGACCGCAGTACCACCCAATGTAAAGACATACCCGGTTGTACTCCTCTTGTCGAGGTCACTTGATGCCAAGTCTGCATCCACATACCCTACCAGCACGACTTCCTTGCCTTCAAAACACAAGGCTTGCTCTGCGGTACCTCTCAAGTATCTAAGGATCCATTTCACAGCTTCCCAATGCTTCTTCCCTGGGTTCCCCATGAAGCGACTAACCACTCCCACTGCATGTGCAATGTCTGGCCTTGTACACACCATTGCATACATTAAACTGCCAATCGCTGAAGCATATGGAGTCCTCTGCATCTGCGCACGCTCTTCTTCGCTCTTAGGTGAGTCCCTATTAGATAGCTTGAAATGGCTACCCAAAGGAACTTTGGCTGGCTTCGCATCCTGCATACTGAATCTCTTCAAGACCTTCTTGATATACTCAGCCTGCGACAGATACAAGTTTCCAGCCTTCCTATCTCGATCAATCCGCATACCCAGAATCTGCTTAGCCTCTCCAAGGTACTTGCTCACTTCTCGAGCACTCGAGCCTGCTATCAGCATGTCATCAACATATAGCAGCAATATGATGTAGCCATTGTCAAACTTCTTGAAGTAGCAACAATGGCCAGCTTCACTCCTCACGAACTCAATTTCGTGCATGAATCCATCAAACTTCTTGTACCACTGCCTTAGAACTTGTTTCAGACCATACAAGCTCTTGTTCAACTTGCACACAAGCTCAGCGTTACCCTTTGCCACATAGCCCTCGGGTTGCTTCATGTAGATGTCTTCATCTAAGTCCCCATGAAGGAAGGCCGTTTTTACATCCATCTGCTGTAACTCTAGGTTTTCTGCAGCCACCATACTCAACACTAAACGTATAGTAGTTAGTTTCACCACAGGAGTAAAAATGTCAGTATAGTCAATACCGCATTTCTGCTGAAATCCCTTCACAACCAGCCTTGCCTTGTAACGCTTGCTTCCATTCGCCTCCTCCTTGATTCGATAAACCCATTTGTTATGCAATGCCTTCTTGCCTGCTGGAAGCTCAACTAGCTTCCGGGTTCCGTTGGTCAACAACGAATCCATCTCATCATCCATTGGGAGCTTCCACTTGCTCACATGTTCTCCACGAGATGCCTCTGTATAACACTCTGGCTCACCACCATCAGTCAACAACAAATAGTAGTTTGAAGGCGAAAATCTATCAGGCGATCCACGCTCTCTGGTGGACCTCCGCAGCTGAATTACTGGGGTACTCGGCTCCTCCTCAATAACAGCCTCCTGGTCATTTCGAACCACCTTGCTCCCACCCGAGTTTGAGATATCTAACTCCACAACCTCAGGTTCAGGACTAGCTGTTTCTGATGCACCCAGACTATCCTTGTACATCACCTACTCATTGAACACGACGTCTCGACTGCGAATCACCTTTCTGTTCTGTTCATCCCAAAACCGGTATCCGAAATCATCACCACCATATCCAATAAACGTGCACTTGACAGACTTTGCATCCAGCTTGCTTCTCTCAACATGAGCAATATGAACATATGAAACGCACCCAAATATCCGAAGAAAGGATAAATTTACCTCTTTGCCACTCCAAGCTTCCTCTGGTATCCCATTCTCCAAGGGAGTTGATGGCCCTCAGTTGATCAAGAATGCAGCAGTGTTGACTGCATCCGCCCAGAACATCTTTGGAAGCCCACACTTCAGCCTCATGCTCCTAGCACGTTCATTCAGGGTCCTGTTCATACGTTCAGCGACGCCGTTCTCTTGAGGGGTTCCTTTCAAGGTTTTCTCCATGCGAATTCCATTCTCAGCACAAAACTCCTTGAACTCACGAAGCTCATACTCCCCACCATTATCAGATCTCAAACACTTCACTTTAAGACTTGTCTCAGTCTCTACTAGAGCCTTCCACTTTCTGAAGGAGTCAAATGCATCAGACTTTTGCTTCAGAAAATAGACCCATACCTTTCTTGTAGCATCGTCAATGAAGGTCATGTAGTATGACGCTCCACTCAGAGATGTCACAGGTGCTGGTCCCCACAAGTCACTGTGGATCAACTCCAGCTTTTGCTTCTTCAATGTCCTGCCACCCTTCGCAAAGCTCACCCTTTTCTGCTTCCCGAGCACGCAGTCTTCACACAATCCAATCTCAACGGACTTGAGACCTGGCAGCAAACCCTTCGAGCATAACACCTTCATCCCTTTCTGACTCATGTGGCCCAGACGACAGTGCCACAAGTCTGCATCACAGTTTACTCCTGCAATGGCAATGCTATCACGGACGTTGCTCGTCATGTACAGCGTCCCCTCCTTCTTTCCTCGAGCTACCACCATAGCTCCTTTGGTTATCTTCCAGCTGTTACAGCCGAAGGTTACTTCATAACCCTCGTCATCCAACTGTCCGATAGAAAGCAGGTTTCTCTTCAGACCAGGAATATGCCAACTCCATGCAACTGCAGCACAGATCCGTTCGGTGCCTTGATTCTAACATCATGCTTCCCCACGATTTTTAAAGCCTCATCATCAGCAAGATAGACTTTACCAAAATCTCCAGAGGTGTAACGATCCAAAATATCAGCACTGATGCAAGAGTGAAACGAAGCTCCAGAGTCTAACACCCAAGACTCCAATGGACTGCTCGCGCTCAGAATAGATGCATCTGCAGTGGTTCCTGTCGTTGAATCGCTCAGAGTCAACGCGTCTGCAATATCTTCACTGGCTGAATTTGCTGATTTATCTTTCAACGGTGCCTTACATTCACTCTTGTAATGACCGTTTTCATCACAATTCCAACACTTGATTCTGCTCTTGTCTTTGGGCTTATCCTTCCCTCTAGACTTCGATCTGCCACGATTCGACTTCTTAGAGTCTGACCTCCCCCTGCTACCCATATTCAAAGCTGATCCAGAAGCAGTACCTGACGAATTTCTTCGCTGATAATCAGATCCCTGACTTCATCAAACTTGATCTTTGCCTTCCCCGCCGAAGCACTAACAGCAGTAACTGTCCCGCTCCAACTTTCTGGTAAAGAGGATAACAAAATTAGGGCTTGTACCTCATTGTCGAAATCAATCTCAACTGAACTCAGTTGTGCGATCGTCATGTTGAACTCGTTCAAGTGATTGGTGACCGTTGTACTCTCCGTCATCCGCAGATTGAACAACCGCCGCATCAGGTGAACCTTGTTCACCGCAGAGGGTTTCTCATACATCGCGAAAAGAATTTCCAGCATACCCTTCGTCGTCTCTGCCTTGACCGTGTGATGCGCCACGTTCCTGGACAGCGATAGGCGGACCACGCTCATCGCTTTCCTGTCCAGCAACTTCCACTCTTCGTCCTTCATGTCCTCCGGTTTCTCACCCAGCGGCAAATACAGATCTTTACCGTACAGGTAATCCTCGATCTGCATCTTCCAGAAGCCGAAATTTGTTCCATCGAACTTCTCCACCGGTGATTTTCCGCTTCCTATCGTCACCACCAGAACCAGCTCTGATACCGGTTGTTAGGATTCGAACGCGGTAACGAATAGAAAACAAAGCAAAGAACACAATAATTGTTAATCCAGTTCGTCAAAGAATTGACTACGTCTGGGGGCACTACCAAGCCAGGGTATTTCTCTCAATATTGTGATAACAATGACGACGACAACTTACAACGACTTGAAGATTACAATTGATCAACTAGGGTTATATAACAAACACGGATTAAACCTAATGGGCCCAAAAACTCAACACGAGAGAAACGGCCCAGCGCCCACCGCGGGGCGGCGGCCGCGGGGTGTCAGTCCCACCGCGACCCGACGACAACTCTCAGTTGCCATCCACTGCAAAACCGACGCCCACCGTGGGGCGTCCAGTCCTACCGCGACCCGGCGACTCCTCCCAGTTGCCTTCTCTGCCTTTACACGTACTTCCTTTATGCTTCAGGCTCCATAACCCAACAATAAAGACAAATTAAACGAATGCATAAATAATCTTAAATATATTATGTATTTGCTTCATGCGAATCATTTTCTCATGATAATCAGAAAAATGGCAAATTCTGCGGAAATCTTGTGTATTAAAAATATTATGTGAGAAATAACATCACACATCGGAAACTTGAGAATAAAAGGCCTAGTATATAAGTTTACGAAAAGGCTAAATACACGCGATTCTACGTCTAAATGGACGCTTATACACGCTTAAGGTAAGCGTAAGGTTTTGTGCGCTTAAGGTAAGCGTGCATGAGTATTGTGGACATTTTGAAAATACAGGTATGACCTGCACGCTTAAGTTAAGCGTGTAGTGGCATGGGCTAGCCAAACTGCACGCTTCTCTTAAGCGTGCAGGTACACGCTTAACTTAAGCGTGCAACTACATGCTTAAGAAGACGAACCGTCTTCTTCCTCCCGCCAAGCTCTCAAACCTAATTTTTTTTTCGAATTTGCCTCGTTAAATCTCTATTTCCCCTTGCTTTGATTGTTGAAATTAGCCATGGATTTGGGTTTGGGCGACCCGATTGGCGGCGGAGAACGGGCCGAAATCGGCGGCGGAGCTCATCTCGGCGACTGTGCAGTGGGAACGGCGAGCGACGCGGGAACGGCGACAACGGCGGCCGACGCGGGAACGGCGGGCGGGGCGAGTGGTGGCGGGAGGAGCCCTTGGCTGGCGGTGGAGGTGGAAAGCGAGGAGGAGGAGGAGGTGGCCATGGTGGTTTTAGGCAGAGCTCGGACCCGAGGTGGAATTGGAGGTCGAGCTAGGACCCGAGCCCAACCGAGGGCGACTCCGCTAGCGCATGTATCGAGTCCGATTGGTCTCAGAGCGGTATTTTTAAAAAAATTTAAATTTATCATTATTTTTGTAATTGTTTTCGTAAATATATTTGTTAAGATTTGGTTTAAAATAAATAATGATATAGTTATTATGGAAAGTTAGTTATTCTAACTAACTTTGCCAGCTCAGCACAACAGATTCAACTTCATTATTTCTATTCTCTCTTGTATATATATAGTGGTTATGAGAGATGTATTCTAATAAGTTGTATTCTGTAATTCTTCCACAAAAACTCTTCTTGTATTCTCTCGATCAATGAAGTCTTCTTCTACCTTTCTCTACTCATGAATGCTCTTAGATTCTTCATATGGTATCAGAGCACGCAGGTGCATAATGATTGGATATCCTTATGCTAAAAAAGCTTATAAACTTTATGATTTGGATAATCATCAAGTTTTTGTAAGCAGGGATGTTATCTTCAAGGAAGATGTTTTACCTTTTGTCTCTGCTGATCAGGTCAGTGATGTCTCTCAACAACTCATGATGCCTTTAGTTGTTCATGGAATGGAAGATGATGCTGCAGAATCTTCATCTAATCCACCTCATACTCTTCATCCTGAGCCAGACTTTACCAGC
Organism: Rheum nobile; assembly: GCA_027886185.1. NCBI lineage: Eukaryota > Viridiplantae > Streptophyta > Magnoliopsida > Caryophyllales > Polygonaceae > Rheum > Rheum nobile. The sequence continues at coordinate 1,244,328 of WOAB01000616.1, read as the reverse complement.
TCAACATTGGTCCTGCAGAATTCAGATCCTGATCTTCATCTTGAGTCAGTTATTGCATCTATAACTCCAACAGTGGATTCTTCTATTATCAGAAAGTCCACGCAGCTTAGAGGTCCTCCTCCTAGATTCCAAGATTTTATTTGTCCCTCTATGAGGTCTACTAATTCAGCTTCTCAACTTGATTTGTCCTCTTATTCAACAGAATATCGAGCCTCATTATCAAATGTGCTATCTTTGTATGAGCCTTCCTGTTATTCTCAAGATGCTAAGGATCCCTTGTGGATAGCTGCAATGCAACAAGAATTACAGGCTCTTGATGTTAATCATACCTGGGAATTGGTTCAATTGCCTAAGGATAAAGTAGCTATTGGTTGCAAATGGGTATTCAAGATCAAATTCAAGCCTGATGGAACTGTTGAAAGATATAAAGCAAGGCTCGTTGCAAAGGGATATAATCAGAAAGCAGGTACTGATTTTAAGCATACATTTTCACCTGTTGCAAAGGTTGCTTCAGTTAGAATTTTTATTGCTTTAGCTACCTCTCATCAGTGGCCTATTCATCAACTGGATATAAACAATGCTTTTTTGCATGGTTTTTTGGATGAGGAGGTGTTTATGAAGTTGCCTCAAGGTTATTCTAAAGGCTCATCAGGGCAGGTTTGTCTTTTGAAAAGGTCATTGTATGGCTTAAAACAAGCCTCCAGACAGTGGAATTTGGAGCTTACCAAGTTACTTATTCATCTTGGTTTTGAGCAATCTAAGCATGATTACTCTGTCTTTGTTAAAGTTTCAAAAGGCAGGACTACTTTGGCATTAGTCTATGTGGACGATATGTTACTTACTGGAGACGATGCATCAGAGATTCAGTCTACTAAAGCTGCACTCCATTCAACATTCACTATAAAGGATCTTGGTTTTATAAGATACTTTCTTGGTATTGAAGTGGCCAGGACAGATGCAGGAACACTTCTTAATCAAAGAAAATACATCTTAGATATTCTAAAGGATACTAGGATGCTTGATTGTACTCTAGCTAAATTTCCTTTACAAAGAGGCTTGAAATTGTCAATTGACAATGGAGAACTCTTGGAAGATCTTGAGGTCTACAGACGCCTTGTTGGGAGATTGCTCTACTTGAATCTTACTAGACCTGATTTGTCTTATGCTACTCAACATTTAAGTCAATTTGTTAGTTGTCCTTGTGTCCCTCATATGTCAGCTGTAATGCATGTGGTTCGATACCTTAAGAGTACCCTTGATCTGGGACTCTTTTATTCATCCAAGATTGATCACACTCTCTCAGCCTATAGTGATACAGATTGGGGAAGCTGTGCTTTCTCAGGGAGATCTCTTACTGGGTATTGTGTATTTCTTGGAGGATCTCTCATATCTTGGAAGACAAAGAAGCAGAAAACAGTTTCAAAGAGCTCTGCAGAGTCTGAATACAGAGCTATGTCCAGTACAGCAAGTGAACTTGTTTGGGATGTGGGTTTGCTCAATGATTTCCGAGTCCATGTACCTCAACCTATTACACTCTACTGTGACAACACTGCAGCTCAGCACATTGCCGCCAACCCAGTCTTCCACGAAAGAGCAAAGCATCTTACCATAGACTGCCACTACATCATGGATCAAGTCCAATCTGGTTTCATCAAAACTGCACATGTTCGATCTCAGCTGCAACTGGCTGATTTACTCACTAAGGCATTGGGGGAATATCAACATCATTTCCTAGCTTCCAAGTTGGGACTTGTGTCTCACAACACATGTCCAACTTGAGGGGAGGATATGGAAAGTTAGTTATTCTAACTAACTTTGCCAGCTCAGCACAACAGATTCAACTTCATTCTTTCTATTCTCTCTTGTATATATGTGGTTATGAGAGATGTATTCTAATAAGTTGTATTCTGTAATTCTTCCACAAAAACTCTTCTTGTATTCTCTCGATCAATGAAGTCTTCTTCTACCTTTCTCTACTCATGAATGCTCTTAGATTCTTCATAGTTATGAATTAATTTGGAATAGAATAATATAGTTATGGATTATCGTTTAGATTATGATTTAATTCAGATTAAAATAATATAGTTATTGATTAGTTATGGATTAGAATTAGTTATGCCTTAATTTTTGTATTAATTAACATATATTTAGATTTTATTGTTATTAATTATTAATTTGGATTAGAATGCATTATCGTTTAGATTTTGAATTAATTTGGATTAGAATAATAAAGTTATGGATTAGAATTAGTTATTAATTTTTGTATTAGTTAACATATATTTAGATTTTAATGTTATTAATCATTAATTTGGATTAGAATGCATTATCGTTTAGATTTTGAATTAATTCGGATTAGAATAATATAGTTATTGATTAGTTATGGATTAGAATTAATTATTAATTTTTGTATTAGTTAACATATATTTAGATTTTAATGTTATTAATTATTATTTACGGATTAGTTATGGATTAGAATTATCGGCTCATATATTTACATTTTATTTAGAAATTAACTAGTATCTAAACCATTATAAAAACTATCTATACAATAGATAACGAAACGCGTTTTCATAGCGTTTTTTAACGCTAAGTCGCTAACGCTATATTTTTTTCCAATTTTAATTTTGTTTTTTTTAATTTAATTGAACCCCTAAAAAAGGTAAACGCTATATGGTAGCGTTTGACTTGAACCGGGTTTACTCAAACGCTACCATACATATAGCGTTTATATTTTTTATTTTTTATTTTGAACGCTACATAGTTGCGTTTAGTATTTCCGGTGTGAAACACAAAAAATTCTGGTGCAAACAAGACCACGGTTCTCAAACGATCTTACATGCATGTTTATTATAACAATGTTTTTCATGACATATCTGAATACTATTGCAGTAGCGAATAGTACGTAACAAACAAATATGGGAATTGGATATATTGCAGGTTAATTTTGCCCATAACCTTGGCATTTCTTCGGTCCCTAGCTAGTGCTGATCAGTTGTGGGGCATTCTATTGCCTTCTCTTTTCAGTTAAGCTCTCATTAATTAATTTCATATATGCATGTATGTTAGCCTTTTTTCTAGTTTATTATTTGATGATATAAGGATTTAATCAGTGACAGATGCAAAATAATTTACAAAAAGAAGTCACAAAAGCTAAAATATAATGACATGTAGATGATTGACATGGTGGGCGTCGGGGCGTTGCATCGCCGGAGTGGGTTGTCAGTTGTCAATAAGGTCACAAAATCCTTTTGATAATAATTTAGAGTATGAAATTGAATATTTATGCATATAAATAGATTATCATCATATATAAGTCATATAACATATAACATCAAAATTGATGATTAGTCGGCCAAATAATACTTTATGTGTGTCTCTAGCATTGAAGTTTTTAGATCAGTTAAACCTTGTTTTATGTATTCTTTGAGAAAGAAAGAAAAAATCAACAAATAAAAATGAACACTTGGTTAAAAACCATAAACATACTCCTCTTAAATCAACAAATTACATGTTAACAAAGGGTCCACGGAAAAAGGGTTAATTTTAATTATAATTTTTTTGTCTATCATATATTCATATTCCCTTTAAATCAGAACTTTTGTACTATTTCTACACACACACAAAATCCTACCCCATGCCACTAAAATTGAGTACAAAGCCCATAAAAAACAAAAGCTCATTAAAATCCACAAAATAAGAAAATATTTGAAAATCAGAACCTTCTTCAATCTTATCCCCTCTGTTTTTTCTAAGATCAGAGTTGATGTCGAGAGGTCACGCACTCACGATAGCTTTGGTGATCGGATTTTCTTTTTCGCACCGGCGTTTGCTATGAGACAAGAGGGGTCACTGAACCCTGTAGGACCCTCCTTGTGTTCGCCTCTAGATTTATACATCCTGCCTAGTCCCTAATCAATCGCATTGTTAAATTAAGTTTTTCATCGAATGTGTCTAATTTTAGAAATGATTCAGAATGAATGTTTTAGGTTGGTCTTCGTATAGAAACTAAGATCAATTTAATTCTTTTCTCATCAAAAAAAATAATGGAGTATGTTGCGACTCTTTCAACTAAGAAAAAATAATAGTCCCTCTGTTCACATTTTTAGTCTTCAAATTTTGGTTATAAATATTTGTCCTTATAAGATTTTAAGACAATTTATCACATATAGTTTATAAATTTTGTATTGGGATTTTGTTATGTGATTTTTTTAAAAAACTTTCTTAATATGTGTGAAAATTTCTAAAAGGATAAATAAATATGAATTGAGGGAATATATAGGAAAAACTGTGTTATATTGATTTTCACAAATTTTTAGTCTTGATAGCTTAGTTCGATCGGACTGTGCCGCTCTACGTCCAAACTGGGGTACTGTTGGTAGATGATATTGCTAGAATCTATATAACTCGCGAGTAGACCTGATCAAACACGGGCCAGGACCAGACCCATTTTCGCGGCCCGTTTAAGCGGGCCGGGTCCGGGCCCAGTCCGTTATTCAGGCCAGAATCCTTAACCGGACATGCCCGTAATTCCGGGGCGGCCCGGTTGGTTATTCTCAAGTATATTTTTTATTTTTCAAACTAATTATTTAATATTATTAATAAGAAAAGGGTAAGTAATTTTAGGTTAGTTTTTTTTTATACATATTTGTTATATATTTTTATATTAATTAAAAATAATACGCGGGCCGGACCGAGCGGCCCGTACGGGCTTGAACTTGTAACCGGGCCCGGTCCGCTTACCCGTCCGAACCAGGCCAAACGGCCCGTTCGGATTAGAATCCTTGTCCAAGCCCGTATTATTTGTCGGGCGGGTGAGTCGGGCCGGATGGGCCAATCCGCGTTTGTTCAGGTCTACTCGCGAGTTAACATATATAACTCGCGAGTTAACAGAACTTTAGAAAATAGATATAAAAGTGTAAATTATGTTTATAATGTTACTATTTATTTATTGTTATGTGATAGATTATAAGACTGCGGTAAATGAAATGAACATCACCATCTTATAAAGGGACGAATTTTAATTGAATTTACACTACTATTTTTGTACTCTTATTTACTACTCATTTGATTCGATACATTCCAAATCTTGTAGAAAACACTTAAAAGTTTTAAATTACTTTATCACTAGATTAACATAGTATATTACATAAAAAAAAACATAGTATATATAGTTGAAATTATAAGTATATATAGTGTATAGATCGAAGAATAATACATGCATGTACGTATATAGGTGACAATTCGACATGATAGGCTCAAGTTTTGCAAATAATATGTAGATCAAACAAACAATTTCCTAGTCCGATTAGTTGTCTCTATCTGTTTATTATTAATATTTAGATCTTGACTTCTTCTAAAATTACACTTATAATAAATTATATATGTATCTTTAAGAAATTATCAAAGAGGTTATAAGATTCGGCATAACTTTTACAATACAGTGTATTTTCTTTTTCATTGCCGTAGAAAGATTTTTTATGACATTTTATACTTTTGTATACAATTATTTTACCAAACCCAAACCCTATATATATAGTAGAGACAATTCAGAAATTTATAATAGTTAGTTTATTATGAAATAAACAATCATTACAATTTTAAGTAAGATAATTATAATATGGATATTATTGGGCCAATAAGTACGCATACATACAGATTACTTGCAAAAATTATAATCATAAAGTACTTCGTATACTGGTAGCTGTCACAGAAATCAATACATGGAAATTTGATGTCAAGATTCTCCAACCAGCAAGCTTGCTCCCTCACCCAATTTAATTATTAGACTAATCTTGAGATTTGTACGATCAATTGCAAATTAAGTTTAGTTATTCGTTTCAAAGGAGCAAATTAAAGTTATTACCTTTAGAATATCCAAACTTTTCATCCTAAATATAATTTCAAGGTTTACTCTTTTCACCCTCCCAAATCTCAATCCATTTAGTACGTATAACTCAACTCTCAAGGATAGAGTATTGCGTGTTAAAAAAAGTAAAATACTCCAATAATTGTGGGAAACTAATGTGTAATACCCCTCATTTTAGTAAGGGTATTTGGGTAATTTCTCAACCCTCATTCTGTAAATGTGATGCGTTTGGCGAAATTTGAAATTTCTGTAACTCATATAATCTCTGTAATAATCATTTGAGCGTTGTAATATACATTCGGTGTATTATCGAGGCTTGGAATATTTTTATGAATACGAGTATTCATTTAAGAGGTTGAATCCGCGAGTAAAACCTTTCCCAGGGCAAGCGGATGCATACACGACATTTCCGCGACCACGGAAGAACTTCCGCGATCGCGGAAACTGACTCAGCATCGTCTTCCCTTCGCGTTACGCCGGTTGGAGCTCCGTCGTTTCGCCGAGGGGAGGCCGAGCGATTCGCCTTCTCGGCGTTGAGCTCATCGGTGGCCTATATAAGGGAGGCTTCTGCGTGTGGAATTCTTCATCCACATTTCCGAGATCTCCCTCTCGCTCTCTGTTGCCTCGTTTTTCCTTCGCCGGAATTCTTGCTCGTGCCGGAGCTCTCGCCGGAGTCCTTGGTGGTTGTCCAGTGCATTGGAAGCTTGGGAAGGTGGTGAGCATCGTTCGCAGCCAAGCAGCCCTCGCTCGCGTCGCCGGTGAGCCTCGTTTCGTCTTTCCGAGTCGCGTCTGGGAAGGATCCGCGATCGCGGCTATGAACACCGCGACCGCGGATGGTGCCCAAAAATCTGCGACCGCGGAATCCAAAAACCGCGACCGCGGCTTGCCTTAGCAAGCGCGATCGTGGCTTTGGACGAGCCGGTCACGGATGGGACCCTTGTTCCTTTCGTTTCTTTAGATTCGTATTATTATTCGTATCGAATCTAACCTAGGGTTTCGTCGTGGGTTCGTTGTCGTCGTAGGAATCCGTAACCAGATTCTGTTTCCAGTTCCCAGATACCCGAAACCCGACAATCTACGTTCGTCTCGATTAAGGCAAGTGGCGGTTCGCTCTTGCTTATCATTCCATGTTTTCGTTAATTATCAATTATTTTAATTGTTAATTAAATTGGGATAAAGTGTTGTTTTCGTTTGGGAACATATTTTATAAATGTGTGATTTAAAACGCGATATTATTATAGGTTGTATATACTGCTAGAAACAACGCTATTATATATGTTATTACCGTGATGGTATTGGTGTGGATTTTATGTGTGAACTTAATATATAGTTAGAACGAGTATTCGTAGGAACGTTATGTATCTCATTGCGAGTGTTGGTTGTTTCTTTATAACCGTGGTGCATAGGATGTACAAGCCCTAACACCCTTTCCTGGTCATGACCTACCCCTATCCGAGTATAGAGGTGGTGCACACAGCTGGTGCCAAACATTCGGGAAATGCTCCCAATATATCTCTCGTATCGAGATGATATATTTATATGATAAAAGCTATAACGTGAATATACGTTTTTGGAATTAAATAAGATAAGTGCGATTATGCACATAATTAATATACCCTTGGGCGAGGAGTATAACGTGAAAACCGCCCGGACTTCGATTAGAGTAAGTTCTTTTTCCAAATCTGAATTCGCATTGCGCGGTGAGGTTGGTCGTGGACCCAAATGGTCAAGTCATTTTAAATGTTTGTGTGAAATTATAATATTCCCAAACACTTGTCATACTTTTCGATAAGACTCGATCTTTTGGAGTCTTCTTGTAATATCCCGTATATTTGTACGAATAAATTTCGAATTTTCTTAAGCCCGTATTGCAAGTCGGATTAAATTCAGGGAAGTACGAACATTCGGTGTAATGTTTGGTCTCTGTAATATTTTTCTGAGCAATATAAAATACAGTTAACGTATTTTTGGGTTAAGAGATCGTTCGTGTACAAATATATTTAACCCGGGGTTAAGTAAAATTTACCACTTAAGGTAAATAAGGGCAAAGAGGGAAATCGGCCTATGCCTTAGCCCACACCAGCACACCACTTCAGCAACTTGCAAGCCAACTTACACAGCTGGCAACTAGCTTGGATGACTCATCGGGGCTACTTGGCCTAGCTTGGACACCTCATGGGGTACGTGTCTTCAGGGTGGTCTTCGTGGTTTGCCTATAAAAGGAGAGGAGAAGTCGTGGGAGAAGCCATAAAATAGCTCCTCACCATCTTTTGCTGTCAAAAACCCAGAAATCAGCTTATGAGCTGAACTTTGAGCTTCGTTTAAGAACGATTTTGTCATTCGTTCGAGCAGATAGAAGTTGCATCTTGAAGGTGAGGTGTAGCTTAAAAGGGTGAGAAGATTAGCCAAGCCCGATTCGAAGTTTAAATCGATCGAAAGTTGGTAAAAAAACCCTTGAAGCTCATTGTTTTCACCTCTGAATTTCGTGACTTTTGCTGAACTTTGAACCCGATTTGTGTGGTCATCTCGACCTTGTTTCGATCCGTTTTCAGGAGATTCCTAGAGCTTGTTGGTAGCTTAAGAGGGTGGTAGACTCGAACCAAGAAGAATCGAAGCCTAAAGGGGTCGATTTGGGTGAGTTCTCCTCGTTGTCGCCCCTGTCTTCGCCCCTGCATGTGCACCGCGCCCAGCGGCCGAGCGCCTGCCGCCCCAGCGGTAGCCTTGCCAAGGGTGTGTCGTGGTGTTTTGGCATGGGTCGAGCCTCGTTCCTTGATTCGTTTCGTATTCCATTAGATTCGTATATATAGATATTGAATCTAATATTAGGGTCTTGTTATGGGTCGTTCCATATGGATTTATTATCCAGGATTTGTTCCCATTCCAGACTCGGAAACCCTTTAATTCTAAGCGTGCGAAGCTTTCGTCGGACCTAAGGCAAGTGGCGGTTCGCTCTTGCTCATCATTCCATATTTCCATTAATTATCAATTATTTAATTGTTAATTAATTTGGGATGATTATTGTTCTTGTCTGGGAACGGTTTTGTGAAACTGTTTTGGAAATTAAAATGAATAATATAATAGGTTGTATATCTGTTAGAACAACGCTATTATATATATATACCTAGATTGAAATATATCTATTATGTTAGCCTTGATGGCTTTAATATGATTATTTGACTGTTCTGAACTGTTTAGTTAGAACGAGTATTCGTAGGAACGTTACTGAGGCCCTGGAGTCCAGTCGTTTCTTTATAATCAGGTAGAGAGGTGGCTCGTCCCCACCTAATACCAATTGGATGGTCATGACCTACCTCTTTACTCGGGTGAAGAGGTGGTGCACTTAAACAGTGTAATCTTGGGAGTGTTCCCAAAAGATCTCTCGTCTCGGGACGAGCTGATCATAAAAGTTTATAACATAATGTGTGTTTTGGAATTAAACAAGATAAGTGCCGTAGGTTCGCACATGATTAATATACCCTCGACGAGTAGCGCAGCTAAGTAATAGTGCGGCTAGGAAAACTCGTTTAGACTTGATCAGAATACGTTCTCTTTCCAATCTGGATTCGCGTTAAGCGGTGAGGTTGGTTGTGAACCGAAACATCTCGTCAGTTTTTGAACGCTTGTGTGTGATGCTTATAATGTTCCAGACATTTGTCATGCTTCCGATAAGACTCAAGTTTTTGGAGTCTTCTCTTGGATATTTCCTATAAGACTCAATTCCGTTGGAGTCTTCTCTTGATCATGTCTTTTGATATATTCCAGTAGAAGTATGGTGGTTGACTATCGTTATCGGTTATTATTCGAGAAACGATGAGTCTAACCTAATACGACTACTTCGAACCACTCTGCTTTGTACCCTTGCATAGTCTTTCATTAGACTAACCAACCGTAGTTGTTCTCTGCATGGTTGGCTGGTGTCATTCGTTCGATTCGACACATCAGATAAAGCGCAGATATGAGGAGACTAGATTGACTATGAAGATGACGGTTGTTTTGATGTTTTAATGATTTTAATCAGGTTGAGATCCTTGGGCAGGTGATCATGGTGATCACAACCCTTTTTGTAAGATTTTAAGAAAGACTTCCGCTGTGTTTGATTTAACTCTGTATATTGTCCTATTCGGGATTGAGATGTAATCCCGGGATTCATGTTTTAATTAAGTATTACAATGATTTTGTATCATTTGTGTTTATGATTGTGTTTAAACCGGTAAAGCCTTGGGTGGCTTCGGTAAGGAACACCGAGGTCACTGGCGGTAATACATTTCCAAATGGGTTACGATTTGGGGGTGTTACAGATTTGGTATGAGAGCCAAAGGTTTTTTTTTATAAAACGGGTTGGGTATTTGAAAACCATTTACTCGTTTTAAATTGAAAAGTGTTTTCAAGGCTCTGAATTTTCGAAACGGTACAAATTTCAAACCGTTCATAGTCATACATTCTCTCTAGTCTGATATAGGAAGTTGCTTCCATATCTAGACAGACTAATTCTTTTCTCATTGACCCGTGAGATATGGGTGCGTTCTGTTCTCTTCAGAGGAACTCGAAAGAAGCCGAGATGGCGAATCTCTAGATAGGCTTGAGTTCCCGGTTCCCTCGTTATGCTTTGAGGTTGTATAACCTAGTAGTCCACCGAGGAGGTGAAGACCGTACTCTCTGAGTCGGTAGGAGTAGTGTCTGATAGACCAAGGTTCCTGAGACAGAACCGAGGAAGGACATTGAGGAAGAGGAATAGGTGCTAAGTTTAGCAGTTCCCTTTCCTAGGGCTTTGTTGTCAGAGCTATCAACTCGGTTTGAATTCATCCATGAAAGTTTACCAAGTTTGATCTCTTTCCGAGTCGATTTTATTACATTAAATATATTGGAAAGATATTAATGTATAAAATACTTGGAATTTGATCGGTAAACAGATGGTTAACACTGCAAACCCTGTGGAAGAACACGAGTCTGTTGCTCACAACGACCCAGGGGGCAATGACCAAGCTCAGGCCAACGCTCCAATGGTATTTGACGCAGCAACAGTTGAAGCAATTCGGGGAATGGTGATACAGGCAGTCACCGATATCTTGCGACCAGTTGCACCTCAGGCACAAGATGTGTCAATTCCTCTAGTGATTCTTAGAGTTGTGGAACCAAATGTCCAAGTACATCGAGAAGAGGTGGTCAGGAATGGAGGCAATTATGTCCGTGCACTGAAGGCCATAAACTCTATGAGGCCTGACAGCTACGATGGAAAGGGAGAACCAGTCAAATTAGCATATTGGTTCTCACACCTGGAACGGTTTTTCCGCAACATTGAATGCACTGAAGCTGAGAAGGTGCATATTGCTTCTCTCCATCTGAAAGAGGAAGCTAGTGAATGGTGGGAAAGCACCGGACTAGCTGATCATCCAGGATTGAACTGGGGAATGTTCAAAGCCAAAATGACCGACCATTTCTTCTCTCGTGCTATGAGGGATGAGAAACACAAGGAATTCCTCTATCCGAAGACAGAAGGATTAACAGTGACTGAACTTGCGACCAAGTTTAATCACCTGTTGCAATATGCTGGATCAGAAGTGTCTAGCGAAGAACAGAAAATCTGGCATTTCCACGAGTGAATGAGCCCGGATATTAAGCCATGGATGGTGCGTCACGGATGCTCTACTTTGGAACAGTACGTGGATGCAGCTTATAAAGTGGAGGTGACTCTAGAGGAGTCGACGAAGAAACGTAATCATCAAAAGTTGATGCAAAATCAATCTCAGGCAAGTGGATTTAAACGTCCCGCGCCACCATCTAACTTTGTCAAGTCTAGCAAAGCAAAGACGGATATGACTCAAGGAGGGTCAACACAACAGTTGGGTCAGGGCAAGAGTCCGATCCAGTGCTATAATTGTGGCACAATTGGGCATAAGAGCAGTGTGTGTCAGCAGGAAAGGAGAGTATGCTTTGGCTGTGGAAGGGAAGGTCATATGCAGAAGTTCTGTCGACAAGGGGAGCAGAAAGAAACTGAGTTACACCAAGGGTCTGTTAACCAGAACAATCGACCCAGGTTTAGACCAGTAGAAGCTCCTAGTCCTTCAATGCAGACAACTGCACAAAACAAGGGGAAGACCCTAGTTGCTTCTGGAAGTCAGGGTCAACGTCTTTACGTAATGCGTGAGGCGGATGGACCTGATGCTCCAATTGCTTAAAGTACTCAGCGAGGCTGGCGAAGTTTAGTCTTTTGTACTACCTCTGTGATATGTTGTGGACTTAGGTGTTATCCAGTCTTTTGTTTCTGATAGTTATATTAGTAAGTTTAAGTATGCAACAAGGTTTGTAAACCTTTTGTTGTAAATATTCTTTCTAATATAAACGTATGGTTCAAACCAATCGTCTGTCAGAATTTTCGATTACCTTTTTGGATAGAGATTCGAAGAGGAATTGATCTGAATGACCATGGTTCCATGCAACATTTTCTCAGTATGGATTAGCTGACACGTCATGAGACGGTCATCGATTTTAATTCAAAGACTATGACGATGTCATCTAGAGGCCATGTGATTAATGAGAAATGGGGTTATGGTTGATCCCCAGAAGATTGAAGCGGTAGCTGATTGGAAGCGGCCTCAGAATGTGAACGAGGTGCGCAATTTCCTTGGACTTGTTGAACATTACAAACGGTTCGTGGAAGGATTTTCTAAAATCACTCTACCCATGACCCATTTGCTCCGCAAGGTCCACAAAAAGTTTGTCTGGAGTGACAAGTGCGAGGCCAGTTTTCAAGAAGTTGAAAAAGTGTCTGACCTCGACACCGGTTATAGCGCTGCCAAAAGGGAATGATGACTATATAGTCTATAGTGATGCTTCGAAGAGTAGGTTGAGATATGTCTTGGTGCAAAGAGGCAAGGTTTTTGGATACGCATCTAGACAACTGAAAACCTATAAAGCAAACTATCTGACGTATGATCTAGATCTTGCATCAATAGTGTTTGCTCTGGAAGACTGAGGAGGATATGCATAGATGCTTTTCCAAGTTGTTTTCGGCCAAGTTTCGGGGTCGAAACTTCTCTTAAGGGAGAGGTAATGTAATATCCCGTATATTTGTACGAATAAATTTTGAATTTTCTTAAGCCCGTATTGCAAGTCGGATTAAATTCAGGGAAGTACGAACATTCGGTGTAATGTTTGGTCTCTGTAATATTTTTCTGAGCAATATAAAATACAATTAACGTATTTTTGGGTTAAGAGATCGTTCGTGTACAAATATATTTAACCCGGGGTTAAGTAAAATTTACCACTTAAGGTAAATAAGGGCAAAGAGGGAAATCGGCCTATGCCTTAGCCCACACCAGCACACCACTTCAGCAACTTGCAAGCCAACTTGACGCAGCTGGCAACTAGCTTGGATGACTCATCGGGGCTACTTGGCCTAGCTTGGACACCTCATGGGGTACGTGTCTTCAGGGTGGTCTTCGTGGTTTGCCTATAAAAGGATAGGAGAAGTCGTGGGAGAAGCCAGAAGATAGCTCCTCACCATCTTTTGCTGTCAAAAACCCAGAAATCAGCTTCTGAGCTGGACTTTGAGCTTCGTTTAAGAACGATTTTGTCATTCGTTCGAGCAGATAGAAGTTGCATCTTGAAGGTGAGGTGTAGCTTAAAAGGGTGAGAAGATTAGCCAAGCCCGATTCGAAGTTTAAATCGATCGAAAGTTGGTAAGAAAACCCTTGAAGCTCACTGTTTTCACCTCTGAATTTCGTGACTTTTGCTGAACTTTGAACCCGATTTGTGTGGCCATCTCGACCTTGTTTCGATCCGTTTTCAGGAGATTCCTAGAGCTTGTTGGTAGCTTAAGAGGGTGGTAGACTCGAACCAAGAAGAATCGAAGCCTAAAGGGGTCGATTTGGGTGAGTTCTCCTCGTTGCCGCCCCTGTCTTCGCCCCTGCCTGTGCACCGCGCCCAGCGGCCGAGCGCCTGCCGCCCCAGCGGTAGCCTTGCCAAGGGTGTGTCGTGGTGTTTTGGCATGGGTCGAGCCTCGTTCCTTGATTCGTTTCGTATTCCATTAGATTCGTATATATAGATATTGAATCTAATATTAGGGTCTTGTTACGGGTCGTTCCATATGGATTTATTATCCAGGATCTGTTCCCATTCCAGACTCGAAAACCCTTTAATTCTAAGCGTGTGAAGCTTTCGTTGGATCTAAGGCAAGTGGCGATTCGCTCTTGCTCATCATTCCATATTTCCATTAATTATCAATTGTTTAATTGTTAATTAATTTGGGATGATTATTGTTCTTGTCTGGGAACGGTTTTGTGAAACTGTTTTGGAAATTAAAATGAATAATATAATAGGTTGTATATCTGTTAAAACAACGCTATTATATATATATACCTAGATTGAAATATATCTATTATGTTAGCCTTGATGGCTTTAATATGATTATTTGACTGTTCTGAACTGTTTAGTTAGAACGAGTATTCGTAGGAACGTTACTGAGGCCCTGGAGTCCAGTCGTTTCTTTATAATCAGGTAGAGAGGTGGCTCGTCCCCACCTAATACCAATTGGATGGTCATGACCTACCTCTTTACTCGGGTGAAGAGGTGGTGCACTTAAACAGTGTAATCTTGGGAGTGTTCCCAAAAGATCTCTCGTCTCGGGACGAGCTGATCATAAAAGTTTATAACATAATGTGTGTTTTGGAATTAAACAAGATAAGTGTCGTAGGTTCGCACATGATTAATATACCCTCGACGAGTAACGCAACTAAGTAATAGTGCGGCTAGGAAAACTCGTTTAGACTTGATCAGAGTACGTTCTCTTTCCAATCTGGATTTGCGTTAAGCGGTGAGGTTGGTTGTGAACCGAAACATCTCGTCAGTTTTTGAACGCTTGTGTGTGATGCTTATAATGTTCCAGAAATTTGTCATGCTTCTGATAAGACTCAAGTTTTTGGAGTCTTCTCTTGGATATTTCCTATAAGACTCAATTCCGTTGGAGTCTTCTCTTGATCATGTCTTTTGATATATTCCAGTAGAAGTATGGTGGTTGATTATCGTTATCAGTTATTATTCGAGAAACGATGAGTCTAACCTAATACGACTACTTCGAACCACTCTGCTTTGTACCCTTGCATAGTCTTTCATTAGACTAACCAACCGTAGTTGTTCTCTGCATGGTTGGCTGGTGTCATCCGTTCGATTCGGCACATCAGATAAAGTGCATATATGAGGAGACTAGATTGACTATGAAGATGGCGGTTGTTTTGATGTTTTAATGATTTTAATCAGGTTGAGATCCTTGGGCAGATGATCATGGTGATCACAACCCTTTTTGTAAGATTTTAAGAAAGACTTCCGTTGTGTTTGATTTAACTCTGTATATTGTCCTATTCGGGATTGTGATGTAATCCCGGGATTCATGTTTTAATTAAGTATTACAATGATTTTGTATCATTTGTGTTTATGATTGTGTTTAAACCGGTAAAGCCTTGGGTGGCTTCGGTAAGGAACACCGAGGTCACTGGCGGTAATACCTTTCCAAATGGATTACGATTTGGGGGTGTTACACTTCTCTTGTTCATATTGTGTCGTATATTTTCGTAGAAGTGTTGAGGTTCACTGTCGTCATCGGTTATTATTCGAGAAACGACAGGTGTAACCTAATACGACTACTTAGAACCTTTTTGTTGTACCCTTGCATAGTCTTTCATTAGACTAACCAACCGGTTATTTTCCTTTGCATGGTTGGCTGGTGTCATCCGTCTCATACGACACATCAGGTAAACTTCATTTCCGTGAAGGCTAGTACACGACGTTGAAGGCAGATGGAGGTTTTAAGAGTTTTCCAAGGTTGAAGATGTAACACCCCCAAATCTTAACCCATTTGGAAAGGTATTACCGCCAGTGACCTCAGTGTTCCTTACCGAGATCACCCAAGGCTCTACCGTTTAAATACAAATCATGAAATACAATGATACAAAATGATAACCTTATTCATATAAAACATGAGTCCCGGGATTACATCCCAATCCCGAATAGGACAAACACAGAGTTTAAATAAATTACAGCGGAAGTCTTAAACAAAGTACAACGGAAGTCTTGATAAACAAATAACAGAGTAAATAAGTTACAGCGGAAGTCTTATAAAATCTATTACAAACAAGGATCTTGACCACAATGGTCATCTCCCAAGGATCTCAACCTGATTAAAAGAAATTATTAAAAACATCGAAAAACCACCGTCGACTCCATAGTCCTTCTAGTCTTCTCATCTACACTCTATCTGATGTGCCGAATCGAACGGATGACACCAGCCCACATGCAGAGAACAATGTTCGTGGGTTAGTCTAATGAAAGACCATGCAAGGGTACAAAGCATAGTGGTTCGAGTGATCGTAACCGTTTACTATCATTGTCCCTCGAATAATAACCGAAAGAACGATACATAACCCGACACTTTCACGGAATAACAACAAGAGGTATGCATAAGAGAAGATTCTGGAAGACTTAATCTTCACAGAAATCGACCTGAAAGAAGACTCCAAAGGAATTGAGTCTTAAGAAAAATATGACAAATCTGGAACGTTTAAAGAATTACACATCAATGATTGAAAAACTGACTTAGATGTTTCGGTTCACGATCAACCTCATTGCTTACAGCGAATCCAGATTGGAAAGAGAACGTACTCTGATCAAAAGTCGAGACGAGCTTTCCTAACTGTACTATTTACTTAGCTGTACTATTCGCCAAAGGTTTATTAATTATGTGCACTCGGGCACATATCTTATTTAATTATAAAACACACGACACTGAAGTACATTAATATTATTAAGCACGACAACAAAGTTTAAAACTCAGGGTGATCATTATGTCGACCCAAATTAATACAACACACACACCCACGCACACACGAGGCTTAATATTATTTCGAGAACAACGGAAGTTATTATTACACAGGGTGACCTTACGTTCATCCAGATTACACTGCCACAGTGTTTATACTTTAATTTACAGGGTGACAGTTACGTCCACCCCAATTGCACTAGCTAGGTGCTTAATACACAGGGTGACAATTATGTCCACCCAATTGCGCTAGCAAGGCGCTTAAACACTTCAGATCCTTAAAGGTGGATAGGAAGCATAGGTCATGTGTAACACCCCCAAATCGTAACCCATTTGGAAAGGTATTACCGCCAGTGACCTCGGTGTTCCTTACCGAAGCCACCCAAGGCTTTACCGGTTTAAACACAATCATGGAACACAAATGATACAAAATCATTGTAATATTTAATTAAATCATGAATCCCGGGATTACATCCCAATCCCGAATAGGACAAATATACAGAGTTAAATCAAACACAGCGGAAGTCTTTCTTAAAATATTACAAAAAGGGTTGTGATCTCTATGATCACCTGCCCAAGGATCTCAACCTGATTAAAATCATTAAAACATCAAAACAACCGTCATCTTCATAGTCAATCTAGTCTCCTCATATCTGCGTTCTATCTGATGTGCCGAATCGAACGGATGACACCAGCCCACATGCGGAGAACAATGTTCGTGGGTTAGTCTACTTGAATAGACTAGCAAGGGTAAAAAGCAGAGTGGTTCGAGTGATCGTAACCGTTTACTATCATTGTCCCTCGAATAATAACCGAAGGGACGATACATAACCCGACACTTTCACGGAATAACAACAAGAGGTATGCACAAGAGAAGATTCTGGAAGACTTAATCTTCACAGAAATCGACCCGAAAGAAGATTCCAAAGGAAATGAGTCTTTAAGGAAACATGACAATGTCTGGAACATTAAAGAATCATATAACAATGATTTAAAAACTGACTGAGATGCTTCGGTTCACAACCAACCTCACCGCTTACAGCGAATCCAGATTGGAAAGAGAACGTACTACATTCAAGTCGAGACGAGCTTTCCTAGCTGCACTATTTACTTAGATGCACTACTCGTCGAAGGTTTATTAATCATGTGCTCTCGGGCACTTATCTTATTTAATTCCAAAACGCTCATTCACGTTTTAAGCTTTTAAATATATATGCCATGTCACGCAAGACATATATCTAAGGAATGAACCTCGCAGAGTCCAAACCCCTGGATTATATCGAAAGAATGGACCTCGCAGAGTCCAAACTTCTACTATCGCTGGGTCTTGCTTGCCCTTAAAAAGAATGAACCTCTCAGAGTCCAAACTTTTACTATCGCAGGGTCTTAATCGCCCTTTACAATTATAAAGAAACGCGCATGGAACTCTCAGGATCCAGGCATTCCTACGAATACTCGTGCTAACTAACAGTCATAGCACAATAACATTAATACGGATAAATCCACATAAGGGCCCGTCAGGCGATCATATATAATAGCGTCGTTCTAACAGATATACAACCTATTATATGATTTTTCAAAACAGTTTATAAAACCATTTCCAGACATGAACAATAATCAATCCAAATTAATTAACAATTAAGCAATTGATAATTAATGAAAATATGGAATGATAAGCAAGAGCGAACCGCCACTTGCCTTAGATCCGACGAAAGCTTCGCACGCTTAGAATTAAAGGGTTTCCGAGTCTGGAACGGGAACAGATCCTGGATAATAAATCTATATGGAACGACCCATAACAAGACCCTAAATTAGATTCAATATCTACATATACGAATCTAAAGGAATAAGAAACGGATCAAGAACCCGAGCCTCGATCCATGCCCAAACACCCAAAACACACACTCGGCACCATGAACCATGCTTACCGCGGGGTGCGGTAGTCATGGCGCCGCGGGGTGCGGTGCACAGGCAGGGGCGAAAGACAGCAGTGGCAACGAGGAGAACTCACCCAAATCGACCCCTTTAGGCTTCGATTCTTCTTGGTTCGAGTCTACCACCCTCTTAAGCTACCAACAAGCTCTAAGAACCTCCTGAAAACGGATCGAAACAAGGCCGGAATGACCACGCAAATCGAGTTCAAAGTTCAGCAAAAATCATGAATTTCATAGGTTGAAATCAGTGAGCTTCAAGGGTTTTCTTACCAACTTTCGATCGACTTCTACTTCAAATCGAGCTTGACTGATCTTCTCACCCTCTTAAGCTACATACAATCTCCAAGATTCAACTCCTACTTGATCGAACGAATGATAGGATCGTTCACAAACGGAGCTCGAAGTTCAGCACAGGATGCTGATTTCTGGTTTTTGACAGAAGAGAGGAGGAAGAAGATGGTGATGAGTCTTACTTCTGGCCTCTCCTCAGCCTCTCTCTCTCCTTATATAGGCCAACCAAGACGTCTATAAGCAAGCCACGCATGCATAGATGTGGCACAACCAGAAGAAGAACCGTGGGGAGCAAGGATCGGCCAAGCATGACGCGGACAAAACCTTATCGCGATGACGACGACAGTGACGTCTACCGCGGGGTGCGGCACTCTTCTCACCGCGGGGTGCGGTAGTGCCCATCAGGAAATCGTCCTGACTTTGACGGGACCGTTCTCTCAGCTCCGAACTCCAAATGAGGTGATTCCAAATCGAGGAGTTAGATCTAGAAGTCTATTTTAATCCTTCCAAATTTCACATCGTATGGATTATGGAATCAAGAGTTATGACGATTTTTCTACAAGGTCGCAATTGTATGACCGAGGAAAGTATGGGTACGGGTTCTTTTAACCCCGGGTTAAATATATTCGTACCCGAATATCCTTTTAGCCCGAAAATTCTTTATATGTATTTTATATAGCTCAGAAAAATATTACAGAGATTAAACATTATATTGAATGTCTGTACTTCCCTGTATTTAATCTGACTCGCAACATGGGCTTAAGAAAGTTCAAAATTTACCCATAAAAATGAGGGATATTACATCATGACCCTTAAATTATTATTCGGAAATTATCTCGAGGAATATTACGATTTAAAGAAACGACAGATCCTTACTTGGATTAGCGTCCCTACGAATATTAAGTTATAAAGAAACGACTAATCCTTACTTGGATTAGCGTCCCTACGAATATTAAGTTATAAAGAAACGACTAATCCTTACTTGGATTAGCGTTCCTACGAACACACGCACAATTCTAGCATTAAAGATTAACATTAAAACCACAACGATACCATCCCGGTAATTATCACATATATGGCGTTGTTCTAACAGATATACAACCTATGATAATGTCATTATTACAGTTTCCAAAACAGTTTATAAAACCATTTCCAGATAAACACAGTGATCATTCCAAATTAATTACTCAGATAAACAACTGATAATTAATGTAAATATGGAACGATGAGCAAGAGCGAACCGTCACTTGCCTTAATCCGCAGAGTTTGAATGAAGCCTAACGACGACGGAATTCCGGGCTCGACACAGGGACAGATCTGGCACACAGATTCCTTCGAATCGAGCCATAAGGAAACCCTAAGTTAGATTCGACATAAACTAGTACGAATCTAAGGAAAGACGAAAGAAACCGAAGGAAACGACGCCTCGACGACGACCACCAAAGCCAAAAGCCAAAGAGGCATTCTGGGCTCTGGCGGCGGTCGCCGTTCTTGGTGGCGGTCGTCGCAGTTCATCACGGCGGGCGCCGTGAAGAACACGGCGGTCGCCGTGAAGAACTCCGACGGCAGAAACGGCGAGAAAACTCACCCAAAACACGAGCGACTCGGCCTCCTTCGACTTGCTTTGGTTTCTAACCACCAAGGGCTACCAAAAGCTTCACAAAAGGCACACTGGAACACCACCAAACGACACCGGCGAAAGCTCCAGAATCCGGCGAGGCAAGAACAATTTCGGCGAGAGAGAAATTTGAGGGTTGAGCTTTGATTTGTGCTCTAATCCGACCCCCAAGCCTCTCCTTTTATAGCCAGATCACAAGGGAGCACAATGATGGCCTAGACGCGGCGTAGCAGGCCTACTTCGGCGCGTTAGAGGCTCGCCGGAGACCATCGGGCAAAGACCTCCGGACAACGACGGCGGGCGCCGCGGAGAGCAAGGGTCGCCGCCTCACAAATTGCCTACGGCGGGCGAATCACGGCGGGCGCCGTACTGCACGGCGGTCGCCGCCACTAGGCCTGGCGCCCAGCTAGGAAGACGACCACGCCAGTCCTCGAGCCTGGCGACGGCGGGCGCCGCCATAAATGCGGCGGTCGCCGCCCCTTGGCTTCGCGCCCATTCTGGTTTTGAACGACAACAACTTTAACCCGGGATAAAATTATCGTACGCGAACGAGTATTAACATCCAAAGCACGTCGTCTGTATATTATTTCACTGAGAAAAATATTACAGAGATAGAGCACATTACAGAATGTCTCAAACTATCTGAATTAAATCCGATGTACGAAACGGGTACTCGGGAAAATTCCCAAAATTCCCAAAATCTCCTTACAGAAATACGGGGTATCACAGAAGATCCTAGGCGTGTGATCGCTCCGATCAAGACCATTATGATATTTATTATTTAAAAGACTTCTGCTGTATTGAAACAATTCTGTATTTTGGATGTATTTGGGATTTACAGATGTAATCCGTGACTTTGGTTTGAATAAATGTTATGATATTTGATATGATTAGTGTTATTTTATGGTTATTATAAAATGGTTAAGCCTTGGGTGACTTCAGATGGATAATCTAAGGTCACTGACGGTAATACTTTCAATGATAAATTTGGGAGTGTTACATAATGAACGATTTACAAGTTGAGAATTATATATATCATTAATTATTAGCGTTGAAAATGCTACACTTTTGTTTTTGTTTTTTTAATAAGGTAATAATTAGATTAGTTTAGCGATCGCATAGGCGAAATTCATACTCGAACCCTAAACCTTACATCTACAGAGTATTTGTTATTTGTTTTTTTTGGTAAGAAGTATTTGTTATTTGTTAATATATGGAGTATGACGGATCCCACAATTAAATTCCATAAATTTTTCTATGGACCCAAAAGACAATAAAAAATACTGGCATTTTTTTCGACCCAAAAACAAAATACTAGCATTAAAACCCATTTTTTCATGCAATAAATGATCACCTACAAATTTCATTACGGAGTATAAGATTACCCCACGATTTGTAGGTGGTTTTTTTATTTTATTTTATTTTATAATTGCATTTAGAGAGGTCATACTAAATTTCAATGCTCTACCTAATTAACTAGCTACACGACCGTTTAACTAATTTTAGTGGTCCTGTATTAGAACTTTTTATTTTTCAATAAATAACTCTTTTTTAAAAAAAAACGTTTCATACACGGTGAAAATCATATAAAAATTGGTTTGCACTTTACATATCAACATTTTACAGAATATTAAGAATAAAATATGTCATGTAGTAATTAACCATAAAAATAGAAGTTTTGACAAACCGCCTCTTCACTTCATATTTTAAGAAAAACAACTTACTAAAAAAAATCGTTAGTAAAAACGACTCAATATTTACATAAAACGACCAACTAAATACATCTCGAACATTAAACAAATAACCCGAAATCTAAATTTTGATATTCAATAGAGGGATTTGCAGAAAACCACTCCTTAAATAGGCTTATTTGCCCACAACCACCCGTTATACACGTAATTACTTGAGCTCACCCTTTAAATACATTCTGTTAACAAATAACCACCCCTGTCCCAATCCGTCAATTTTGGCCGCTATTCCATGCGAATTTACCAAATTACCCTCAAATTAATAGATTTAACAATATAATACAAAATATTTTGTAGATTTTAAACAATATTTAAAAATCAATATTAAATAAACCTACCTAAATATAAATATGACTAAATTTAATAATTTTATTAATCATCTTTTAACTTCTTTGTTAAGATAGTTTTCTAAGTAATTTCTTTCTTTCTTACTTCCACTTGCTTTACTTACAAAAAATATAATTTTTATTTATATTAACACCTTGATAATAGTTACATATGATTAAATTACAATATAATTTAATTGATATACTTAAATTTAAAAATGGACTTATAAGACAATTTCAAAAATAAGAATCACCGAATAAGACTAATTTAATAGTACATATCTAAACGAAGTAGATACGTTGCACACATGTAACATAAGGTTATTTTTTATTTATATATGTTAGTTGTTGCATATTTATATATTTATCAATGAAAGTAAAGTCAAACTAATAGATTTAACAATATAATATAAAATATTTTGTAAATTTAAACAATATTTAAAAATCAACATTAAATAAACCCACCTAAATATAAATATGACTAAATTTAATATTGATTTTTAATTATTGTTTAGATTTACAAAATATTTCATATTATATTGTTAAATCTATTAATTTAAGGGCAATTTGGTAAATTCACATGAGATAACGGCCAAAATTGACGGATTGGGACGAGGGGTGGTTATTTGTTAACGAAATACATTTAAAGGATAGACTCAAGTAATTACGTGTATAACGGATGATTGTGAACAAATAGGCCTATTTAAAGGGTGATTTTCTGTAAATCTCTCTATTCAATAATCATTACTCCTCAACATTATAAGACTTAACTAAAATATCAAAATTACATTAAATTTAAAAAAAACAAGCCTGTCTAACTAGTGATCTAATTAATAAAACCTCACACAAATTAAATATTTCATTTATGCTTATCTATAACTTTAGATAAAGTGATTTTCGTAATAAATAACGTATATACAACTACATTTGATGGAAAAAAAAGAAAATCAAGAAAAAGTGTCGTCCTGGCCTATGCGATATTTCTATATTCACTAGCTTAACAACTTAAATTAGATCAAGAACTGGAGATTCAAATCCGTAAAATCAAACAATATTGATGGAGTAAACATTTTGTATTATGCAATTTAGAGCATTTGAATCGAAAGAACAAATTAAAAGGGATCGGATCGAAGAAATTAATTTAAAAAAAAAAACAAGAATTTTATTACACTTGCTTATAACAACACCATCTCTCTTAGAACATAAAAACAGACCTTGGCCTATTAAGATGGCTACCATAGTGAGACATACCCATGACAGGAACCGCCATGGATGTCTCCATCAAGATCCTCTGCTGCAACAGCTCCGTCGACGCGCTCGCCTCCACCAGATCCCGAATCAGCTTCTTGTAGTACTCTTTCAATTTCTTCATCATACATAAATATTGCATTTTCATCCATCTCACTCGGATCCGCCGGAAAACTCTCCCCAGGGAGAATTTCCCCTGCCTCTGGCTTTTCCGGCGGCCAAGCCGGAGCGTCGGCAGCCGCCTGCGTCTCCTCCTCGGGAGGAGGTTGCGGGCGCGTGGGGCCCACCACCGGATGGCGGAGGTGGGCGGCGCTCCTTGGTGTTGGGCTTGGAGGAGGAAGGTGTTGGAGTGTGGAGAGGCCATGTGAAGGAACAGGGGAGGACAGAGATAGAGGACTTCTGTGAAGGGTTATATGCGCCTTATACTAATTAATTAATGATTATAATATTCATATTGTATGATTGTGATGTTATATTATAATATTTGTCTTGTATGTTACATAGTATATTGTATATTTTTTTGTATGATGTAACGTACTCTTATATGTTTATAAGATGAATCAAGGTGTGGAATCAGAAATTGTAGGTCTTGACATTGAGAATAGCAAGCCAAATTAGGGTATTTTGGAAGCATGGCCTTGAAAGTCAGTATGTAATCAATCCCTTGATAGCTATAGATTTTCTTCCTATATATGGTTTTAATAGATTTCTCACAGTTTAATGTATGAAAAGGAAATGCACAGAAAAAAAAATTAGTTGGGAATTAAACCACTTTTGATTTTATTTTTCGTGTCACATTTTTTTAATGTCTCTGAAATTAAGGGAGCAAGAGTTGCGTGTTCAACTACAAAAACAAGTATTAGCAAATAACGTCTAATTAAGGCAAAGGCTGCAATTCCGCCAATAAAACAAGCAAGTACATATTATAAGGGGGATTACTCTGTATTTATCTTAATTAATTAAATTAACAAAACTATTTTTGTTTCATACAGTATTAAAAAACATATAACTAGTTAGAAAGAAGAAAAAATGAACTCGTGACAACACTTGACAATTGAGCTAGTAGCTATATATACTTCTAACGTTTTCTTTAACCTGTGCACTAAGGTATAGATTTTTTATCTTACTATAAGTATTTGATAGATTTCATTAATTTAAGAATTCTTATAAACATTCTTCTTTAAGTTTTTTTTAAAATTTAATTTATTTTTATAGAACATATATTAGAAAGACCGTACTTCTAATATTGCATACAATATCAACATCTCATTTTTTTTGGTAAAAAAAATTGGAAGAATAGCTGGAAGATAAATTGACATCTAATGTTTAGTATGATATGTACCTTACCTTATAAATGTATTATTTGTGTTATACTAAATGAATGAATATAATTTCGTACTCTCACAAGTCAGTGAAGTCACAACGTACCTGCAACATAACTAATTGTTATCTTGAAAATGGCATGGAAGACCAAGAATCTTTCTGTCAATTGTTTTTTTTTCAACGTACTCATATAGTAAGTGTGCATTTTGATTTGACCAATGCTTTTGAACAAGCCTGCTTAATTGTAATGCAATTCTAGGTGAC
Organism: Rheum nobile; assembly: GCA_027886185.1. NCBI lineage: Eukaryota > Viridiplantae > Streptophyta > Magnoliopsida > Caryophyllales > Polygonaceae > Rheum > Rheum nobile. The sequence goes on along the minus strand of WOAB01000616.1, from coordinate 1,218,900 downwards.
TTGGACTTGATTACCATTGAAGTTTGAACTTATCAAACAAGACACAAAATTGAACAAGCTAGTAATATTACCCTTCGCTTTCAGTGACATGATTCAGTTCCATTTTGGGTGTTTATTGATTTTGTACTTCGTATTGTTTAAAGTTTCAAACATATAATATCGAAATTATATTTTCATGCCCCACCTTGTACATGTAAGTATGTAACATGTTACATGCATGTGTAATTAAGTAATTTAGTGATAACACTTATATTCGTACTAGATTAACTTTTTTCTTTCTTTCTTTTGACGTGTAACCTCCGCTTATATATATGGAAATCAATTTCCATGAAATCTCAAACACTATTGCGCGGATCGGACGTAGAGATAAAGATAAAGAGGTATGTGATTAGGAACGGACGCAATAATTTAATACAATGGGGTGCAAATAAACTATTATTATATTATATAATATCAATACTAAATATCATATTAGAATTTTTTTACTTGTAATCGATTTGTTACGTTATAAAATCTCACAATAATATCTTTAATCTCAATATAAATGTCATTAATTTTTTTCAATATATGTTTTAGTTTCTTAACTAACAACTTGATTAGAGAGTCGTAATAAGAACAAAACATAAAGAATGAACACAAACTAAATTCTAATGGTATAAAGTTTTTAAAAAATTAATTGCAATGTATTATAAATTAAACAAAGTCTTTGAAACTAGTTAGAAAAATAATGTTTTTTGTCATAAAAAATTATATGAAAGGCATATTTTTTTTCAAACAAATTTCTTTTATTTCTAATCTTTATAAGAAATAATACATGGTTCATGAAATAATTGACCTAATAAAAAATCTACCTCCATATATTATATTCTTCCAATACTAATTTTATTACACTTTTTTTTAAAAAAAAATTTTAAAAATCAATGGGGCCTAGTGGGGCAACAACCCCCTCTGGGCCCCATCTATGTCCGTCACTGTATGGGATAGTGACATTTTTATAAACGGAAATTGTGTATGGTAATTTTGAGTTTTTGACTTTTTTGCGAAATCCCCTAATGTTTTGACAATTTCGTTGGTAACTCTGAGCTTTTGACAATTTCGCCTGATAACTCTGAGTTTGTGACTTTTTTTGCGAAATCTCCTCAAGTTTTGACAATTTTGTGTGGTAATCCTGATTTTTTATTTTTTCGCCGGATACCCCTCCATCCATTTCACTTACAAAAACGTTAACTTTAATTTTTTCCGTGAAATACAAACGGTTTCATTTATAAAAAAAAACCTAAAAAAGTTTTTAGGGTTAAGGCTTTAGGGATTTAGGGTTTAGGTGTAGGATTTATGGCTTAGGGGATTAGGGTTTAGGTTAAGGGTTAGGTTTTTCGCGAAATATCCAAATCGTTAAATATAAACGATTTTAATTTTTTTTAAAAATAAATCATAAACCCTAAAAATGTTTTAGAGGTTAAGGGATTAGGGATTTAGGGTTTATGTGTTTAGGGTTTATACTTAAAACTTATGGGTTTAAGGTTTATAATTATGGCTTTAGGGTTTATGTTTAGGGTTTTGGGGTTTGAGTTGATCAGGAATTTTCAGTGTTAACCAACGTTTTTTTCTTAGAGTTAACATGTGTTGATCGGGAATTCAAATGCATATATAATATAATCTAAATATACATAATGTACAATCGAGGTTATTCCTCCGACCCGCTTGCATTTACCTTAAAATTTGATAATGTATATATGCATATTGTATAATCTAAATGCATATGTAATAAATTAAAACAATACACGGTTAATTTTATATGACTGGTTTAAAAAATAAATAACAACAATCGACTCAGTATAGTCTTACTGAGGCTGAGTCTGGTCTAGATGTACACATTTATACCCTGAAGCAATTCAAAAGAATGTTTTCCTATAGATCCAAAAAAGACTAACACAATAATCTGAACAAAAATCAAACAATCCAGAAAAACAATCCATAAAAAAGCAAAAGCAGAAACAAGATAGCTGCAAAAAGGTCCATCCTCCTGAAACTCAGCGACGTTAGGCTTTGTCTAATCTTGAAACTCAGCAATGTGACATCTCTGATAATAATTGAGCACGTAACTTAATTTGAAAATTAGCAATATACCTTAATATGCAAGGGAATTCTTAATTTCTTATCAAATTGAATTCATAGACATAATGTCTCTTTTAAAGCTATAAAGTACTATATGTATGATATGGTTTTATCCTTTTTTAATTTCAATTAAGAATGATTAATATAGTGTAATTGCATGAAATAAGTTTATAGCTCCCAAAAACCGAAAAATGACATAAATCCGTTTTTTTTTTGTATCACCTAATTAATCTTTTATATTATAGATATTTATTGTCATCAACCAATTGAATCATAAATACTTAAAATTAGGAGATAAAGAACCTATAAACTTAATAATTTTACCTTTATTATCGTGATTATGCTAAAATAAGTGCATGAATGGAGAAAAATTCTTCATTACATTTATCACCTAGAATTGTGTAATTTACACGAGATTTTTCAAATGTCATTGGTGTTTCATGCCAATGGGCAATGCATTAATAACAATATTTTAGTTTTATCGTATTTAAATTTCATCATTCAAGTATATTTATTCATAATAATAAAGGGAAATGAAAATATTGTAACCTTTGTGACTCTTCATTCACCATTAGAGGTTCATGTCTATGGGTAATTACATCAATTTAGACAATTAATAAATGTATTCATAACATGTTAATTCTATACGCGTTTAATCGGCAATTTAAATATATTTTATTCTCTTTAAGTAGTTGATAGCAGATGAATTGATCTTCTGAATACCCGACCAAACATTACCAATGATGAAAGGATGTAGCTCAATATGAAGGTGGGTCATTTTCTATTTTTATGGTTATGCTATAGTAGTTGTTGCAAATATGAGTTTTTTTCAGAAATCTTTTTATTGATATAAGCTTATGAAAATTAATTAAATAAGATTAATTGTATCCTTGAAATGTGATGTTTTTTTTGCTATATATGTCATGTTTAAGTGTTTATCATTGTAGGAATACATGAAGGCCAAAATCCTCACAAAGATTGACGATTTAGGAAGAATACATTTCCATACCAAATTGACCTGTCAACTATGGAGGCAAGTAAGCCACATAAGATCCCAATTGAAATCAAGTTGTGTAGATTTGTGATTTGTGAATGACCATGCCAAGAGTTTCTCAAAGTTGGGCATCCTTAAATGGTAAAACATATATTCTTGAAATAATTAAATCATTCATTTATCTATATATATCCAATATATTATATTGTTGGTTGAAAATTTACAGTAATTTCCATTAAATATTTATTTATTTCTAAATAATTAGACTTTCTAACATTTTTATATATTTAATCATGTAGACTTTTATGGATTAATTTCTTCACAAAAATACAAGTATCATATCAAATGAAACGTAGGTATGTGTAGGTATTACTTATTTATACCAATTACATATTCACGATTTTGTTTTCTTAAACTATTTTAATTACATTTGTAATTTATTTATATACTTATACGAACTATTTATGATATTATAGTTCTTGGGGTGTTTTCTTTTATTACAAACGAAATTGTATATGTAATCCAAGTAAGAGAGCGGCAAAACCAAAACACACACATGACAATGCCAAAGTCTAGATATTTTGGAATAGGAAATAGATCGATGCTATAGAGAAATGTCGTTAGAAATAAACCATCAAGTTATTACAATTGTTTTGTTTACAATTACCACTCAAATTACTTGACCTTTATATACAATTGATTCAAATTAAACCATAATTTCTTTATACATTTCAATGAATAGAATATAATTAATGTATAAATAATACCATAAAAATTATTTCGGATTTCTTTTAATTCAAAATGTTAGTTTTTAAATAAAATACACATAAATTAAGAATCTATCTATAATCTCATATATATTTATCTATGTAGTCTTTGGGAAAATAATATCAAATTTATTTATAATGATTCTTATTAATCTCTCTCTAACAATGTATTTATATAAATCTGTCAATATAATAATGATTCTAATTTTAATTATAATGTACCATATAATGTAACTTATTTCTAACAATATATTTATATAAATCTTATCTATATTATTAGTGAATTCCAGTTAAACTACACGTGAAGAATAATTTTGAGCTTAAATAATATATTACTTTTGAAATTTGCACGAAATTCTCCTCCTAATTGAATGGTACATCGTCACATATTGATTCTAATAAAAATTATATTTTTGTCCATTGTAGTAACCCTTAAATTTTCCTTTAAATATTCATATTATAAAGAAAGATTAATTTGAATTATTATAAAAGCAAATTGACTATGTTGTAATTAAATCCCGCAATTCTAGCCATTAACTAGAAGAGTTCAAAATATAGTGCTTGTCATTTCATACGGGAAAAAAATATTATCATACAAAGTAATTAATAAATAAGGCTTTAAGAGTTTAATCCACAACATACAAAACTAAACTTTAAAATAACTAATGTCAAGTTGGTAACATGCGCCTTCGTTACAAGAACTATGCATACATGTATAAGATTGTAGATAATGATTTTGATTTTCATAAAAAACCATATTTATAACACATTATTATGCTATTTTTTGATTATAGGAAAGTAATTAAGATGGTCGACTACCCATGAAACAGATAGTAAATTATTATTATGCTAATATTAAGCATATTTATATATTTCTACTAATCTATAATCGATAAGAGATGAAAAATCTTAATTCATTATTGTATAGCACTTTAGATTATCGTAACTACAAATATAGCATTTATTTTTTTGATGAAGAGGGAACCCACCACTTGCGGGGTGATAAACCCCAGGAATCGTGACCCAGCCGGCAAGCACCACGAACCAGGTAAACCGGCTTGCGCCGACCGGCTCGACCCAGCGGCAAGGGACACAGTAAACCTTTGGGGATTGCACCCAGAGGAAAGGGGGCCGGCAGGGATCAAACCCGGGACCTGTCCTTACCCCCTCCGTGCCCTCACCACCAAGCCACCACCGAAGTGGCAATATAGCAAATATTATTGTCACTAAGGAAATCAATACAATTTTTAATGATTGTGTCATTGACTATATTTGATATTAATTAGTTCCGTAAAAGGAGATCGTTCATATACTAAAACTATTAACAAATAATATTTTTTATTTTTCGTTCCATAAGATACACTATATCAGTTTTTGATGTTGGCATGGGTCTACCATTTCGTCTGCCAATAGTACTCTGATCTGGATGTAAAGCGGTTTCAACTGGTCGAACCAGGCGATCAAGACTAGGGGTGTTCATCCGGTCCGGTCCGGTCCGGTCCTGGACCGGTTTAGACCGGATTTTATTAAAAAATATATTTAAATTCTTATTTAAAATCTAAAAAACATATATACTCCTAACTTATTAAATTAAGAAAAATATCTATAAAACAATACATATAAATTTCCCAAAAAAAAAAAATCAAAAAAAAAAAATCTGGTCCACCGGTCCGGACCGATTTTTTTCCGGGTTTGGACCGGACCGGATTAAGGAAATTATCTAGACCGGAGACCGGACCGTATTTTCACCGGTCCGGTCCAGTCATTTCCGGTCCGGTCGAGATTTGAACAACCCTAATCAAGACCTAAAAAAAGATACAGTATATCATTACAACGGGAGAGTATTGACCGTTCTTTTGTATAAAAAGAGGGCCTAAGAAATAATCATTTTTATGATTACATTTTCTTTTAAAAACAAATAAATATATTTTTTAAATAATAATGAGTGACCCGTGCGTAGTACGGGCATAATAATCTATTACTATATATTAAAGGTGAACCTTTTAAAGCCACCAGAACGTTTCGGGATCACCTCATTCTTAATTTTTAATTTTTATTTCACTTTAAATAAAAAGCTTTTATCAAATCAAAATTTAACTATATATCTTAATATATATAGATTTTTTTTATTTCACTTTAACTAAAAATCTTTTATCAAAATCAAAATTTATATCAATTACCTGATAATATACATATTACGTAGCCAAAATTTGGTACCCTGCCTCCAATTTTCTTCATTACCAGTACAAGCATTCCATAGTGATTGCACATTCTTTGTCATCCTCATGGTTCAATCTCATCAAAATCAATCATAACCACCTCCAGCCCTCCTCCAGCCCAATTCCCAACCGAACCAATCAATAACAGCTAGATTTGCTATCCTTGCCTATTATTATTGTTTCTTTTTTCTGAAAATTTTGAGATCGAGTTTCGATTGATCACTTCATTTGTTCTTCAATTCATTCGATTTGTTCTAATGCACTGGATTTGGTCGTTCTTCCTATGATATTGGTGGAATTGCAAGCAATTCTAGGTGTTGGGCTTACGATATGGGTGAGTTAAGTTAAACCTAAAAATGGACGAGTATCGATACATACTAGATTGAGAGCCCCATATATGCTAATTGCTTCTTTTCTTTTATATTTTGGGTGACTATTTCTATTGAGCATAAGAAGAGCTGAAGAAATATTTGGAAGCCAGAGGGATTGGAGAAAGCTTTACAAATTTATGTACATTTCCTGCTGCTTCAGCTGCACAAGAAGGAGCAGAAACAGTATCTTACCTATGTAATCATATTAATTGTCAAAATTGTAGCTATTACTCTAAGATTCTTCAACCTTATGTAATGATATTGGGTATGTCGATTGACTGATTCAGTCAAAGATTAGTGCTCTTGATGATATTAATGGTGTTTAGGATGGATAAAATCTCGCCTCTTTTTTTATACGGATGGCTGGTCAAACTATACTTCACATGACTTGATGGTCAATGATAAGATATTGGAAGTCACCACCTTGCGTTTTATAGCTAAAAAATGTCTTCTTTTCAAGGTGTTAATATTTGGAAGTATTGGAGTAGGCTCCAGCTTCTGGATCCAAGATGCCAGCAGAAGATGGACAAATTATTTTTCTTACAGCAGGTTAAAGTATTTCATTCCTCTCATATCTCAATTGCTCATACTTTTTGTATAGTCTGTTTATGCATCTATAGTATACCTCTATCTAGCCTAATATATTATATGCAACTATGGGTTTACTTTTACAACTTAAAGATATGATATTGCTGCCAGTTTTATTAGATAATCATATCTTTCTTTTTCGATCAAATTTAGATATCATATCTTTAAATCCAATTTGATTAGATAATCAAGTAAGACTAATAGATAGATTTACAAGCTTTACTCTATTTGTTTATTTATATTCTAATTCTGCTAAATAACCTAAATATTAATTTTATATAGAGTGTAAAGATATGATATATAATCCTATCTTTTTTCAGTTTTATCTTCAATCGTGTTAATTCTATAAATATATACGCACTTTCTCTAAAACTCACAACGTATCCCACTTGCAGATTTTAAACAGAGCACTGCTTCATTCTTTTTGAGCCTCAAGGTATTCATATACATACTGCACTATTTTTTTATATGTCATGTATATTCATAGTCTGATTATGTATGGTTACATTCATTAGGTTCTCCAATGGCCAATTTTATTGATGACATTACTGAAGTGAAAGGTGATTGGTCACTCAAAGTTCGTGTGGTAGGCTTGTGGAAGCAAAAGAATCCTAGAGGAAGAGATGATATTCACATGGTCCTTATAGATGAAAAGGTCAGGTTATTAAGAAGCCATCATCCATCCAGTTTAATTTTAAGATCTATTTTTTTGATTATATTCATTACTAATCATTCATGTTTACTATATTTATACAGAATTCCAACATTGAATCTACCATCCCATCTTATTTTGTCAACAAATTTTCCCAAGTTATCAAGGAGAATTCCGTATACAAAATATCAAATTTTGGCGTTGATGAAAATACCAACCGCTGGAAAATTACCCAACACTCATATAAGATAACTTTCTTTCACTCTACTCATGTTCAACAATGCTCTGATGCTTCCATCAGTGCAATAGGAACAAACTTGGTAGATTTTGAAACTAAATTATCTGGGCAGCTGTAATATCCCTCACTTTTGTCAGGGCAATTTGGCAAATTCTCGAACACTTGTGAGGCACGTCGAATTTATTTCAGAGAAGTTCAGACATTCAGAAATGTTTCTGACCTCTGTAATATTTTTATGAGTGGTATAGAATACACTCGACGTATTTCAGGACTCATATATTCGTTCGTGTATGATTATTTGTATCCCGAACTAAGGCCAAATTGTTCCAAGCTTAACGGACAAAAAGTGGGCTTGGCGGCGACCGCCGTGGGCTTGGCGGCGACTGCCGCCACTAGGCTATGACATCGTCATCCACATCTCGCCAAGTTGGCAAGTGGCGCCGAAAAGCAGCGACCGCTGCCAGAAAGCGGCGACCGCTGCCAGGCAAAAATGGGCGGCGACCCCATGTCGACGACGGCGACCGCCGCCAATGTTGCAGGTTGTCAGAGGCCTTGCCTCTACGTTGTCGGTGACTTGGAGACCTCCAATTTGAGGCCATCCACGTGCCCTTGCTTGCCCCCTTGAGTTTGGCTATAAAATGAGAGGATTGGGAGCTGAATTGAAGCACAAATCCGAGCTCGATCTCCACATAAATCACTCGCCGGAAAATCAAGCTTTCGCCGGAGAACTCGCAATCGATCGTCGGAGCTCCATTGGTGTTCCTTCCAGTTGCAAAGTGAAGCTTTGGAGGCCCTTAGAAGCTTAGAATCCAAAGCAAGGCTAAGGAGTAGCAAATCGAACATCGCCGGTGAGATTCTCTTCTCGCATTTTCTGTGCAGTTCGTAGCGGTGCCCGCCGTAAGGCAGGCGGCGACTGCCGCCCAGAAGCCTTTGTCTTGTTTCGGCCTTGGCTTCTGTGGCCTTCGATCGGGCTTCGTTCCTTTCTATTTCTTTCGTTATTCTTTAGGTTCGTACTCGTTATTGTAGAATCTAACTTAGGATTTCTTTATGGGTCGATCGGAAGGAATCTGTGTTGCCAGATCTGTCCCTGTTTTGAGCCCGGAAACTCGTCGTCTTAAGCTTCGCAGATCTAAGGCAAGTGGCGGTTCGCTCTTGCTTAATCATTCCATGTCCTATTAATTATCAATTGCGTTTAAATGTTAATTAAATTGGAATGATCCGTGGTTTTCGTTTGGGAACAAATTTTGTAAATAAAGTGTTTTAAAAAGAAGTGCTGCTATAATAGGATGTATATTGCTAGATACAGCGCTATTATATTCTTAATGGTTTTGGTGTGGATTTAATGTTAATTTCAATGCTAGAATAACACGAGTATTCGTAGGAACGCTAATCCAGATAAGGATTTGACGTTTCTTTATAACTTGGTACTTATCGGGATAATTTCCGAATAATTTAATTTTAAGGGTCATGATCTAACGCTTCCTAGCCCAGGTAAGGTAGGAAGTTTTAAGCACCTTGCAAGTGCAATTTGGGTGAAGGTAATTGTCACCCTGAGGTTTAAAGCTCCGTAATTGCTCTTAATAATATTAAAAGTCTTAACATTATTGTGTGTTTTGTGATTAAATAGGATAAGTGTAGTGTGGCTTATAATTAATATACCTTCAGACGAGTAGTGCAACTAGGCTGTAGTACAGCTAGGAAAGCTCGTCTTGATTTAATTAAAAGCTTGTGTGAAACTTTAACGTTCCCAAACATTTGTCATATCTTCCCATAAGACTCAATTCCTTGGAGTCTTCTTTTCAGTGCATATCTAAATAATTTAATTGTTAATCATTCAGTGAAAGTACCGGGTTACGTATCGTTCCGTCGGTTATTATTCGAGGGACAATGATAATAAACGGTTACGATCACTCGAACCACTCTGCTTTGTACCCTTGCATAGTCTTTCATTAGACTAACCAACCGCATTTGTTATCTGTATTATTGGCTGGTGTCATCCGTTCGATTCGGCACATCAGGAGTTGATGCCAAAGATTAAGTAACCACTTGAAGGAAAAGCTTGCAGACGAAGATTTAATTGTCAAGGTTTTAAAGATATTAAGTTGTTTAGTTTAAAAGTATTCCGATGTGTAAATTAAAGTTTTCCGCTGCAATGTTTATTCTATTGTAAAAAACTACTTCTCTCAGAGGATGAGAGATATTTAATAAAAGGATTGAATTTCATGTACTTAAGTCTTCCGCTGTTTAATCTTTCATTTAATATGTTTGTGTATTTAAGCATAATTGTTCTGGAAAAGCCTGGGGTGACTTTGGACGGTAAAGTCTGAGGTCACTGGCATGTAACATCACCGGTATAAATTGGGGGTGTTACAACAGCTTAGTGAGAATACTTGTGTTGGTATGGTTTTTCTTTTAGTATTTTACTGAATTCTTTTTTTTTTTTTTAATTTTACCATACATCAAATGCTAATATCTTCCTTTCTTTTTGATGTAGATGTTGTTGGTGAGTTGATTGAATTCAATGATACCGTTACATATAAGAAAAAAGATGGTTCTAGAGATATCAAAAAACTTGAGATTAAAGTGGAAGATCAAAGGTTATTATCTATTCATATTCATATTTTCGTTATATCATATGATGCTGAATTTTGTCCTTTTGCATATTTCAGTAAAAAAGTTCTTAGTTGTACCTTGTGGGATCGTTATGCTGAGGAGATGAAAAGTCACATTAAAGGATGTAAGGATGAGCGTGTAATATTGATATTTCAGTTTTTCAGGGTTAAGTTTTTTTGAGGTAATATACTAATACTATGTCATCCTATGAATATTACAATTATTTAGTTTTATAACTACTTATATAACTTTATACTTTTCAAATATAATGTATTTTAGGACACTTCACAATTACAAATGGACTCTTTGGTTAAAAAATTCACTTTGATCATAACCTCTCTGATATTGTCGGTTTTATGGAAAGGTAAACTGTTTAGATTTAATTTTATTTTAAATATCTTTAAAATATATAAATGCTATTTAATATGTTCTTTTCTCAAAAATGCAGTTCTACAACTAATGAATCTGGGTCACCACGCGGCATCACTCATGTATCTACTATCACTCCCGACTCAAAAGAAGACACATTCTTTAACCTTTCTTTTAAAAAATCATTGCTGGAAATAAATGATGCTTTTGAGGTAATTTGTTTGAATATTTTATTTCATAGTCATATATAATAGAGTAATATTTATGACATTTAAGTTTATATGCATACTGGTTTTGGTGTTGTTGTTGCTAATGTTGTTGATTTTGAGGATAAAATCAATTGGTACTATCATGCTTGTAAGAAGTGTGTCCGCAAAGTTAAACCTGAGGGAGATAAATTTAATTGCAAAAACTGTAAAACATTGGTCAGCATGCCATCAATAAGGTATTTTTTATAATAGTAATTTTCTCCATGATACAATACAGCTTTCTCATAATCTGATTGTAAAATTTTGAACCTATTTTTGTAGATATAAGATTTCGAACACTAAACTAATATTTATACTTCTTAAACAACATTGTTAGTTCCATATGTATATTTATCTTATGAAATACCTGCCAAATGTTATTGTATACAACATACCCTAACATATTATTTATTTCATTGAAAAACTACCATCCAGGTTACAGTTCAGTACGTCCTACACAAAACAACCCTATTTTAAGCAATCGGTACTTATGGGAAAAGGAAAATTTATCCACTGTAATTTTCCATCCTTATTTACTTATTTCACTTAACATTGTATTAAATTTGTTCTCTTAATGATTATTGAAGCATTAACTACTATTTATTTTATCTTATACGTATAGGAAGAAAAGGCGAAAATTTATGCAGAAAATAGAGCAAAAAGAAAACAGACACTCCATAGAAGTTCTCAGCTGGAAACAAACATGAGAGATATTATTGTTGAAACAAGGGATCACGTGTTGAGACGTATTAGTGAAGTGCACCCATTGTACCTTCCTCTACAGTACCCATTGTTGTTTCCATATGGTGAGGATGGATTCAGGATCGATATTGAACTCAGTGATATGGGCGATGTTTCTTCCAGAAAGAGATTCAAGTGTAGTATGAGAGAGTTCTTTGCATTCAGGATTCAAGATAGACCTGCAGAAGGATCGTTGATGTTGTCATGCAAGAAGTTATTCCAACAATTTTTGGTTGATTCTTTTACGATGATTGAATCAACAAGGCTTAATTACCTTCGACGCAATCAATCAAAGTTCAGGTCAGGAAAATATAAGAGTATTGTTGAAGCTGTTGTTGGAGGAAACACTGAACCTTCATCTGCTGGAAAGCGTGTTCATTTACCTTCATATTTTACCGGAAGTAAAAGGTATATGATCCAGAACTATCAAGATGCAATGGGAATATACAAGGCGTATGGACACCCTGATTTATTTATTACATTCACTTGCAACCCGAAGTGGCCTGAATTAATCAGAGCTCTGAAAAAACAAAATGTTACACCGGAGGATAGGCCAGACATTGTCAGCAGGATATTCAAAATCAAGCTTGATGAGATGATGGACGATATGAAATCGGGCCAAATATTTGGAAAGGTTAATGCAGGTATTACTACATCAATCAATTATTTATATAATCGTTAAATCCGATCCATTTTCTTGTAGAAGTTTATATTGTACGTTATATATGTCGCTTAAAATCTAAATTTTGCTATACCTTTCGTTTCTGCAGTCATCTATACTATTGAGTTCCGTAAGCGAGGACTGCCCCATGCTCATATTGTTGTGTTCCTGAATCGTGATAATAAGATAAATAGTGTTAAAGACATTGACAAAGTGATTTGTGTAGAAATTCCTGATCATGTCACCCAGCCGAAACTGTATAAAGTTGTTACAGAATGTATGATGCATGGTCCTTGTGGATTGATGAACCCAAAAAACGTCTGTATGCAAGAAGGAAAGTGTATAAAACACTATCCTAAGACATTTCAGGATACAACTACTATTGATGATGATGGCTATCCAGTATACAGAAGAAGGAATACTGGCAGAGCTGTGGATAAAAATGGACATGAGTTGGACAGCAGACATGTAGTGCCATATAATCCAACACTTTTGTTGAAGTACGGAGCTCACATAAATGTTGAATGGTGCAATCAAGCCAGGTCTATAAAATATTTGTTCAAGTACATAAACAAAGGGCATGATAGGGCTACTGTAGCAATCTACATAGAAGGTTCTGACAATAACGTTGATGAAATTAAGCAATACTACGATTGCAGGTAAATAAATTTATGTTGTTATATCTCAGATTCATTTAAAAAAAATTCACAACATTTGTGATTTTGTTTGTATATTTTTTAAACCACTAGCAAAACATAAAGTTCATCTAAGCAGTATTCGTTTTGCATTATATAATTTTGTTGTATATTATATGTTAGGTACGTCTCCCCGTGTGAAGCAGCTTGGCGAATTTATTCATTTGACTTGCACTACAGATCTGTTGCAGTTGAGAGGTTGAGTTTTCATCTTCCTGATGAACATAGTGTGCTTTTTGATGATGAGGATCCTATTGATTCTGTATTAGATAAGGCTGGTAATATTACTACGAAGTTTCTGGCATGGATGGATTATAACAAGAAGGATGAAGAGGCAAGAAAATTGTGTTATCATGAGTTTCCGGAAAAATTTGTTTGGAAAGAGAAAGAAAGAGTATGGTCAGAGCGAAGTGGTGGAAAGAAGACAATAGGTCGGAAATATCATGTTCCTCCTGGCACTGGTGAAAACTATTACCTCAGAATCTTATTAAACCATGTCAGAGGACCAACCTGTTATGAAGATATAAGGACCGTCAATGGTGTTGTTCATCCATCTTTTAAAGACGCTTGCTATGCTATGGGATTACTTGATGATGACAAGGAGTATATCGACGGTATAGTTGAAGCCAGTTTCTGGAGCTCTGGTCACTATGTCCGCAGTCTTTTTGCTATGTTACTACTCTTTGGTAGTTTATCTAGACCAGAATTCATATGGGAGTGCACATGGCATGTATTGTCTGATGATATTCTTGCTAGACAAAGGGCAATCCTTCGAAACAAAGGTTAATATATTGAACATTAATTCCTCTTATTAAAATGATCAATTCAAACTACTTATATTCAAATTTTCATTAGTATATATCTTTTTGCATAATTTTAATTTTCATGTGTAAATGAATTATGTGAGATCCATAAATATTATAATTTTTTAAAGATGAACTGCCTTCATCATATGGTAATATCACATCACTTGGTTATATTAGGATAGCTTTAATATATAAGTAATATCACATCACTTGGTTATATAGCTACGCATATGGGTAACAAATAGCTAAGCAAAACAAATTTATACATTTAAATGTCATTATCGTACGATATTTTTCTATGTAGTATATTTTTCAAATTACTCATTAGTGTGACTACATTTATGTTTGTTTATGTTTACAAATTTATAGTTGAGTGATGAACAGTTGACAAATTATACACTTGCGGAGATTGATAAATTGTTATAGCGTAATGGTAGTAGTCTTCATAGGTATCCGTCAATGCCTATTCCTGATGACATAATGATAGCTGAAGGTTTGAACAAGCTCATACAAGATGAACTGCGTTATGATAGAGAAGAACTACAACGAGAAAATATGAGACTTATTTCTACCTTCACCGATGAACAAAGAGGAGTATATGATGAAATCATGGATGTTGTAGCAAGAGGTCAAGGAGGTGTCTTCTTTTTATATGGATATGGTGGTACTGGTAAAACATTCATTTGGAGATCACTTTATGCTGCAATACGATGTAAAGGAGGTATTGTTCTTACTGTTGCTTCAAGTGGAATTGCTTCTCTTCTAATTCCAGGAGGAAGAACGGCTCATTCGAGGTTTGCTATACCAATTAATATATATGAGGACTCGATGTGTGAAATCAGACCAGGTACGTTCGACATAACAATGCTCTTCTTAATTTAATATTTTGATGATATGATTCATATTTTAAAACCATATCTTGAGAATGATCTTTTTTTCTGTGTCCTCGATATGCTGAGTATGATTAGATTTATATAAATTTTAGCTAAGGCAAAGCTTATAATACACTTTTTAATGTCATAATTAATGATCTTTCAGGTACACAATTGGCTGAACTTTTAGCTAAGACAAAGCTTATTATATGGGATGAAGCTCCTATGACGAACAAATATTGCTTTGAGGCATTAGATCGGAGTTTGAGAGATGTCCTTCGACACTCTAATCCATGCAGTTTACAACTGCCTTTTGGTGGTAAAGTGGTTGTGTTTGGTGGAGATTTTAGACAGATCTTACCAGTGATTTCAAAAAGTACAAGACAAGATATTGTTTCAACCACCCTTAATTCGTCATACTTGTGGACAAATTGTAGAGTGCTTCGCTTGACAAAGAATATGAGGCTTCAGGGCGGGCATACAGAATCTGATTTAGAACAACTGAGGGAATTTTCAGAATGGATTCTAAGTATAGGAGATGGTACCATAGGAGAACCTAATGATGGAGAAGCAAGCATAGAAATACCGGATGATTTGCTGGTTAAAGAGACATCTGATCCGATTGCATCAATAGTTGAAGCAATTTATCCTTCCATTGCCGATAGACTGTCAGATGCAAAGTATTTTGAGGAAAGAACCATCCTTGCCCCTACACATGAAGTCGTAGAGAAAGTGAATGATCATATTATGTCATTACTGCCGGAAGAAGAAAAGGTCTATTTCAGCTCTGATAATATATGCAAGATTGATGAAAACAACCATGGTGATGAAGATCTATATTCAGTTGAGTATCTAAATTCTATCAGGCTATCTGGCATTCCGAATCATTATCTTAAGCTTAAGGTAGGTGTACCTGTGATGCTACTCCGTAATATAGATCAATCTTCCGGATTATGCAATGGCACTAGATTAGTGGTCACCAGGTTAATGACTCACACCATTGAGGCTGAAATAATTTCTGGTACAAATATTGGATTCAGGGTTATCATTCCTCGCTTGACGCTCACTCCATCAGATGTCACGTTGCCTTTTAAGTTGAGACGCATGCAATTTCCTCTCATCGTTTGTTTTGCCATGACAATCAACAAAAGCCAAGGACAATCTCTTTATTGAGTTGGTTTGTTTCTTCCAAGACCAGTATTTGCACACGGACAACTTTATGTTGCATTTTCAAGGGTCACAAGTAGAGACGGGGTGATTGTTTTGATTTGTGATAAAAATAATTGTCCATCAAATAGGACAATGAATGTGGTGTATAAGGAGGTCTTCCATAATATGATGTAAGAATACTCTACAATAGATTTGGTATTTGTTTGAGATCATTTGTTAGGTACAATAATATTTTATTTTTGATTATCAACGAATTAACATTTTTTGATTCAAAATATTTCACTCAAGCCAGGAGATTTTCACCAGCCTTGAAATGTGAATAATACTCACAGGTTAACCTATGAACAGACCACTACATATATCTATGACATCTCAATGTTGTAATTTTCGGGGAGTTCATGAATTTATAGGTTTAATCTGCTTAAAAAACCTAAAAAAACTAACGATTTCTTGAGGTCAACTTAAGTAGATTATAACCTATAATTTCAGTTTCCAGTGCTAGATCAAAGAAAAAATTACAACAATGAAATCAATGCTCTTACTGAAATTGACAGCAAAACTTGAATCAAATAGCAATCAAGCAAAAGACCGCTTCTGGCAACAGCTACTCCCAATCACAAACCACAATATGAAAACGATAAACCAAAAGAACAGAATTTGTCAATTTGAACCCAAGAGGAGCAAAACCTATAATAAATCAACAATGACACACCCATAAACAAACAGAAATCACAACATAAACATATTTCAAATCACAGACATACAATTTTTTTTACCAAATAACACGAGAAAAGGAGTCTGTGAAACTCAAATCTAAGAGGATGAGAGAAGATTAAGGTCTCCCAAACTTTGTTCTCGGAAATCTCTCTTCTCACCAACCACCAATACTGAGTGACACTTTTGTCACAGATGATAAAGTGTTCTTATGGGTACGCAAATTCATTCAGAAAGGTATGCGAGGGGCTGATGTGGCCCACAATAAATGAGAAATGCTCGATATGTATTGATATGGATAGTGACAGATATTCACATATGATACTTCACCTAGAATATGATATAAGATCCTTATTACTACAATCTGCACCTAAAATTTACATACGACATTATCTTGAAAATATTTCATGAGATACCGTCTCATAATTTTATAATCCCCAATTTATTATGGTAAAACGTAGTTTAATTATGAAAATATACAAATAATATGTGGCAATCACATATAAAGTGGTTTGCTTAAAATCTTTAAGTCTTATTTATGCATGCCTCAATCTAAAACATTTAGGCAATTTTAACGTACGTTTCAGTAAGTTGTTAGCCCCATGTTTAACTATACTCTATAACTATACACCCTTGTGTCCGAAGGGTCTCATGTGATCTGATTCTAAGATCTTAATCCTAATAACCTTAGTTATAGAGTATAGTTATACAATTTTACAGTAAAAAAAGTTGAATTCTATCAAAATAAAGTTAAAAAAATATAAAGAGACAATAGGTAATCTAAATTTTTAAATTTTATTTTAATGATTCAAAATATTTCAATTATATATATATATATATATATATTCGATTTCCCGTGCCGTGCACGGGTCTTACACTAGTTGAGCACGTAACTTAATTTGAAAATTAGCAATATACCTTAATATGCAAGGGAATTCTTAATTTCTTATCAAATTTTCTTTTAAAACATTATCCTCTCCACATATTATGATAGATGGGCATATACTAACAAAGTAACAAGTGGCGAGGACTCAAGAATGGAGCTAGCTTGTCCCTTTCAAAATTTGATAATATAGTAGTATTGGTAATATTTAATTGGAGAGAGATGAATGACAAAATGCTATGCCTGTGAAGAATGTGGCTTTTTTGGGGAAATGACATAAAAAATTGCTGATATTTATTTTCTTACACATTTTCTCGACCCTTTTATTTTTTTGGTTGAACAACAACATCAAACAAGTATCAAATTCATTTAACCAAAAAACAGTTTGAAATTAAAAACTATCCAAACGAACTAAAAAAAGCACCTACTTGTTAAGCCAAAACTCAGAATCTGGAATCAATTTTTGGAGGCCCAGACACAGAAGCCCATTGCTCAAAGCATTATTCATCAGAAT
This sequence comes from Rheum nobile, assembly GCA_027886185.1. Lineage (NCBI taxonomy): Eukaryota > Viridiplantae > Streptophyta > Magnoliopsida > Caryophyllales > Polygonaceae > Rheum > Rheum nobile. Next base: position 1,200,670 of record WOAB01000616.1, on the reverse strand, counting down.
TGGGTAAAACAAAAGAAAAGAAAAGAAAAGGAATTGAGTAGCATCCAAAAAATCCAACTCCACGCAAATTCCCACGAAGCTTCATGGGGAAAAGCTTGCCTGAACAAATCAAACAAGAAAAGAAAGCTTGTCTGATAGTTTAATCCCGTCGACATTTGAGGTTCGTGCAAGAAACTTCGGACTTGTGGGATTGCAATCTGCAAAGCGAAAGCATAATTGGCCAGGGAAGGAGAAGAAAGAGCTCTCGACCCCAAATTCACCGGTAAGATCTCATCTACATTTCAGACTGATCTTCGTCTTCTTCAATTAGTATAAAGAATTGCGGGAATGTTTCGGTGATCTGTCTCAATTCCGCATTAATCGCCTCCCCCAATTCGCTCAAACCCTAGGGTTTCAATCGGCTTGGTCCCTAGGCGTTTTATGATTGACTTTTGATCTATCGGCCCCAATTTTTATATCATTTGCAAAAGAGAGAGAGATAGAGTGATTTTGTTGGGGTATACGGCCTCAAAGAAATGAGGAAATTGGCCTTCTTTAGCCCTAGAATACATGCCCAGACTCGTGGGACTTTCAGTGGGCTGTGTGCATTGGTTTTTCTGTTCCTTTTCTACAACCGAGTAGATGTTATCACAAACCCTTTGCTCAGAAAATCGTCAGTTTTCGGTCAAGG